>CM032660.1:22736539-22755934 GCA_019095985.1 Streblospio benedicti | reverse complement strand
AAGCCCCTCAATCTCTCAAACTTTCACATTCTCTCAAGCCAAGCACCCACACCCGCAGCTATATACTCAGAAGGCCCCGCTTTCACTCAAACCCCAGCTTACTCTCAAGATACCGCTTTTTTCCGAAGGTGTATGCTCAATGGCTCCCATTCTCTCAAGTGTGTATGCTTAAAGGACCCCATTCTCTCAAGCTAAGCCCCCCCACAGCCATATACTGACAAGCCCCCCCCCCCTACCCCCAGCCCATCCCCACTCATTCTCTCAAGTCCCCCACCCCCCACCATACTCTCACAAGCCGCCGCCATCTCTCAAACGCACTCCATGTCATATACCCACA
Source organism: Streblospio benedicti (assembly GCA_019095985.1). Classification (NCBI taxonomy): domain Eukaryota; kingdom Metazoa; phylum Annelida; class Polychaeta; order Spionida; family Spionidae; genus Streblospio; species Streblospio benedicti. The sequence goes on along the minus strand of CM032660.1, from coordinate 22,755,597 downwards.
ACCCCCCCCATTCCATTCTGTTAAGCCCTCACTTCTCTCAAGTTACCCCTTCCCCTCAAGCGTATACTGACAAGCTCCCCCCCATTCTCTCAAGCCAAGCCCCCCGCCCCCGCCCCTACCAATATTCTCAAAAAGACCCCCAGCCCCCCCCTTCTGGCACTTTCATGCAAATTCATGAATGAAATAGCAGTGGGAATTTTTTATCTCCACGGCTATCTCCCACGTGAGATCGGACAAAATTAATGCGCAGAGTATAATTTGCATAAATTTACTATGAAACCGAACTGCTTTACTACAGCCACGTGCAGCAATGCTATCTGTTTATTTACTTCACGTGCTACTAATCCACCTGCTTGTACTGAAGTTGCCCTATATTTTTTTACTGGTTTACTTGTGCAAGTTTTGACGATATGAAAACATTATAGAGTTTACATTATTTCACAAAAAAGACATTATTATTGTTGATCATCCATTTCAAAAAGTCGGACTGTATCGTCTGATTGATTTGTTCTTCTGTCTATCATCCACCCTCAGCACAACTCATTTCTAATGTAATGCTTCTAAGCAGCACAACTCGTTTTGCGAGGTGTGGAGCTCATTATATGGAATGATCCACAACAACAAGTAAAATCTATAAAGGAATGTAAAGGCTTTATATAGTTTTACCGACTGTCTCCCAACCAATTGCGAATGCAATGTTTGCAACTTGAATGCTGACTTCAGATTACCGGTAGCTTAAACAATAGAACAATTAATTTTTGGAAGTATGTTTTTGGATTTTATTAACTATCTTTTTGTACATTATTTTTCTATAAAAAAATGCGAGTTTAAAATATGTCCTTTAGTAAATGAGTTAATGTGTATGTGTATCGCAGCATGCATAAAGTTTTACAAGTATTACACTGGGTAAAACAAAGCTAAATAAACACCAGCAGCACTGCCTGCTATAAAACCGTTTTACTCCCGCTAGAACTATGTTGCGTAAGAGCTTTCTGTGGTGGTGATTTAGCTATAGTCTGTTTACAAGTAGGTTGACGTGATGGTTTTGGACTGCGGCGGTGGTCGCCGCAAGGCGTGTTGAGGTCTGCGGCGTCTATGGCGTTTTCCGCAAGCATTGACAAAAGTACAGTTGTGGGCACATGCGCACGGGCTCCGTGCGTTATGAGTGCGTCCGCACAGGGAGTGGTTTTTATTGAGGTGGCCGTGCCCTCAACTTGCATAGAACGTGCGATGCACTCGCGTATAGCTTACGTCCTACGCACCGTGTGATTACAAAAGTACGGGATCCGCAAGTTCATGGTACAGGCAACGCACGGCCCCAGTACTCTATCTGTGCCGACAACGTGCGGGTAAATCCTCTGTGTTTAACGTAAGGTCACCGCACTGCCTCCTTACGGTCAGACCTTGACGTAGGGTGGTCGTAGAAGAAGTTTGGCAAGCCAAACTTCTTCTGCGGCCACCGTACGGCCTTGAAAAAACGTACGTTTGCAGCACTGTACACTCACGGATCCTCACGTTTTCTATGCGTTTTTGGCAGTAGACAGGCTGTAGACCCACCTTGCGGTGGAATGCGCCCCTCGCTTTAGTGTGGAGATAACACTAGCTTGTAACGACGAGTAGTGTATAAGCCTGCTCGAGTGAGCGTTAGCGAACGAGAGTATTACCCTTATAATATTATGTTTAATTGTATTTTGAAATTGTTGTTCTCATGTTGTTATCTTTATATATAACTACCCCTTCGAGTCATCAAAATCTCCGTCCGTGGGTCCCTGCCACGAGAAACAAAAATGTCAAGCACCGCCCCCATTCGAATCCTGGATCCATCACTGCTAATATACAACAGATTCTAATATTAAAGCCGCATCCGTTGTCGCATTGCAGCATTGGCAAATGTGGCATACATGCAAGTACATTGCCTCGTCAGAGTATAGCGTTTTGTGCTTAACTTATACAGAAGAATGAAATTGTTTGTTTTAGGGTGGGGAGCCTTGCATTTAATCTATCCGACAGATTAGTCTACCTTTAGCGCTGCACCAGTGGATACACAATAGAAACTGCCACCTGGTGTGATTTACAGACACTACTGACGATGCCTTGATTGGAAAACAGGAAATGGATGAGAGAAAAAACTGTCCGTGTAGAGCCTGCAAATGTAAATTATAACATGGTTGACATTGTATGTTGGATTGTGTGACAAAAGGAAAAACAAAGTGAATATCCTTGAATGTGTTAATAGTGTTGAAAATCATATATTTTTGTACATGATTGGTTAGTCTTTCACAATACAAAACCTTAACTACTGTTCACACTTTTGGTAACTGCTGGTGCCATTTTCAAAGCATTTCTCTGGACATGTGAAGGTCACTCACCATGACGTCACCAGTGTTCACGACTTCCTATGCCGAAAATCGGGCCATACACATGAGAGAGATTAGAGGCTCCCCTCGTCCCTGTAAATCAAAGGCTTCTCCACCCGCACCTTTATCGCCTCCTTGGCGTTTCTTGTTCTATAATCACTTCCCTGTCCATTACACTCACTTCCACAGTCTATTTGGTGATTGTTCTGATCATTCAATAATTTAATTATATAGCTCCCACATTCAAATCACTAAATTTCATATCTATAAAATGTTATAAAGCATTTTTCATTTTGACATGTAAAATGGGAGATAATCCACGATATTGGCAGTGACCTACATTGAGCAAGTTTCTATCAACTAATCACATAAATATATATTTCAATACTGAACGTTACTCACCACCAGAGTACATGGTGTGCGTAAAAATTCACTGAGCTTACCCATTAAGGAATATACTTAAACAAAGTCTTTTGTCTTACTTAAGTGGCTGTAACACTGCGCTTCAACATCAACATAACGCTAATGTTAGACGGCGGGTGGTACGAGGCCACATTCAATATCCACCATAAAGAAAACAAGTGCGGGCAATCACCATGTAGGTTAATATAGTCACACAGAGAACAAAAAAAAACAAGGACCTTTTTCTGTCCCAGTAGAAATTTCATAATGGCATGGCCTGTCTGCTACTCGCCCTAAGTATGGTGATTAGGAGGTGAGTAAATTTCTTTGTGGTGTGTTTTTTTCTCAGACAAATGGCCATTTTGGAGTTGTTCGTCACTGTTAAACACACATTGCAGCCCCAAACATTGAATCTACAAGCCACGTAAAAGATAATCACTGCCAGGGACTAGATGTTACGTCAATAGAGGCCACTTCACTTTCAAACGTACGTGGAGATGTGCTAATTCGCTTGCAGGTAATGGGCAATGCGGTAGTGATTGTGAGGTACCCACTTTAATGCATTGCATGAGCTTTTACCCAAACATTCAAACGTGTGTACTTTATGCAAGGAACCTTCACCCTCAACACCCCCCCTCCCCCACTACACCCCAAGTTTACTGTACCCTTTATCAACATACTCATAACTCAGTCAAAACATAGACAGGTCCTGGTGTCTGCAGGCATTCAAATACATTTCATTTGCATATTCCTTTCTAAATATTCAAGAATAGATTTCATGAAACATCTGTTAACGACATCACAGCTGGGAAATGTGTGGATGATTTAGATTCTATAGAAGAATCTAGTGCAGGAATTGATCTCTTAAAGAGATCATAGCTGGGGATCCCCAAGACAATGTGCATTATGAGGGCTAATACAACTACCCACCATTGCCCCAGACTGATGCACATTATGCCGTCTTTTGCTCAGTGCCATCCTCCGCGACAACCCCAAGGCTACTGAAAAAGTAAATAATAAAAAGAAAAAGGAAATGACAATATATAAAACAGGAAGCCATGTATAATGAGAAAATAAAGACAAACAGACTTGGTAAAGCCTAAACAATGGCGCCGACGCCCCACAATCATGTATATTAATAAGCACTAGGTAAGAATATGACTCAATCATTCGCTGTGTAAACAAGCGTATGCATGTTCAGTATCCATGTTGTGTGCATATGATTGTACTTTATGCACTAATCTTCGGCATGTGTAGTATTATTTACGTTGTCATCCATGAAACTATTTTGTACAATAAAGAACTACAAATACATTTACACTAGCTTATACCCGTGTGGTCAAAGAGGCATGGTGAGAATCACATTGAATCACTCCTGTTACATAATCGTTTAAGGAGATCCCAAATAAATCATTGGTGAAATCCATTGACTTGGCATGTAAAATGAAAATCTAAGGGAGGAAATGTTAGTGTCCATGTAAATGGGAACACAATGCCCTCCATGGGCATAAAAAAAAAGACATATTTGGTGAGTGTATAGATATGTTTTTTACCGCATTTTATTTTCTAGCACCCTTGTCCTGACAACACTTGCCTACGTCCTGACAGCACTACCACTCATCCTGAAAGCACCCTGACAGCATCCCCATGCACACAACATCCAAGATCAAGCCAAGGCGTCATTCATTGAAAGGCAGTTTTTTGACTATGTATACATGGCAGGGTGACCATCCTCTGTAATAGCCAGTGAAAATCAAAGGCATTGTGATTTTTTCCCTAACATTGGCTATAAGTAATTAAGTATTCTTATTTAGAGCCTACAAACTACAAACACACAAATAATGTTAACACACTAACTATACAGCAAACATAAGCATCAAGTATGATTCATTGGCAGAGGTTTTCAGAACCACATAACAACAGTCGACGGTGAAAAGAAAGTCAAGACGCCAACTATCCGAAAATAAAGGGAACTCTGCAATGTCTCCATGGGTGACACCACCCACCCACTTTCTGATCTACACCATCCACTCCCACCAATAATCCTGATAGCACCCACCCTTGTCCTGCTCCAGTCCACCGATTGCCAAGTCCTGATAGCATGCTTCCCATCCTGACTGCACCCCTGACTTGATAGCACAGACCAGTACTAACATTAGCAACCTCTCATCCTGCTTGAAGCCACATAGCACCTTCCAAGTATCAAGTATGATATGGAGAAAGAGTGTTTTGGAACAACCTTTAAGACTGAAGGTAAATTGAGATAGGGAAATTCTTATACCACAATATAGAATCTTTTGCAATGCGCAAGAAGTCAAAGAACAGATGAAGCTATGGATTTCTGAGCTTGGATGTAGTATACTTGGCGCGGACGGAGAAGTACCTGGATTAACTCCGACGTAAAGCTCGTATCAGTATACCTCAAGCAAGTCATTGATCACCGAAAATGCACTTGGCATGTCATATGCAGAAGCTATGGGATGAACGATTAGTGTCTATGGTAATGGGAACATAATGCTCTCCATGGCACAGATATTCTCACACACTTCAGTAGACCATCCCTATTAAGACTGCCCAAGGATTGGCTTCAAGTGGTTTTATATAGGGGTGGTTTCTTTAGGGACATTTGCAATGGTCTATTTTATGAAGAGTTGGGACTGTTGTAAATCATCTTATAATAGGTGTGGTGTATTTTTAGAGGTGGTCTTCCTTGAAGGTTCAGATGTACACACAGCCCAATTGACGAAGTGGTGGTAATCCCTAGTATTTGAACCCATGTGACGCCTTTTGCGTCTTTATGACATCACACTACTCCACATGACGCTGTCATGGCTGCCGCTGTCTGCTATTTTTGTTATAAAACAGCTAATTAACAACCGTTAGGGCCATTATGACAATGAAAAAAATATTCGTGAAAAACTACACAGTACCATTAACGATCTCCTGTAGTCAGATGTTGTCCAGCTAGTCAGGTTAAAGAGGAGATAGCCGAACAAAGTCCAAAAATTAGCGTGTTAATATATAGGATTACATACATTACACTTGCTCTCTGAAATAGTCTGCAATGTATAACAAGTGAAACTGATATGTTAACTTGCACACTAATGCATGAATGGTGACATTCATTTGTGACAAGACTAGTGTGGAGGGGAAGCTGAAAAGCTCAACTTGATCTTTTGTGGGTGGGGGTGGGGGGTGGGGGTGGCTGGTCCATGAAAATCTGGGGTGCACTTACGGGTGTGGCGTGGAAATTGGTAATAATTTTAGGAGGTGGTGGTTCTCAAATTTCAAACATACTTAAGGAGGGGTGCTGAACATCATACCATACTGATCTAATTTGTTTCATACCACAGGACTATGATAAATGGTAGCCCCTTCGTGAACAGTCCCACCCTTCACTTGTTAGGTTACTATAAATCCTTTACACACTGTACGTATTTAAATGAGGATGCAACCCCCCTTTACTTCTTTTGTGTCTGGAAGAAAAACTAAGTTTTCTCAGCAAATGTGGCTCAAAGTTCATGCGTAGATATGAACGTGACTTCGAACAACCTTCCGCTCACCAAGGTCACGGCGACGCCATCATAATTTTGTCTGTACTCATGCCATGTATTCTTTAATCCCGCTTGTGATGCACTTTAATAGATGTTTTTCATGCTCATCATTTCTCGCTCACGCTTTGTCAAGGATACCATATTTATAGTATCTACCCTCTTTGCTTTTGTCTTCGCTTCCGTCAACTCCCAACACCAAGACAAGTATCTGTATATGTATATGTATATAAGGTATATGTATAAGCTATATAGTGAACTGTCTTTGTGTCTGTTCTTCTTTACATTGTTTATACGCATGTTGATGTATCTGTAAGGGGTATATAGAAAAATTTAAAAAAGGCAGAACGCGGACTCCAAACGCGAAGTGTGAAAAAAAAAAAAAAATCAAAATTTTCCCTTCCTGGCGGACTAGAAGTGAGTCCGCAGGCGGAGAAATAGCCCTCGAGCACACACCCCACCCCCACGGACCACCACTGCAGCCAAGTCAGGCGGAGAGAAATTTTGCTAGTGCGGAGTGTAAAATGTGTATGGCGGACTCTGGCGGAGTCAAATTATGAGTCTTGTGAACCCTGGCGAACTGAAATTGGGCGTGACAGTCGCCAGACAACCATGGCTCCGCCGACGGAGTCAAGCAAAATATTATGTCTCCGCCAGCGAACTCTTGCGGATCGCAAGACTTTGCAAGCGAACTGTAGCGAATATCAAGCGTCCGCCAACTGAGACATGAAGGCTCCGCCAAATAACAAAATAACAAGGGAAAATTCCTTGCGGAGAGCAGCGAAGTCATTCGGCGAAGTCCGGCGAACTTCCGTGAAGTGTAGCGAACTTCGGCAGAGACCGCTTAACAAAGGCGGCGTCTGCCGACCGGGGTAAAACTGACCGAGCGGAACTTATTTTCCATCGAATTTGCGACGGAGCATGCGCGGAGGTAGCCCGTATAAAGCGAACTTTGAGAATTGGCATTGACTATTTTTATGTGAGCTTTTTTCAAGGCTGATTCCATGCTGGTTTTTACAATAGATAATCAAGAGAATAATATGGATAATTATGCCATAGAAAGGGATTCATGAAATGTAGTGACAAATAGAATTTGAATAATGGCACAGATAGAACCTTGATAAACTATCGAATCAGAACATCCTATGCTGGACAACTCCTCTCCAGTAATTGTAATAAATGCTATTATTTATAATTGTCTCTCCACAGACATCGTATTGTTTAGGGACGACATCTTGCATACCCCACGAGTTTCTGAACTCTCTTACTATATCCCAGCAGGCACACTGACGTCAGCCTGACGTTGGATTATGGTTGTATTACGTTGTGACATCAGCCAACGTAAATTCAACGTCACCCCAACGTTGATTGCCTGGCGTTGACACAACGTCAGATTTTCAACGTCACCCTGACGTTGATTGCCTGACGTTGATACAATGTCAGACATCAACGTTGGATCAACGTTGATCGAACGTCTTGTGCCCGCTGGGATTATTGTAAATTGGTATAGAATAGGGAGATCCAGGGGGATCGCAGGGGGTACCCCATTTACCCCACAATAATATCACCTTATTTTCATAGAGTTTTTGTTATGTAGGCTATCGATTACATACACGAAACCCATGCGGAGAGCTTTTGCAGCGTACAGCGGAGGTGAACGGCGTTCATTTTGCTTGGTATAGTACAGAGGCAGACGGAGTCCGTTGGTGCCAAATACGGCTTCTCGCGGAGACCAGCGAACTCAAAAAGATCAAAGGAAATTTAATCAATAATCCCACCACCCGCGGAGTTGATACGCGACCTCAAATTTACACTTCTCCAGAGAAGTGGAGGGAGTCCGCGCCATTTTTGCTCGCGGAGATAGCGCAGAGGTAGCGCGGAGCCCTCGAGGAGGCCGCAAGAGTCCGCAAGAGTCCACCGGACTCTGCTGCGGAACCATGTGAATCGCGTTGTCGATTCGACAATGAAAGTGTTAATTTTTCATATTTTTCCCAATTTTTACGGACTTTGTCATTTTTTCAACCTAAAAATGAAGCGGAGATGACTCCGCGCGTCCACTCTGACACGGGGGTTACATCCGATCATAAGCAGCAGGGACATCATGGGCGGGATGCAGAAAGATCATATTGGATGCTGTGCTGCACTTGTACCAAGAAGAGAGAAGCTTCTTCCTTAACCATTTTGTTATTAAATCATAAGTAGAGGTGGCTACATCTAGCTGCGGTCTTGAGCACCTAATAAGACCACTTTTCCCCTGAGCTTGACTGAGGTCAGACCCAGGTGGTCTTCACAGAGAGCTTCTACTGAACCTCTTCTAAGAAGAGAGACGGTCTCACCAATCCATTTAGTCAATCAACCACACGTGTATAGTGGGCTACTTAGTTGCTGCATTTACCGGGTAGTTGCAATACAGACATCCGGATCTCAGACGACATGATCCTATTTTGCAAATTACATTTCTCGTGGTGGCTAGCCTTCATAACAAGACCCTCTATAATAAGATCACATGTCTATTGAAACAACTACTAGATCTCCCCACTCCATTTAGGGTGCCCCACTTAATTGTTGCATACTGTTGTAATACTCTCATCCAGACCTTATACGGCATGATCCTATTAAAATTACATTTCTCACGGTGTCTAGCGTCCATAACAAGTCCCTCCATAATACGACCACATGTCTGTTGAAATAACTTCTTGAGGCCAGCCCGTCTTCCCAATCCATCTAGTTTAGTAAAGCAATCATATCCTTTTTAGCACGTTGCATCTAGTTGATTCAGCTCTGAATACCTTGTAATCACCGTCTCATTCCGGCCTCGTCTCACATCATCCTATTACATAAATTACTGTCTGTAAGCTGCGTATTTTCCTATTTCCTCATTTGTAAAGCTCCGGTCACACTGACCCGAATATTCAACCCACATCCGCATGGTATTGGCACTGTAACCTTTGTCAATCGTCACTTTGTGTCACCACAGCTAGGTTCTCAAAATGTATAATCAGCCGTTCCCCCAATATATATTTCTCATCCCTTCATGAAAAATCCACATGTGAAGACTCGTGACTGTCTGACTGGGGCTTAAATGGTTTATTCACCTATACCATTTCCTTATTTGCCAAATCAGATTCATGTTGCTGGAGTCGTGTCTCTGCCATCTGCCACTTCCAAAGTGATCAAACATAGGGTGTGTGTGTGGTTCATGTGATAAAAATGCAGATTTCCAGCCTCTTTCCTGACTCTAATGCATCTCTGATCGTGAATTCTGCATTTACAGTACAACCCCGCCAAGGAGACACCTCACAAGTGGGGACACATTCCATGTGCTATTTTGTGTTACTAAATATGTTCCACAAATAGAACTACCTCACAGTTAAGGACACGTAAGAATTTTCCCTCTATCAAACGTCTTCTACATTACGATGTTATTGAGAATCGTGCACAGATAGGGTCACCTCAGTAATGATAGATTTTTTTTTCATTTTAGTATTTTATTTTACAAATAAATAATCTCCTGTGATTCGTTCCATCTACATTTACCAAAAATGACAAAATTAAGCAAGAATGATTTAAATGGGTCAGCATATACGATTTCGTAAAATTTTGTTTTTTGACAATATCGAAAATACATTTAATACAATACGCCGAGTTTATCAATAGAGTGCACTTGTACTGTATTAAAAGTAGTATATTTTAAATATGTATAAATTATCAAGGTGTCAAGGTGATGAGGAGAATTAAGCAGTTGTATTTGTACATTTGCACTTCACCATCTTCATAAGAAGTTGATCAAAGTGGACACTGATCGATCATTGCTGAGTCCACGTCCTCCATCAATCAGGTAGTCTTGTTACAAGAGGTGGGACCTTCGTTCGGTTTTAGCCTACGAACCTTCAGGACATTTTACCGAACGAACTTTCGAACGTTCGTTGATAAGTAGGTGAGTAAATATTGAACTTTGAACACCCATTTGGCGATAAATGTTGAACAGGAAAATGTCAGACACAGTAGAATCTATCTTTGTTTGCGTCGTCGCCTTTCTAAAATGGTCACAATTCACCTGTATTTCTATCACAAGGCAATCATAGTTCATGATTAGTTGAGGTCTTTAAAGATGCTGCGGCCAGGTACAAGTACTGCCTTTGATGATGCCGCCACTCGTGTTGTGGTCAAGTTTGCATTAGGACGTGATCATAAAGTATTACGTAATTGGGCAGACAAAACGGGCTGGTGCTATGGTCACTTGACTTTCTGAACTTGCATAACTAGATACTATTGATCATTAAGCCTAGTTAGACGCTACCCAAGTTCTCACCTTAAATGACCAATCGACGGCTCACTTCCATGTTTGATCTGCGCATCTCTTTTAGCAATGGACCCTACTAGGGTTTAAGTAATTCTTTTGACTTGTGTTGATAATGATGGCTATTGTTTACTGTGGTCTCCTACTAACCTGTTAAATTAACAGTTACGTAACAACTGGCCACCTGTAACCAACCACGAGGCTGTGTAAATAGCTACAAGTCAGTTGATTACGTAACAAACGCTTGGCCGGGTGCCTTTGTTTCGAGAATAAATAATAGAAAATGCAAGTCTTGATTTGAATGTTGTTTCTACCATGAAATCGATGACCGTTATGATAATTATTTGAACACGCATGAGCGAAATAAAAGCAAATTAGCGTCAACCGGAAGGTTCGGTTGTGAAAGCTACCTTCGAAGGTATAGGTAGACGAACAAAGGTTCAAAGCTTCAGCCCATCCCATGTCTTGTACAGGTGCTTAATTGTCACATTGTGTCGTCACAGCCTTATCGTTTGTTGTGCACTGCTGTACTTTTTTCTGAGGCTTCACAATTTTCAGTCACGCAATCAGGAATAATGAGATGCGGTTGGGACCTTCATTCCACACTCAGCCCCACACAGACTGGCAGGATGATGACACGAGCCATTTTTCTCCACCTGTCAGATGAGTTCTGTGTGCGATGTGACAACGTGCCTTGACTTGATTAGGTAAAGACTTTCCAAACATGAAGCAGCTAGTTGATTTGGGGAAAAAGTTAAGTACATAACACAGAATAATTCTTATTCTATGTGTATTATTTAAATATATTTAAGTAAATATCATCTGACAATTTACTTACTTGGCACTGTTTGGGAACATTTTTTGTGCTCGGCAAGCCCCTTAACCCCCCTTTAAGTACTGATAAAGTATGTGTGACCATTGGAAAAAAATATTCTCAGATGAATCGTTATTGTATAGCTTAAAGCACCACCATTTATAACAGGTGATACCCCAGCACAAAGTTCGCGCCTGTCACAGATGAGGAATCCCACGTACCACTTCTCAGACTGCTGCTTACATGTCTGCAGGGAAATCAGGGGCATTCATGATGAGCTTGAAATTGATATGACTTTGACAAGAACCCATCATGGAGCAATTCCCAGGCCAGGAATCCACACCTTCCACTGTGTTTGTCATGGCACATTTGCTACATTTGGTGTGGTCAAAAATAAAAAGTATACACTGTTTATTGCATAAATAGATCCCATAGGGACAATTATACAAACAAACAGTAAAATGCTGGAGATCGCCAGATATTCAGTTTAGCATGCTGTTGGAGTCAAATTTGCTAATTAAACTAACCTCAAGATAACAGCAATTTCGAGAAAGGCAATGTCGACATGAGAGGATCTTTTGTGCCTCCATAAATGGAATCTCTGGATCAATCTCACAAAAGTGACATTTTGTTACCAGGACGAGTTTCTTCACCGCACCGCCAGCAAATTTCTAAAGTGAATTTCTACAGCCACTCTTCCATTGTTTTCAATCACACTATTTAAACGTTGACGACGTTTCAGGTAATGGAGACAGAAAGTAGGAATGGGGCAGACACTTATGTGAAAAGGTCCATATTTCATTGCCAATTGGCATCATTGTTACTGAGTGACGTTTCACACTACCATCATGCAGTGCCAGAAAGTAATTCCCTGAGTGGCAGATATTTCAATCGCTGTTACTAATGCCGTATGCAACGTGGCAATGTACTAATTAACGCAGACATAAAACCAAGACTCCATCAGATTTTATTGTCTGGAAGGTCTCACTTTTTATTGCCACAGTGTAGCTTTGAAAACAACACATTTGTCCTTGCGTTGTTGATAGACGAAGCCCGTCATGAGAACTCGTATATTATTGTGCAATCATTAATGGCCATTAATCACCATTAAAAAGAAGGCTCTAAAAGTTTTACATATCACGCACAGTAAACACCCGACTCCCTGAAAGCTTTCTCCATAGCATGCATCATATTCACCTGACCCGTCTACTCATGACAAATCGGTATTCATTGTGACAACAGATACCAGCCACTCCCCGTCCACGCCGTGTCCATGACCATGTTGTGTTTCCTCTTTCTCGTACATGTATCTGGTAAGTGCAGTGTTCTCATAAGATAGGTAGTTTCTTTTTGTTGGTTGTTGGTTGCCTCTTTATAGAAGAAAAGATTTTTCTTGTAGTCACATCTATTGTGCTTTGAATTGTGAGAGATTAATGTTCCTGACTGTCAGATGGGCACTAATAACGTATATAGCGACACGTTTTTTGTCGAGTATTAATTAGGTTTATAATTACGGAGGTTGGAGTGTGTTTTTTAACAATGTACATCTAAACTTTCCTTCAACATACAATGGGCCTGTACGCAGGTGACTCCGCAACTGGTACAAGAACCCAATAATAATTAATGAGTTAGTGATCTAATTATATGGGGCTTCAGAACTAATAAGCTACCTACTCATTTCATTCACCACCATGTACTGTATTGGAGAGCACAAAAGGTCTACTACATTAATAGCTGGGTTCAGGGAATCCCATATAGTCAAGAGAGAATTGAAATAGAAAATGATAACCGACCCCGTCATACGACGGGCAGGGCTAACCTGTGATAACCTGTGAATTGAATAATAACGCCGAAATCGACCAGGATGTGTTCTTACTCAGTCTATCCTAAAGTATATGAGCTTGATACATGTATGTAGAATTCATCACATATTGACGCATACTTTCTTGGCTTACCGTGCTCTATAACTGCCGCGTAACCGGAGAAGGGTATCACCACTTTTGGAAGGGGTTATGAATCGGTTGTTAGACCCGTCGTAACGTGGAGAGCATTATTGTAAGACGTTCCGTGATTTTGAAAGAAAATACTGTTATGGATGTCGGAACTACGGTGATAGATTTGTGCATTTATTCATTAAAAAAGTTGCGTTTGCCGCATACAAGTATGACGTATTGGCACTCACGTGGTATTCTATATGAGGCGGGTAGATCATACTATTGATCTAACATATGTATTGTGACGTGCATCTATTAGAGCTAGAAGGGACGAAATTTGTCTGTTATAATTGAAATGTGTTTCTGGGTATCACAGTGTCTCACACACGTGGAACAGATAGCCGACACTCTATGCACGTATGCCAGACAGACCCAAGTATTGAAGCAGGGTTTGACATGAGGTATTAAGGACTGTTAAGGCAAAGGCAGTAGACATCAGGCCTACACCGGCATTCAGATGAGTGCCTGTAAAGGGAAGTGCATAATTTGATATGTGTTTGTTAAAATAAGCATGATGGTTCAAATGATTGTTAGACAAGAGCAATTTATTTTTCAAATAATAGATTAGATCTACAACTTATACATAAGTTAAAAAAACTAATTTGTACATAATGCACCAGCCGAAAATAAGGTAGACCGCAGGCCTACCTACCTATGGCAAAAGCTTTTAGACTAGCCAGGTTTTAGGTAGATCAGGGCTACAGGTCTATGACTTATATCCAACTCTGTTGAAGACGCAAGTCTATACGCAGCCAGAGTCATATTATATGTTGTATTTTAGCGATTGCATGTATTTCACACAACTAGACCACATAAGACGCGACGGTAGTAGTGTTTCGTATACAAAATCGTCAAAAAAGCACCTGCTTTTCACGGCACCTTTCCACACCTTTACAACGTCCCATCCTAAAGCCTGTTGCGATCCTGGTGAGCGTTTAATAAAATAAACAGGAAGCAGTATGTACACACGAGAATCGTACTTAAATACTGTACATAATGACATAATATACAATTTTTAAATGAAAACAAAACACAGCTCCTCGCGTCATATCATAGGAATGTTCGCACCAACACAACTAGTACCAACTGCATACAACGACCTACTACTATGACTGACATGGGCAGATCCAGGGGGGGGGGCGCGGTTTTCCCACCAAAATGCTTCATTTTCGTAAGGTTTTTGATGAAATTCTTAAGTGCGCCCCCCTCTCACTTTCCTTAAGTGCGCCTCCCGCCCCCATTTTCCAAAAACCTGGATTTCCCTATGACTGAACATGCTCAGTCGTCACAACGGCCTCCGACGCGACGGATATAGCTCGAATCGTATCGTAGTCGTAGAAGCGTCCACACCACCTCGAATGGCGTCGGGCACAGACGTAGCCGTGTGGACGGGGCTCGCACTATTGTCGATTAGCTGAGCAGGTGGCAGCCGTGACCACCATGCCGGTGACTGTGCCACTTGAATTGTCACTAGGCCTAATTGGCGCAAGTCTTTAACAGATACATATTATTATACATTTAAACATCAAAATGTAAATTCATGATACATGTGTAGTTCAAATTAGTACGCATTATTCAAAAATCTCCCATAACAAAGCTGTTATATACTGTATTCCACAGTCCACAGCTATTTTTCATAATTTATGTGTATAATCATCAAAGGATAAGTGCACAGCACTGTTGTCAATCATAATTTTTTTTACCTCATGTGGTATTATCCATGTAAGATATGACTAGAACATACACTATATACATTTTTTTACAAAAAGCATACTAAAACATTATGTAACTATTTTCAATGAAACCAATATTAAAGAATATATATAATTTTGTAACACCGCATTGTATATATGCACTTTTCAATATCTACATCATTTTTAAGAACCTAGTAATCGAGCAATGGGTCAAAATACAATACATGGAAATGAGTTGAAAACGACCTAAGAAATTCCAATAACCAGGCCTAGAGTTGAGACACACGTGTTCCCGTTCTCCACCACACAGAAATACGACACAGAGCTCTTTCCACTACAGGACTTTTGTCTGGATTGAATTATATTACAGCCCTAAACACCTGAAAATGCATCTTTTTAAACCCCGCTGACGTTAGATGATTCTTTCTCCAAGTCTTTAGGGTAATAGCTTCTGTCGGAATTCCGAGCAATGGGTGTCTTCCGAAACTTTGAGAACTTTTTCCTTTGCATTGGCAATTATGTTCCCTTCTTGAATCAAAATGTTGTAGGGATTTTTGTCATGCATGTTATGAAAACTGTTGAGACTACAGCGTTGTATGTTTTCTCTGATATTTTAGCTACATAAAACTTGCTGCAAAACTGCCAAATGTGCCAAACGTTTGGGCTGTTTTGTTATAACAGACTGTGTTTCAATGAGTATATGGAACGAGGGAGGGTACCACTCATTTGTTTTATTGAAGCCATAGAGGTTGGGCGGTTGCTTGATTTCCCCTTTCATGTCAGGGGGTCGCTTGTTTAACAAAATTCTGTTCTCCATATGACCGACCCCATCGTCGGTCTACGGAAATCTCTTTTACACTATACATATATTCCGTGTTACAACATTTGGGCTTTATACTGTGCATATAGCCTTGAGATATGACGACGTACCAACCCTGCCCCCCCCCCTCCCGTGAGATGAATAATGCAAGCTCCCATAATCTACCTGTGCACAAAGAACCAATTAAACTTAACTGTGACTTCCTTCCTATAGTCTGATAATGGATATAATTACGTTCCGATGAACATGACATTCAATTAACTGCTGATTATCTCGCTTGTTCTACTTCCTGTTTTGAAGGAAACAGTTCAGTCCTGTTAGCAACGTCAACCTCCAAGCAGGAATCATACTCTCTCTTGTCTGTCAAATCAATCTATATCTGTGACACATTTAGATCAAATCAAATCAAATAATTTACTAAATCAGACATAAAACACGTACATGTAAAAAAACGTTTAAAAACTCTCAAAACATTATTTTATGACAAACACAATTCTGCTGTTCCCACGCCACATATAATAACGTGTCAAATATTTAGTTGAAATATGCATGATGGATTTTCTTTCAATGATTGATGCCTTAGAGTATAATTAAAGAATTCCAATGACTATTGGAATAACTACATGTTATGCTGTCATCAACGCCGCATAGTGGCTGCCTCCAGAAATTAGTCTAATTTCTAATTGTGACAGTTAATTTAACATATTCATAGCATGCGCCACTCCCAAACACAAACTTTAATTAAAATAACATGATTTATGCACCACCCGATTGGCCTAGAACGGTAACAAAGCCGGCAGGAATTAATGGCTGTAGACTATTCCGGGTTTTACATTACATCCCAACATCCGGCATCTAGTAAATTACGTAATTTAAGCTTAAACAAAGAAAATTGACAATAGGCCCAGTGACAGGCGTGCACTTGTTGTTCTGTTCACTTCTGCATTACAACAATAGAACCTCGAGTAAATGAGCAGGTTATTGTAATGAAACAGAACATTGCAAATTTCTACTTTTAAACCTGAACAAAGTTGTAATCAGCGAATCTCCATTCATTCTCCGCAAATGCATGGGTAGAAATCAGGCTCAATTTTGTGGCACATAAATCATTTCACTTGTATCGAGGTTTGCATTTGCCAGTAACTGATGAACCTATAAATATGCTAACATTCTTCACTTCAAACAAGACTTTAATTTGCATCATTCCATTTCGTTTACCCCCTATTCTGATGAACCACACCATGATAGACATGGCGTGTTTTGAACCACGAAGATCTGTGGGTTGGGGTTATAAGGAAGTGGGGTGTGGGTGAATGGCCGAAAAAGAGGGACTTGCCATTTCAATGACGTGTGATGTGGGAAAACAGCCTTTAAATTTGTGGGATATAGGGAAAAGGCAAAAAATCTAGGGATGTGGGAAATAAGGCAAAATAAATTAGGGGTGTTGTAATTCTTAAACCCTTATCCCCCACCCACATCCACACCCCACATCCACACACACACCCTCTGTTAATGTGCATGACACCAGCCAACATGGGCACTGCTTGTTTTTCTTCTGCTGGGAATGTGAATGTTCTATAATGAGTCCAGGCTGCGTGATGCGAGATTTGATGAGCATTTGATACGAAGCAGCAGTCGCTATATATCATAGTGTAAACAATTACAGACATCGCAGGAAACGGGCGTTTTACATGTTTTAGTGTTGGTGTGAGCGGGAAATGGCATAATGCTTGGGTCAGACCGGCCTGATAGTTGAGGCCAAATCGGTTGTGATTTTGCTGTGGTTGTTATTTGCCACGCTGTGTCGCCACAGTGTTGGATTACGAAAATGGTTTCCTCTATTTCTTTTAAAATCCTAAATGTAATGCGAACATCTTTGTAAAAATTGTGACTGAGATTAAGTTTGTGACTGTCAGATCGGGGCTTTAATCTGTTTTACTTCGCCCCAGACGTTGGGGGACTGGTCTCGGTACGAGAAAGTCATTGGTTTTAATCATCGGTTGACTATGTCAAATTTAAATGAACTAATTTATACTCACGATTCGCGTGAGCGACTTTACATTACCACAAAGTCCTTGGTACCTGCATCACAATATATGGTAATCTGTAACAACTGCAACGACACCAAGACTTTAAACCAGTGTCACATGGGCTAAATTCGGGGGTGGCGTACTGAAATCCTATTGAAAAACTGCAAAATGTTCCAGTAGGACAATACGCTCAGTACGTGGTCATTCCTTTTTTGATAAGCTCCTGATGTGACGTCTGGTTGAGATCGTACTGGTGGTGTATTGTCAGCAGAAGTTGAGAGTAGTGGATGGGGGGTGGGATCGTATCCTTGGAATATTTTAGCGTAGTGGTACTTTACACCTGTCCTGACCGTCAGCTGGACGGCAGCGACTCCACAGCTACATGGTGAAGAACTGGCAGCAGTATCGATTTTGATAAGCCACCAATGCGACGCCCATGAGCCCCCATTCTGCTTTGTACTCTGCCAATACGATGCCAATAATTTCATATTAAGTTTACAAAAAAAGAAGCTCCAGCCAGTGCACAACCGTCAAATTCTCGACGGATTGGCTAATCTGATGTCAATACGTTGTGGGGAATCCTGTGTGACACTGACATACAATGTAACTCGTTAAATCCATAGTAAGTAGGCATGCTCTAGTTGACACTGTACACGATAGCATCATTACAATAAGTTTGTATTTTCAATAGCTTATGAAATGAATGGGATCCAAACATATTGGTATGCTTTCACCCGTATGTTCTAATGTAGCGCAACGTACCATTCCGAATGGCAAAAGTTAATAGCCTTTGTACAACAAGCGGAGTTGAGCGAAGAATTACTATGAAATGAAACTAAATTTTAGTTCTCTGTGTGATTCTCAAAAGAAACTTGATTCAAACTCGATTAGACTTAATGGACAATTGGTGCAGAGGGGAAATCAGAAAGAGATGACGTAATCTAATCCAGCGCGGTTAAATCCGGATGAGATGTGACGTGAACACAAGGTTGTAATAAAACTCAAAATCAAATCACACCCAAGCGATGGATATCAGGCCAAGTTTTCGCATATTCTAATGTAAGTTTAACCCAAATTGATGTTTCCACATAACAAA
>CM032660.1:22700461-22736439 GCA_019095985.1 Streblospio benedicti | reverse complement strand
CTGCTATACACGATGTTTTGTGACTGGTATATTTTTGGGTCCATGTTGCGCGCCGATCGCGTCTGACGTCGCTTGAAATTGGTCAATAATGATTGCATGAAATATGAATGGACGTGTGAGATGTAAACACAACTACATACGTGCTTATCTGACAGTTTATTTATAATTACAGATGGCTTTTCTTGAAAGGGTCAATGTTAAAGAGAAAATTCATTATGACGAATCGCGCTTGTGTTATAAGGTAAAAACGATTAAGGGGCTATAGGATTAACTCATTAACATTCAAAAGAAATTGGGCGGCGGGCGGCGGGCGGCGGCGGCGGCGGGGTGGCGGGTCGACGGAGGCTAGGCGGCTAGGAAGGCGGGGTCTCGACGGCGGGGATCGCGGGGAAGGCTGTAAGACGGGGTCGTAAGACGGCGGGGCGGCCGGGGATCGCCTCGTAAGACGGGAAGGCGCGCGCGGGGGAGCGCCGGAGGCGGGGGAAGACGGGGAAGGCGGCGGGCGGCCGGGGATCGCCTCGTAAGACGGGGACTGTAAGACTGGGAAGGCGGCCGGGGGTCGCCTTGTAAGACGGTGAGGAAGGTATCAACTGGGGTCGTAAGACGGTGGCGTCGCCCCGGGGGTCGCGCGTGAAGCGGCCGGGGATCGCCGCCGTCGACCGGATCGCCCCGGGGGATTGTCTCGTAAGACGGCGGGGGAAGGCGGCCGGGGATCATCGCGTAAGACGGCGGGGAAGGCGGTCGGGGCGCGAGTGTAAGACAATGGGAACGGTGGGGCCCGCGCCGAAGACGGGAAGGCGCCGGGGATCGCGGGATCTCGTAAAGACGGCGGGGGAAGGCGGGCGGGGATCATCGCGTAACCGGCGGATAAACCGGCGGTCGGATAAACCCCGTGGGTCGCCGGGGAGCGGTGATAAACCCGGTCGGAGCACCCGTGCTCGATAAACCCCGGGATCGCCGGAGCACGCCCGACGGTACCGTGCTCGATAAAGCCCCGGGATCGTCGGAGCACGCCCGACGGTACCGTGCTCGATAAAGCCCGGGACCGTCACATCGCTCGCACGTCAGCCCCGGCGTCGTCGGAGCACCGGATCGGTAGCCACGACACGCGAGCGGTGCTATACGTGAGAAGCAGACCACCACCCGTCCGCTCACCGACACCTGGACCTATACGTAAAAAGCCATTAATCACACGACACGCGCCGACCCGCCAGCTGATGAGCCCCGGAGTTATAAAAAAGCCATAAAAAGCCATAAATCACACCTGCCATTAATCACACGTCGACCGCGAGTCGCTAGAGCACGCGACACGTGAGCACCATTTACAATAGAACTGGCTCACACGAGAAGAAGACATCTCATCAATGTTTCATCTGTCACAATGTTTCATCAACGTTCATTACCAGGTTAATTTTCTGTTTCTGTTTTCTTTTAAAAATTGGTTTCTTTTTTACTTTTCAGTAACACATAAAACAAGTTTAAAAAGTTGATGTGAAAGTAATAATATTTATAATACCGGAGCTCTTTGAGACATCTCTTTTCCTTTTACCCCTATTTTTCTCAACGATGGTACATTTTTATATATATAAAATGGTAGGAGAGTTCCCCTGATTTAAAGGTTCAATATTTTTTCAACTAAAAATTCGCAATAAGTTACAAAAAACTTGGGGGTGGAGGCCTGGTGGAAAAACCCCCCTTCCTCCTCCCACACCTGCCCGAGCGAAATGCCGGGATGGCTCCAAAAAAAATCCCAAATTTAAGAAATGAAATTTGCATTTGCATTTGAGGCAAGAGGTAAGAGAGTAATCCGTCCCATAAGATTCTAAAACCGAATGGTTCGACCAAACAGTTTCCGGGGGGCGCGCAGTTTTCTCGAAGAGGGAAACCTCTTTATAATAAACTTACGCCAGAAATTTGTTCCCGTTTCGTTAAAAAAAAAAAGTATTTTCATTTACAGCCTCACAACAAATTTCTGAATAGCTTTCATATCAGTTGATTTCGAGAAAAAAAAAAACGGTTTGAAAGTAGATATATATTAAGGGATTTCTCTGCGCACGTCCGCTCAGCCTGTTTCTGCTGCTCATACTTTCTAATGCCGTAGGGATTATAGCGGAGCTTTGCTCTCTGCTGCTGCTTCTCACAGAAGTCTCAGGCATCCCTCGGTCTGGGTTAGTTTGTGGAGTTTGAGCAGTACTGTCAATCGGCTCGTACGTATACATCTTTATTCCGTACAGATCGAAAAGAATGAGAAAACGCACCTTTATATTTATTAGAATCTCTATACAAAGCACGAACTTAAAAAAAAAAAATCTACGTTTCCAGAATCTCTATAAAAAGTACAAACTTAACGAAAAATCTACGTTTCCAGAATCTCTCACTTGACTCACGCAGCTGCCAGTAGTTTAAGCTAATAGGTCACTTTTACCCATTCCAGCGACACGTGTGGCCCGGGACATCACAGAAAAATTGAGAGACACGCAGCCGACATCCTCTTTATTTCGCTTTCGTAAAGGAAAGCGACGCAAATATTCTCTAAAGAAAAAAAAACACTCGCCACGCGTCGCCGCGCCTCGGAGGGTAAACGTTTACGCTTACCATTCCACAAAGCGATTTTTTAATCTATACATTCTCGTTTTACAGAATTTCGTCTTTATATCTCAATACAGTTCCGTTATACGACGTTTAAACCCTATCTTATTTTTTCGAAATAACGGCGTAAGTTTTGTAATTTAAAATCGGTTAATAAAAACGACTTTCCTCGCAGGGGTCGACGCGGCTAGGGTAAAATGTCGTTTAAAAAAAAAAAAACTATATCATAACGTTCCCCTTTAACCCGGTCTGAGAGAGACCCAGCGCCTTTTCTTCAAACCCTCGGGGTTGAGACAGTTGAGACGGTAAATCACCGTTTAAATATCGATACGGATTATAGTGCGGAAACCGTAACTTCCGCACCTCAAATACTTTTGTAATCATCGGCGACTCATATGGGTAAACGTCGCTTATAATTTCATCAAGCGTTTTTTTTTTAATCTATACATTCTCGCTTACAAAATTTCGTCTTTTTACACCCAAATCCCACCCCGTTATATGATGTTTAAATCCCGGTTTTTATTTTGAAATAACGGGGTAAGTTTTGTAATTTAGAATCGGTTACGACTACCTCGCAGGTGTGAACAGCGATGCGATAGGGTAAGACGCCGTTTTTTAAAAAAAAAACTATTTCATAACGTCTGCCTTCAAATTCCAACTAATAAAATATGCCGAAAAAAAAAAAAAAAAAAACCCCGTCTCGTAGTTTATAGGGCGTATCAGACTTAAATTCTGGACATGATACAATAACGTGTATTATAGACAGCAGCGTGATTACGGCTGTCTTCCAAATATCGATTATCGACAAGCTTAGTTATTTACAAAAATATTTTGACTGATTCGTTAAGAAAGAAAAAAATCTTAAATAACCGTGCAACAGCTTAATAAACCGTGTGCAAGAGTTAAAAACACAACGCGCGCGTATTATCGACTTATCCATTAAATTAAGAATTGCGGTCAATTCTATAAATTAAGAATCATCAATAGTTAATTGAGTAATTCATTAAATTAAGAATTGCCGGTCCCACGTCCCCTGCCATATAACTGTAATATTTATCAAATTTTATCGGTTTAAATTTTAACGTGCGAAAACAAACCTTATTTATTTAACTTTATTTTGTAGGTAACACGGAAATTATCGTATTTCTGCGACGGTACAAAGGAGTCGTAACGGTATTTCGCGGTGACGGTGCATTCTAGAACCGAGAAGCGCACCGTACAAAGGAGTCGTAACGGTATTTCGCGGTGACGGTGCATTCTAGAACCGAGAAGCGCGCCCGCCGGACCCCGCCTCGGGACAGCTCGCCTTTGACGGTCGACGACGTCGTCGAGGCTCTTCCCGCGAGTCTTAGAGAGCGGGGTACGCGCCTGGTTCACCACCTCAGCACTGTGATGGAGTGGAACCGACGCGGCGAGATCGTAAACCGCTATACGGACACACCGATCCCCGGCAGCGACGTGGTCAACGCCGCGCGATACCTCCTCGGCGATGAGAGAGTCGATGACCCCGCCAAAACGCTACGTGACCGAGGTGGCTCACGACACCCGCATACTACCAGTCATCGGAGGGGGAGGGAGGAGGAGGAGGAGGAGGAGGAGGAGGAGGAGGAGGAGGAGGAGGAGGAGGACACCAACGATCTTTTCCCCTCCACCTAGAGAATGAAAAGACTGAAAAAAAAGCCCCGTAGAGAATAAAAAGACTGAAAAAAGTGTCCCGTAGAGAAAAAGACGGAAAATAAAATAGAGAGTAAAAAGACTTCGAGAAAGATAGAAAATAAAAAGCCCCGGAAAAAAGACGAAACGGGCTGGTTAACTCTTTGAGAGGGCGACAGCTGGAGGCTACAGCTCACCGATGAGCGGTGCTATACGTAAAAAGCCGTAAATCACACCTGTCGAGTCGCTAGCCGCATACGTGAGAAGTCATTAATCACACGTCGACCCCAGCCGATGAGCACCTGGAGCCACGCGTAAAAAGCCATTAATCACACGTCGCGCGTCAGCCGATGGGCACCTGGAGCTATACGTAAGAAGCCATTAATCAACCGCTTGACAGGTCTCTATATAACCGGAGGGAGACCGTCAACGTCTACCATTCGCGAAAATGTCAGACACGCATCAACCGAGACCCGCGGCGTCTACCACTCGCACCGTGACCAAAGTGCCCGAGGGGTACCGCATCCTCGGAAACCCCTACAAACCGGACAAGACCATCGTCGTGAGCGAGGTGGGCTGGAGGGAGCTGGTAAGGCGTCGCGACGAGCTCGACGCTGCTTTCCGAGAGGCCGATGAGAAGGACTGGGTTCTGGAGAAGATACCGTCCGGCGACGTGCGCGCTAGCGTGAGTGTCTTTAACAATAGGACATACTTCCACGTGAGAGCCTGGAGCGGTCTATATCCCACGAAGAACGGCACCACGGTGTGGGCCTGGGGAGACTTTGCCGAGCTCCTACGACTCGCCGCCACCGACGACAGCGTCATCACCGAGGACGATGAAGTTAAACTGGGCACCGAGACGTACGCCGGCATCCTGGCCGAGTCCGCTAAGGAGGAAATAAAACGTCTTTGCGAGGGGTGCACCAACGCTCAGCCGTCCCAGCGTGATCTCGTCTACCTCACGGGCTCCCCCGACACCGTCGCGGAGGCGGTGGGTAACGTGACGGTACCGCCCGAATACTTCGCGGTACGTCTCGCTCAGGCTGCCATGGAGCGCTCCTACGTGCTGGAAAGTGTCCCGAGAGCGACGCTGGAGTATATTATCGTTCGTCACGACGACCGTCTTCGCGAGACCCTACGCGAAAAACTCGTCACCGACTACTACTGACCCGCAGAGACTGTATATTAAAAAAGAAACTAAAGATTGACTAGTTTTGTGTAGGTAGAATAAAGTGACTAGTTTTGTGTAGGTAGAATGAGTAGATCTATTCGTGTCATTGTAAAAAAAAAAAAAAAAAAAAAAAATTGTAATTACGTCTTGTGTTTTAACGTATTTAAAAATTGTAATTACCTCTCTCGCTTGTGTGTGTATACGCTTTTATCTATGTATGATAAAAAATTGTAATTACGTCTTGTTTATACGCTTATATCTATACGTGTGTTTTTGTATTTAATAAAAAAAAAAAAAAAAACCCAGGGGATTTGCGTTCGCGTTTTCTGTTCAAGCCCCCTCCCTATCTAACCCCCTATAAATACGTTATCTAAAGCCTAAAACCCCGAGGTTAATAATTTATAGTAAACGCTGGGGTATCTTAAAAGGAAAGGGGAGGTCTTTATATTCTAGACATCCCTCTATATACGTAAAAATTTAGACATCGTTCAGCCCAAACTTTTATAAGCCTATTCTACGAGAAATTAGAGAAAACGAATGTTTTTTCACACCGACTACTACTGACCCGCAGAGACTGCATATTAAAAAAGAAACTAAAGATTGACTAGTTTTGTGTAGGTAGAATGAGTAGATCTATTCGTGTCATTGTAAAAAAAAAATTGTAATTACGTCTTGTGTTTTAACGTATTTAAAAATTGTAATTACCTCTCTTGCTTGTGTGTGTATACGCTTTTATCTATGTATGATAAAAAATTGTAATTACGTCTTGTTTATACGCTTATATCTATACGTGTGTTTTTGTATTTAAATAAAAAAAAAAAAACCCAGGGGATTTATGTTCGCGTTTATACCCCCCTATCTTTATTAAAATTTTTTTATCTAAAGCCTAAAACCCGAGGTTAATAATTTATAAATCCTCAATGGGGTATCTAAAAAAAGGAAAGGGGAGGTCTTTATATTCTAGACATCCCTCTATATACGTAAAAATTTAGACATCGTTCAGCCCAAACTTTTATAAGCCTATTCTACGAGAAATTAGAGAAAACGAATGTTTTTTCACACTTTTATTCGTAGTAATATATACAGTTCATTAAAAACTTCACACGTTCCAGTAATATATATATATATACATATTTTTACGTTTCTTTTTTTTTTTTTTTTATTTTTGTAATACTGACAATCTAATATATACAAGAGATCTTTACACAAAACACGTTTTTTTTTTATTCTTGTCAATACTGACAATCCTCAATGGGGTATCTTAAAAGGAAAGGGGAGGTCTTTATATTCTAGACATCCCTCTATATACGTAAAAATTTAGACATCGTTCAGCCCAAACTTTTATAAGCCTATTCTACGAGAAATTAGAGAAAACGAATGTTTTTTCACACTTTTATTCGTAGTAATATATACAGTTCATTAAAAACTTCATGCGTTCCAGTATATATATATATATATACATACATCTTTACAAAAACACGTTTTTTTTTTTTTATACATGGTAATACTGACAATCTAATATATATACAAGAGATCTTTTTTTTTTTTTTTTTTTTTTTTATTCTTGTCAATACTGACAAAACTTCTCATTCTTTTTTTTTTTTTTAGTAATATATATATATATATACATCTTTACAAATACATCTTTACAAAAAACACGTTTTTTTTTTTTTTTTTTTTTTTTATATATACAAGAGATCTTTACACAAAACACGTTTTTTTTTTTTTTTATTCGTCAATACTGACAATCCTCAAGACTTCTTTTTTTTTTTTATTCGTAGTAATATACAGTTATATATATATACATACATCTTTACAAAAACACTACCAACAACTAATAACTATTCATGTTTATACGTAAGTATGAAAGGTTGAAATAGCGGACATTACATTATTTCGAGGAAGTGTGCTAATGTAGCAACATTTCACTCGCACAAATATTGAACGAAATATTAACAACACAACTTGTGGAATGTGTCGACAAATATTTTGTTGATCGCAAATCTAAATAAATATTGAACATAAATCATCACTTATTTTTCACATACACATATCACTGCATCACTTTAGCCTTAATATTTATTTATTTTCAAACCGTTTTTATTTTCACGCTTTTACGATCAACTGATATGAAAACAATTTGTGAAGTTTGTTGTGATTATAATCTGATCTGAGAATAAAATACTTTTTTTTCATAACGGTCGCACGGTCACACTGACTTCTTATTAATTTTTTTACTCGTAGTAATTACAGAACATCTTTCACACTTTTTTACCCAAAGTAATACGGAAACGTTTTTTCACGCTCTTTATTCGTAGTAATAAACACCTAACATCTTTCACAAATATATACAGCATCTTTACAAAACGTCACACCCTATACAGAGCGAAATATACTGGGCATCTTTACGCGCAAAAATCGCACGCCTCCAGTAGCGTACAGTAATATATATATATATATATATACACGTCTTCTTCAAAAAAAACTTATGACGTCGCGTATCTATGGGCAGCTAGTTCTTTCAGGGGTAACTTCAGTTTGGGTAGCACATCGTACGCGCCTACCCCCCTCTTTTCCCTTACCCGGAATCTACGTCCCTCGGCGTTGAACACGTCATTCCAAAGTAAATTACCCTCACCGTCCAGCCCACACCCGCAAAAATAGCATTCCCCGCGTGACGCCATTCGCGTCAAACACTGTCTCGCAGTATGAATCCCCGAAAAACAGCAGTTAGCGCGTTTTACGCGGTCTCTATCCCTTACGAAGGACAGCGTCGTGGTACAGTACGGACACCGAAACTCGTTACGGTGGCTATCCTCCTCCTCCTCCCCCCCTTGGGCGGTGGAGTCGTCGGTCCGGACGTTGCAGACGACACGCCGCGACGGCGCGACGGGGTCTGGAATAGATGAAAAAAAAAGACATTTTTTTAAAAAAAAGTATAACCTTATTCTTCGCGGAGCCAATTTTTTTTTAAAAAAAAAAAAATAAATGAAAAAAGACTCGGGGAAAAAATGTAGTGTTTAAAAGAACCCTACCCGCGTTGGAAGCGGCGTGTCTTCACCGAGTAGAGACGTCCAGAGCTCGCTCCACGACGGACACGTCGTCGTCACCGGCCTGGCTTCGGTGGAGAGGGCACCGACACGTGTCGACTCACACCTCCGTCTACGAAGCGAGATTGCAAATATTAACGTAGGGGGTCTCTTTCTCTCTCTAAAATAACGACCGCAAAAAAAAAAAAAAAAATGACATAAATTACGATTGAAAAAAAAAAAAAACGTTTCGCGTTTCATTTACCTCAATTACGACGGGGACTCGTCGTCAGAAAGGCGGACGTTCGACTGATGGTAACATTTTTGCCGAATACGACGCCGCTTAAGATTTCCCACCGATCTCTGTCAATGTCGTACTGCGTAGCGATATCGGTAGAAGCCGTCGACCCCCCGTAAATCCTGATATTTCCGTCTATCAGGACGGTGGCGCCAAATCGGTGAACGAGCGGTGGTGGGGTCAGGTTGGTCCAGGTGCTGGCGCGCGTGTCGTAGACGAGACATATTTTTGACGCGCCGCCGACGAGGAATATACGGTCTTTATAGCTCGCGCCGGTCGCCCCGTGCGCGCGGTTAGCTGTCCCCGGTGGTGACGGTCCTCGAGACCAAGTATCTTTTACCGCGTCGTATACGTGCATATAGAAATCGTTGTCGGCTGGCGAGCCGTTGACGCTCGAGGGGTCCGAGATGACGTAGGCTCGTATACCGTTCTTGACCGCGATGGGCGAATTACCCGGGGGTAGAGGCATAGGGTTAGCGCTCACCCACTCATTCGTATCGACGTCAAAAGCCGGAACTGTGTCTTCCCCTCGACATCCACCGAATATGTACGCCGTTTTACCGAACGCTAAAGAAGAGTGTCTGCTGCGTCCTCCCCCCCGCATATCGGCCACCCTGTTCCAAGCGTCGTACTTGATCCTGTATAAATAAGACTCCCTCGAATCGGCCCCTGCGTCATCTACTCCTCCGGTTAAGAGAAGACAGTCGTCAACGGCGCAGACGCCTGCGTATATCATGTACTTCGGTGGAGGGGTCAGCTTCGTCCACAGGTGTCTATTGCCGCATATTCTGGGTTTAAAACGCTTACGGATACCGCCGTGATTGGAACACCCGCCGATAAGAATGACACGATTACTTTCGCCCGCGCGCGAACTATCTTCACGTATACTTCTTTCGAACATGGCGTTACCGATAATTTGGCGTACGCTGTCGCTAAAGATATCGGCGTTTTCCTCGGTCAGGTGTTTTAGGAACTCGTCGGAGCACCTCGCCGGGTTTGTACACTTCAGCAAATCGCCGGCTTTCTTCAACCTGTTCTCTTTGTCGTGTCTAATCCAGTCAACGCACGCTTGGAGTAGGAGGTTCTCGTTTCTTACTTTAAAACTCTCGTGGGAGAAATAATCTAAAATTTCGGCTAACGAAAGGCGCGCGAATTCTGGGGATTCTACGACCCGATGAGTCGACTCGCGAATCATTTCTCTGGCTTGTTCTACTAAAAACCCTAAATTATACAAGGTTCCAACTCGAAGCCACCCTAAACAATTATTAGGATTAATCTCGCCAGCCACGTAGCGTTCGCACCGGTCCTTGATACCCGGTATCTGCAGGTAATCGGCGGCGTGGATAACGTCGGCTATATGATCATATTCGACGGTTAATTGGCCAGTATATATGTAGTCCAGAACGAGTCGCATTGCGTGGCAAGTTACCCCCTCCAAGACGACGGTACCACGCCGACGTTCGATCATATCGTTACTCAGCACTCCTTCGAAATAGGTGCTCCCAGCCGCCAATACCATCCTGTGACACGGGAGTGAAGCCCCCTCCACCACGATTTCAAAGTCTGTAAACTCCGAGTTCTGGCGGTTGATGTAGAATTTCTGGCACAGGTCGGTGGTGTGAGTTAGGTGGTTGATGGATAAGGCGTCGTGGGGGGATTTATCATCCATTCTGAAGAATACGTAAAAAAAATCTCAAAGTCAACCGTCCACGTCGTGTGAAAAGGAGAGAGAGAGAGAGAGAGAGAGAGAGAGAGAGAGAGAGAGAGAGAGAGAGAGACGATTTCTCGTCCGTCGAAAAAAAAAAATATAGAGAGATCGCCGTCGACGCTTCTAACACATCTTTTAAAACGCTCTCTTTTCTCTCTCGGGAAAAAAAAAAAAAAAAAAAAAAAAAAAAAAAAAACGTCGGGTAGTCTTTAAATATATCACGAAAGAAGGGGAAATTGTAAATTTTTAGCTCTGGTTAGGCTGCGTTATGGCTTCTAAGAATTTCTGGGGATTTTCATCTGGACAGTTTTTTTTTTCCTCTCCGTCATAACACCATCGCCAGCGTGTCTGGAAGTCTTTAAATCGTTGGGGTCCCTTTGTATACTAATTATCCGCTCCTGGATCAAACAATCAATGGGTCGTTAAATGATCATTCATCTTAAAAAAAATCAATGTTATAAACGTATTCTACCGAGACCTTTAACCTATTCTAGACCTCCCAGAACCTAGAGTGCGATCGAATTTTTTTTTTTTTTTTTTTAATATATTTTATAGTTTTTTCGTCCTTTAAATTACAACGTCGAATACGGTCTAATAGTTAAGATGGATAACGTAACAAGCCTCACCTAGAGTGCTGATCCATTTTTTTTTTTTTTTTTTTTTTTTCCGTGGCGACTTCCTACTCCTGTTATAAAAAGCGTGTCCTCAGTGCGTGAGCCAGCGAATGACACTAGAGGGGGCTAGCACGCCAGCCTTTTATGCTAGCGTTTAGTCTTTTGACGCGTGTGATTTATTGACACGCTCTCACGTTCTGGTGCCGCCCGCTGCTGCGGGGGACGAGGCTATTAGAGAGAAAAAAGTTGATTTGTAATAATATTTATAATACCGGAGCTCTTTCTACACGTCTCTTTTCCTTTTACCCCTATTTTTCTCAACGATGGTCTTTTTATATACATAAAATGGTAGGAGAGTTCCCCTGATTTACGGTTCAATATTTTTCGGTGTCGCCACGGCGCACACGCCGTGACTTGGGGTGGAGGCCTGGTGCCCCCACCCCTTCCTCCTCCCGCGCCTGCCCGAGTGAAATGCCGGGACGGCTCGCCAAAATAATCCCAAAGTTAAGAAATGAAACTTGGGACAAAAGAGGCAAGAGGTAAGAGGTAAGATTCTAAAACCGAATGGTTTGACCAAACAGTTTTAGGGTGCGCAGTTTTCTCGAAGAGGGAAACCTCTTTATAATAAACTTACGCCAGAAATTTGTTCTCGTTCGTTAACCCTGACGTTTTGACGACCGCCTCAGACCATAACTCGACGTCTTTCCTGCGTCTCACGGTCCCAGAGAGGTCTGTTAAAAATATTATATCATCGTAGACCGCCCACCGTCCAAACGGCGATTTAAAACCTTTAAAATAAAATTTAAAATCACAACGTTCCTCACGTGACGTAAAGTGTCAAAATTGAGATAGCCGATTAGGCATTCACCAATTCGGTAGCGCGCTGTAATATTTACAATTTCGTTTTGCCCTTAGCGTGAACTAGTCACGATAAGTTGCAATCGCATTTATTCTGTCTAAATGTGTACGGTGGCAATGTACGCCGATTTTTCCATATTTTACCAACAAGTAGAAGAGCCTGTACATTTTGTAATGAGAATACCCAAATTTTTTTTTTTTTTTGATTAGTTATTTGTTCTACCGTATAAATAACGGTTTGATATTTTTTCGGTGTCGCCACGGCGTCCACGCCGTGACTTGGGGTGGGGTCTGAAAAACCTTAGGCCTGTGGAGTTTGTGATAAAAGTTCCTCTCACAGGTCTAGGCATCCACCCCTTCCTCCGCCCGCGCCCGGCCGCGACAAATCACAGCCAGTCTCGTGGAAGAGAATTAACAGAGGTAAGATTCTAAAACCGGATGGTTTCAGGCCAATACGTGAATTCTCGAGGGGGAAAGCTCTTTATAATAAACTTACGTCAGAAATCCGTTCCCGCCCGTTAACCCCGACAATTTTAACTGCCGTCTCCTATTCGTCATGGTGTCTTTTTTTCGCTCCTCGCGGTCTAGGAAAGCCCAATTAAAATATTATACCACCGTAGACCCCCCTCCGTCGAAACGGCGTTTAAAAAACTTTAAAATAAAATTCCGAATCACAACGTTCTCGCGCGAGGAAACTGTAAAACATTTTCTGTCGTTACGGGTTGTGTAGATATAAACCCGTTGTCTTTAAAATCGCTATTCTTTTGTTTTTTTTAAACCTTAGCCGGTCCAGGGCGCAAAAAAAAAAATCAGTCTACCAATCTTCCGTTGGAACGGTCCTTAAAACTTATACATCAATACCCGCTCGTGATGAACGGTTTCGTGTGAACATTTATCTGTCTTAGACGGCGAGAAAAAATGGTACTGGTCACTCGATGACGGCATATTTGTCGTATTTATTAACCGTGTTTTGGCCTGAAAAAAACCGAGATACGTCATTTTTATTGCGATATATTCAGATCGCACTGTTACAATATAACGAAATGACATAATTCTTAATTTAACGAATTGGTCGCAATTCTTAATTTAATGAATTACTCAATGAACTATTGATGATTCTTAATTTATAGACTTGACCGCAATTCTTAATTTAATGAATAAGTCGGACAACTGCTAATCAAATTTTGAAGACAGCGGCGATCAACCTCTGTTGATAATACGCGTGCGTTGTGTTCTTTAAATCTACATCGGTTTAAATATCATTTTTTTTATACGGTGGGGTAATACCAGCGTTTCCGACATTTACTAAGGGGTGCTCGTTAAATAATCTCGGTAGGGAGGAGGTCTTGTGAGGCGTGGCGAGCTTTTGTAACAAAGTATATAAGACGCGAGTTTTCTTGCACACGGTTTATTAAGCTAGCATGCAGTTATTAAAGAATTAGTTTTGAATTAGTCAAATAACTACATTTGGGAGGTTTCTCCTTAATATTTTGAAGACAGGCATAATTGTGCAGCTGTCTATAATACGCATTATTGTATCACGTCCAGAATTTGAGTCTAATTAACTACGTGACGGTTTTTTTTTAATCCGCATATTTTATTAGTTTGAATTTAAAGGCGAACGTTATGAAATAGTTTTTTAAAACGACATCTTACCCTATTGCTGTTCTCACCTGCGAGGTAGTCGTTTTTTTTTATTAACCGATTCTAAATTACAAAACTTACCTCGTTATTTCGAAAATAAAACCGAGGTTTAAACGTCATATAACGGTACGGTATTTGGGTATAAAAAACGAAATTTTGTAAGCAAGAATGTATAGATTAAAAAAATCGCTTGATGAAATTATAGGTTAATTCTTGATGGTTGTACCTACCTTAGAATTGATTGTTAAAAAGTATTTGAGGTGCTGGAGTTACGGCTCCCGCGCTATAATCCGTATCGATATTTAAACGGGGGTTTACCGCCTCAACCCCCCCGAGGTTTTGAAAAAAGACGTCGGCTCTCTCTCAGACCGGGTTAAAGGGGAACGTTATGATATAGTTTTTTAAAAACGACATTTTACCCTAGCCGCGTTCGGCGCCTGCGCGGGAAGTCGTTTTTATTAACCGATTTTAAATTACAAATCTTACCCCGTTATTTCGAAAAAAATAAGATCGGTTTAAACGCCGTATAAGGCTGTCAGCAATATAAAGACGCGAGAATGATTCTGTAAAACGAGAATGTATAGATTTTTGATGGAATTAAGTTAAGGAGTGCTGTTTTTGTATAGAGATTCTTTTTTTTCCTTTCCTTTAAAAAGAAATTAAAAAGAGGCTGTCAGCTTATAGAGATTCTGGAAACGATAGATTTTTTTTTTTAAGTTCCCCTTTATAAAGATTATAAAGGTGTTTTTTTCTCATTCTTTTTTTTAATAACGATGTCCCCCTTGTAAAATGATATATATATTACTGAACGTGTGAAGTTTTTTTTTTAAAGATGGTGTATATATATATATATTAACTACGAATAAAAAGTGCGAAAAAAAGACGTTCTGTATATAACGCAAAAGAGCGTGAAGTTTAAAGCTATAATCCGTATCGATATTTAAACGGTGATTTACCGCCCACCCCCCCGAGGCTTTGAAGAAAAGGCTGGGTCTCTCTCTCTCAGACCGGGTTAAAGGGGGGGAACGTTATGATAGTTTTTTTTTTAAACGACATTTTTACCCTAGCCGCGTTCGACCCCTGCGAGGGAAGTCGTTTTTTTATTAACCGATTTTAAATTACAAAACTTACGCCGTTATTCGAAAAAAAAAATAAGATCGTGTTTAAACGTCGTCGTATAACGGACGGTGTTGCGATATAAAGACGAAATTCTGTAAAACGAGAATGTATATAGATAAAAAAAATCGCTTGATGTAATGATAAGCTCGGCGAGGCGGTACGCAGCGAGAGTTTTAGAAGAAAATATTTGCTTCGCTTTCCTTTACGAAAAAGCGAAAATAAAAAGGTTGTCGGCTGCGTGTCTCTCTCTCAATTTTTTCTGTGATGATGTTCGGCGGCGCGTGTCGCTGGAATGAGTAAAAGTGGTCTATTAGCTTAAGCGACTGGCAGCTGCGTGAGTCAAGTGAGAGAGATTCTGGAAACGTAGATTTTTTCGTTAAGTTTGCGCTTTTTATAGAGATTCTGGAAACGTAGATTTTTTTTTTTTTGTTAAGTTCGCGCTTTGTATAGAAATTCTAATAAATATAAAGGCGCGTTTTCTCATTCTTTTCTTTCTAATAACGATGTCTCCCTTGTAAAGATGTGACTTTTTATAGAGATTCTGGAAAACGTATATAAAACGTTTTCTTATTCTAAAAGACTTAACGATGTCCCCCAGATATTTCTAATAAATATAAAACGTTTTCTTATTCTAAAAGACTTGACGGTGTCCCCCAGAGATTTCTAATAAAATATACCCCCTCCCCTCCTCGGCGAGTATTTTTTTTTTTTATTTTTTTAACCCCCCCCCCGGGGCCTAAACCTGCCTAAACCTGGTCCCCGCCATATAACTGAAATATTTATCAAATTTTATCGATTTAAATTTTACTGAAGATAGGGTAGGTATATCGATGTCTCACTGCTGGAAAAACGTTCTGACGATTCTTTTATCAAGTAACTAGACATCGGGGTCGTAGATATAGTTCTAACAATGTTTAAGCCGTCCGTAGTAATACGTTCTTTATTTTCAAATTGTTCTGGAATTTCTGGTTTAAAGCG
This sequence comes from Streblospio benedicti, assembly GCA_019095985.1. NCBI lineage: Eukaryota > Metazoa > Annelida > Polychaeta > Spionida > Spionidae > Streblospio > Streblospio benedicti. The sequence goes on along the minus strand of CM032660.1, from coordinate 22,720,778 downwards.
AAAGCACTCTGGAGTTATAATTTTGAAATCGTCTATGTTATGCGTGAAATACGTCGGTCTTCAGACCATATCCATACAAATCTGTACAACGCGCGAATGTCTTCCTTTGTCAAGCTGACGACCAACTCGTTGCTAAAAAAAAAAAATACTCTGTTGGAAGCGATTTAAACTATATTCTCTCTATTCATTGAAGACGATATTTCTTCACAGTAAAAATGAATATTACTTCATTTGCTTAAAGTTTATTTTGTTTAGCCAAAATTACGTCGAGGTGTTTGAATGAAAGGCGGAAACAGTAGACATTATATCAATACGAGGAAGTGTGCCCGTGTAGCCATATTTCACTCGCGCAAATATTGAATGAAATTCTAACAACAACTGCATCATGTTGAAATTGGATGGTAATTATTTTGTCATCCGCAAATCTATATAAATATTGAACATAAATCGACACTTATTTTACAAATACACGTATCACCGCTTCACTTTAGCCTTAATATATATCTACTTTCAAACTTTTTTTTTACTTTCTCGCTTTTACAATCAACTGATATGAAAGCTATTCGAGAAATTTGTTGTGATTGTAACCCGATCTGTAAATGAAAATACTTTTTTTCATAACGACCGCACTTACTTCTTATTAATTGTTTCTAAACTGGAAGGACTTGCGTTGTTATTTTGAAATAAAATGCGAATGCTTATAGTTTAAAATCAATTAATAAGAAGCGACTATTTCTTCCTTGAACTGCGATATAGTGCAATATTGTTCTAGCTTCTCTCGTTTCGTAGGGATTATCGGGCTATTAAATGCGGGACACCACCCGCTTCGGGCGTGTGATTAATGGCTTCTACGTGTGTCGGACGATCTCGGGGACGTGATTTATGGGTTTTTACGTATAGCTCCAGCCGTCGGTGAGCGGTCGACGCGTGATTAATGGCTTTTTACGCATGTCGCGCTAGCGACTCAACAGGTGTGATTTATGGCTTTTTACGTATAACTCCGGGGCTCATCAGCTGGCGGGTCGGCGCGTGTCGTGTGATTAATGGCTTTACGTATAGGTCCAGGTGTCGGTGGCGGGCGGGTGGTGGTCTGCTTCTGCGTATAGCACCGCTCGGCGTGTCGGGGCTACCGATCCGGCGCTCCGGCGACGCCCGGGGCTGGCGTAGCGATGTGACGGTCCCGGGCTTTATCGAGCACGGTACCGTCTGGCGGGTCTCGGCGTGTCGTGTGATTAATGGCTTTTTACGTATAGGTCCAGGTGTCGGTGGCGGGGCGGGTGGTGGTCTGCTTCTCACGTATAGCACCGCTCGCGGTCGGGCCCGATCCGGTGCTCCGGCGACGGCGGGCTCCGGCGATGTGACGGTCCCGGGGGCTTTATCGAGCACGGTACCGTCGGGCGTGCTCCGGCGATCCGGGGGCTTTATCGAGCACGGTACCGTCGGGCGTGCTCCGGCGATCCCGGGGCTTTATCGAGCACGGTACCATCGGGCGCTCCGGGCGCTCCGGCGATCGGGGGTTTATCGAGCACGGTACCGTCGGGTGCTCCGACCGGGTTTATCACCGCTCCCCCGCGATCCCCCAGGGGCGACACCGCCTTCCCACCCGTCTTACACTCGCGCCCGGCCGCCTTCCCCCCGTCTCTTACGCGGCGATCCCCGGCCGCCTTCCCCCGCCGTCTTACGAGGCGATCCCGGGGCGTCCGGTCGACGCCTTCCCGTCTTGCAGGCGATCCCCGGCCGCTTCCCTTCCGCGCGCCCCCGGCGGCGCCACCGTCTTCGACCCCCCCGTCTTACGACCCCAGTCGATACCTTCCTCACCGTCTTACAAAGGCGACCCCCGGCCGCCTTCCCGTCTTACAGTCCCGTCCCCGGCGTCCCCCCGCCCCCCGTCTTCCCCCCTCTTCCGCCCGCCTCCCGCCTTCCCGTCCGTCTTCCCCCGGCCTTCCCGTCCGCCCCCGCCCGTCCCGTCCGCCCCCCCCCCCCCCCCTTCCCCCCCCTTCCCCCGATCCCCCCGTCGAGACCCGCCTTCCTATCCCGCCTAGCCTCCCTCCGATCCCCGCCGTCGCCCCCCTTCCCGCCGCCGCCGCCGCCGACCCCCCGCCGCCGCCCCGCCCGCCGCCGCCCCGGAATTTCTTTGGAATGTTAATGAGTTAATCCTATAGCCCCTTAATAACTGATTATAAACTGTTTCAAATGTTATGTAGCTGCACAGTAATATGCAGTCAAAGTCACATGAAAATTTGCACGAGTGGCGTGCCAAATTCATGTAACTAAAATGTAATATGTAGTCAAAATCATGTAACAGTCAGTCATGTAACACTATGTACGTACCGAGCAATCATAAACAGAGTCAGGTAACCATATAGTATATGTTGTGAAACATGTGATCTATGATGTAAAACGTTGGCAAAGTCACAGGCAACTGCATCTATGGGCTTTGAAAAGAGTTTAAACGTTGATTTTTCATTTTCTCAAAGCCCATTGATGCAGTTGCGTTTGATAAAGTCAATTTTACAAGAAAGGAAAATGTAGACAAAGTCACGTAACAACATGCACCTACAAAAAACTCATAGTCAATAGCTTATAAGTACATTGGTAAATGTACACAAAGGCATGTAAATACATTGTAAACCAAAATCAAAGTCATAGTTATATAGTCTGATTGGCATAAATACATGTAAACATATAGTCGGTGATGTGAACAGATTGTAAAATTGTGTGTTTACGTTTACTGACACAGTAGCAGAATGTCGTGTGCGTGACGTACCACTCCCACGTGTAGTCGTGCTCCAGGGTCGTGCTATCGTTGGCGTCCCGGTAGTCGTCTGCGGACAGGTTGAAGGCGGCCAGGCTCGAGAAGTTGGTGTAGCCGGAGTGCGCGTCGGGCACGCCGCCCACGTCGACATAGTCATCGTACAGATTCATTTCGATGTCTGATATTCCTCTGTTACCTAGGGAGAATGGAAAAGCAACTTGTTGCTTTACATAAAAGTGGTCTTTGTTCACCAGATGCCGCTGCTCAGCAAGTGGTTCTGATGGTGGTTTGAGGCGCGGGTCGTCCGTTCGAATCTTGTTGAGGATCACTTGATGTTGTCAAGTTGCTTCATCGGTCTATCACTGTCTGTGCCATGCTTTGTAGTGTGTGATTCATTATTTCAATATAAAGTTGCATACACCTGTGTACATGGTATCAATAGAATAGTTTTTTGGGTGTGTGGGTTTTTTTTGTTTTTGTTTTTTTTTTGTTTTTTTGTTTTTGTAAATCACAAAATGTCCAATTTAAGCAATATGGTATTTGCATTTAAGAAGCAGTATCGTATTTGTCCATTAGAACGGTTTTTACAGTATTAGTTTTGAATATTCAACCCAGACTCTATGTGTCACAGTTCTACTCCAAACCGGATATCCTGGCAATATCAAAGTCATGATTGAGTCGTGTAATCCCATGTCGTGTATCCGCTATGTGGGCACATTTGCCTGTTTATTGGTGTGTCGTGAGCATTATATCCTGCTGTTGCTGCTGAGTGGGGGGTTCAGAAGGCAGGATTCTCATCTGAAAAACAATGACAAGACGTTACCATAGAAATGTAAAAAATAATCACTGTAGACATGTGCTGTATAGAAAGAGAGATGCAAGAGAGACGATTACAAATACCATGATTTTATTTGAATATTCTATTGCACATCGGTTTGGTGGCTAAATTAGAGTAAGTGCAAACAAATGATGTATTTTTATCATACGCAGTATAAGTTAGTGTGAAGACCTATAATATTTATGGGCAAAGCCATCATTAAGTTAGTCAAAAATCATTAGCCAAAAATGCATTTTAAACGTACAGTTTAAAGTAAGATTTAGGTATCTTTATGAATTAAATAAATGAAATTAAGGTGGGCTTTTAATTTCTACACACTGAATACATACAAACGGGACATGGTAACATGATCATATTGGCTTCTGTGTTTAAAGTGAAACCCCACTGTTCTAAAACGACTGAAAGGTTTAGTCTAGTGGTTTGTTGATTTGGCAAAAAAAGGTGCACAACCCCTCCCACACCCACACCCACACCCTTTCCTGCCTTGTGACCTCCTGGCCTTATAACAAGCAAACCCTGAACTGGAACATTCAACTGAACTGGAACATTCAGGAAAGGCCTTTATGAGATACTAATCCCACTGCAATATCATGCACTCGATATTAATCCATACTTTTGGGCACTGAGTATTTACTAGTAAAATCAGCATGTTTCCCATCACAACCATTCTTTCTGTGGGAAACAGAGCCCTCAAATGAATTACTGTATTAGGACCACATTCGGGACCAGTGTTAGGTAGTCTCAATAGAGAGGTGGTCTGGCGCCCATACAGAGGTTCATTTTGATACCTTTATGATGGTTTAGGACCATGAAAAAAGTAAGTAAGTAAGTGGTCTCCATACAGAGGTTCATTTTGATAATGATGGTTTAAGTAAGTAAAAAGTAAAGTAAAGTAAAGTACTATGTATTTTATGCGAAATAAACTGATACAATACAATACAATTAATCATTATACATGAAACTTGTTTTGTGACATATTGCAAAAGACAGACAATGGACACATTGCAATAGACAAGTACTACAATAGACAAACAAAACATATAAAACAAAAAAGTATGATAGTATAACACAACTGGTTTTGAACCTTAGAGTCCTTGCATACATAGAATTGAGACGACGTACTGAGTTTAGAAAATTAAAAGGACAATGGAGAGGATGAGAAGAGTCCTTCATAATTTTTGAACATTTGTTTTTACTGCTGCTTTGTAAACCCCCCCATTTCACATGGCCGAACCTAGCTCCAGATCCTCCAAAAGACGCCCGATTTGTCATTTCGGGGTGGATCGGCTGAGATGCATTAATATTTATTACGTAACAGTCTGAAGACGAAGCATGCCGAAGTAACCGAGCCGCACACGCCGTCAGAGACGTTGTGGGTGACGGGAAATGGCCGAGACAGACGATGCAGGACAAAGCGATGTAACTGATCGGCTGCAAAGAATATTGGTGCCGCCCCTCCTCGTGGCTATTAAACCGTGAAATCCCACCAGCTTCGGTCTTTCAACACATGTTTCTATTCGAAACAGCAGCAGCTTGACTGACCCAGGGCCCTACCCAAAATCTCTTCTGATTATATGGTCGTCTCTGCTGGCCAGCAGCAACTTGAACATCTTCAAGGTCGCTTTCTGAAGCTTTATCATATTTCTCTTCTTCAGTCTCTTGTAATATTTGTCTCTTATTTCCTCCTCCTGGCATTGTTGCTGAACTACAACAAGATTAAGTGCAACGGCTGCCAATTTTGCAAATTATTCGTTGCCTAATCACCGTGAATACGTGTTTGAGTATAATCCTTCCGAGACACAAACAACAATGACCCCCCCCCCCCCCCCCAACATATGCAGCCTTTTTATATTGCCTCATTGCATATTCTGTAGCTAAAACGTACGGGATCGTCTGCAATTACGGTCTGTGACCTTTCAGATGGATTGGACCAAAAGGCAAGCTAATGTGACCATTTGGAACTAGCACAACATAAAAACGGGAACATCTTTTATGAAAATTGTCAGCAAACCCACTGGTAGTAGAGAAACCTTACGATCATCAAGTTACTTCTCCAGACGAAGCAGAAAATCACAAAACGTTGATACAGATCAACAACTCAATAATCCAAAAACGGGAGTCCACAGGCCGAAAAAGTCAAAATCACTTCTCCAGATAAGTGAAAACACTTTTTGCGCCCGAAACTGGCAGAAGTATACAACACTAATATTGGAGCATCGTGCTGTTGAAAAAAAATGCTTCTGTTCCATGCTTCTATTGCTTCCGATTATAACGGTAGTGGCGGCACTTACGGTTTCATCTGTCACCATACATCTTCCCAATGCAGCAGACGAGGCCGCAGTTCAGCAAAAAGACCTAAGGATGGTCCAAATAGTAAAGAAAGCCCTCCAGACAGTCCCGAAAAGCATGGCGGTGGTGTGGTTGGGAGCACACAAGCCGAAATAAGAAAAATCGGTCCCGAACCCGCCAAAAACGGCCCATTCCCTGCCGAACCAGCCAAATCACTCCACATTTGAGGCCAGATCACGCACAATCCACCCGGAAATGACAAAACGGGCGTGTTTTGGAGGATCTGGAGCTAGGATCGGCCATGTGAAATGGGGGCCTAAAAGTCTTCTAATAAAGTGGTATTACATCCTAACCTTTTTAGCTGTTTTGATTACCTTTTTAATTCTATTTTGATATTTACAATTGCTATTTCCATACCAACACACTATACAAAAATTAATAAGTGATTCTACAGTGGACATATAAAAGGAACTTATAATCTTTTTTGTTGACACCAAACTTTTTAAGTTTCCTGACAAAATACAATCTGTGGTTAATTTTCTTTGTTATTTTAACAATGTGGTCTGAACTGCAAAATTTATCATTAATAATATTACCTAAATACTTATGATTCTCAACATATTCAACATTTTCATCTTTAATTACAATTGGTGAAATTTTAATTTTAATTTTTCTGAAATCAATAATCATTTCTATAGTTTTCTTTACATTAAGGTTTAAATAATTGTTATCACACCAGTCTACAAAAGAATTTATTTCTGCTCTATAGTTCTTTTCATTCTGAGGGTTGTCATCTAGAAAACCAAATTGTCTTATTATAGAAGTGGTCTCAATAGAGAGGTGGTTTTAATTGGAGGTTATACAGTATTATGTTAGCATGTTGCAGCAGATAGATTCATGAAAATAAAGAAAATTTCATAGCAGAAAAGAATAGATTATACAGATAGACTTGATATACGGATATGGAATTGTATTACCCCCCCTTTGTGAGTGAAGACAGCGTTGGACGCTTGGACGGAGTCCGTGGTCCCGACACTGTCCAAGGGCTAAAGTTTTAAAAATCGAGAAAAATGTCCATTCCTGGCGGAGTAGAAGTGACGCCGCAGGCAAAATAATAACCCCTCGATCGAAATATGCACCGCAAGGCACCGACAGACGTCGACTGCGGCGTGACCACGGAAGCAGACGGAGTGGACACTATTCTTGGCACCGACAGACGCCGACTTGACCACGGAAGCAGACGGAGTGGACACTATTCTTGGCGCAGATAGCTTTTGCGGCGTGGCGACAGCGGCGCTGAATGGCGGTCATTTTACATCGGACTAAAGCAGACGGAGTCCGTCGGGTGCCAAATACGGCAGCGAACTAAAAACCCAGCTTAAATGAAATTTAATCAATAGTCCCCGTCCGTGCGGAGTTGTTAGCGCGGCGTGAAAAATCCACTTTTCCAGAGAAGTGGTGGGACGCCGCACAATTTTTGCTCACGGTGTTGATGCGAGGTAGCAAGGAGCATATTTTTCGCACCGCAAGAGTCCGCTGGGCAACGCGCCGGAGCCATCCGGCGCCGCCGACCTATTCGACAATGAAAGTGTTAATTTTTCCCAATTTTTCATCTTTTTACGGACTCTGTCATTTTTTTCGCAGATAAAAATTTACGCGGCGTGGCCACTCTAACTGGGGGGTTAGTGAGAGTGAAAATGATAATTTCTGATCAGCCTGTAGCTCTATGCTGCCATGATGTGTGACTATTCAAAACTGTGTAAATTTCAGATATTGTGATTGCTTGCAACATTTCGGAGACATTGCAAAAACATAGGACTATTTTTTACAGATTTGATATTGTCTCTATATATTTTAAGGTGGTAAATAAAGAACACCTATTTTATGAATTTCAAATGCTTTATTATACCTATGCAACCAACTATTGACGATAAGATAAAAATGGAGAAAGCAGCCTTCCCATAAACAATTTATTTCACATTATAGTTTTTCAGTATTACTATTTAACCTAGGTTATTTGAGTAAACGTATTGATGGATTATCGTTTTGAAAATACTATTTTACATAATGACATTGTCAAAAAAATGAGAATACTCTGTGCTAAAACTTCCTAAAGTTTGTAAAATACATAATTTTAACTATCAAAATCTAACACGCAATTACAATGATAAACCTTACACACTGACGGATTCCAATTTTGAGGGGAAAGGAGAGGCATTCACATTCCACAGGACTTATGGATTTTATATGCTCAAAGACAGTGACATTTTAGAGACAAAAAGGGCTCCTTGTGTCCGCCCTGGATCTGCTTGTGTTTCATTGTTATGTAAAATATATATGTGCTTCTATGAATTGGAATAATGAATGCCTTTAAGCTATGTAGTTTGAAATAGTGTTCATTAGCACATCAATAGCAGAGCAACCAAACGCAGATCCCAATGTGGTATGGGCCCAAACCCGAGGCTAGACTGACATAACCACCCGTCTGCAGGATGTAAGAGACAATGCAACCTAACTATGGCTCGCCTTTGGGCTGTAGGACGGCCTAACAACCATCCTTTACCCTTGCTGACCGCAACCTCATTAGATCTATAACAGAGTTCCTGCAATGTATAATATAATAGATGACGTAATCATATGTACTGGGCCGGAGGTTGTTGAGCATTACGAATTATTTCTCACAACCCAGAGTTTTTACCTGGATCAACGACAGGATCCTGATGAAATAACAACATTTGAACTGCCAGCATATGTGCGTGCTCCAATTAGGGTTATTTAATCCAAAATGTTTAATCAAATGGATATTGTGTAACTAGGATTTTGACAAAAAAAATGATCATGGCTATTTAATGGATAACCTGGCTGAATGCCTACTAACACTCTTTCGTCTCTTGTTAATGCACTGACAATTGAATAGAAGAATATATTTAAGACATATACATAGGGTAAAATCTTTTCACTTAAATTCATTCATCTTTCCTGTTCTCGCCTCTCATAAGGATTTCTGCATGTTCTTATCTGCATGTGCTTACTTCAACCTGAGCCCCTTTGGTTATACAACCATTTAATTAAACTTTTTATTCCAATAACCCCTAATGGGGACACATATGCATGCAGTCTTATTGCTACGCTAATCATCATTATCTTGCTTCTTCCGCACTCTAATGTCATGAGGATAATGGCCCCAAACACGCAAACGACAACAATCAACATCACATCTAACTTAATATCCGTATTGCTTATAAATCGTGTCATCATAATTGAGGCGAACCCACTTTTTGGGCCATAAATTTCTTCAATCTAAGACTCATCTAAGCTGATTCTCATGAAATTCATCTCGTTTGTTGCAGAATAAAAGCGGGTTGTTGAAATTGACATACATGTAATACTAGTCCAGAATGATATATGTTTTTCCCAATGCGGATATATATATATATACATTTTTTTATAACTTCTCTCTCTCACACGTCTTTTACAAGAACAGGATTAGCTGAGAGACAGGTTTACAACCCTAAAGCTTCCATTTAACTATATAGTGGCCTTGTTTGAGACCAGAATGATACCATCATCCCAAAGCAGCGAGCTGCTTGGGATGATGGTTTCTGGTCTCAAATTTTTCCCATGGGCCACTTGATTTGTTAAATGGAAGCTTAGGGTTGTATGCTGTGCTATATGTGTGTTGGTAGAAAATGCTTGTGCGTGAGAGAGAAGTATAAAAAAAAATATATATATATATAGTCCAGAATGAGTTTAATAATCACAAAGGACATTTTTGTGGGTTGTATACTGAACGGATTTGCAACTTTGCTAGTCCTATAAGATTGATTATTGTGTTGTTTTTTAGCAACTGAAGCAAAGCCTTGTGTTTCGTTCATTTGTACATGTATGTTTGTGTGTGTGTATGTGTGTGCGTGTGTGTGCGTGTGTGCGTGCGTGTGCAGGTGTGCGTGATTGGGTGTGCGTGCCTGCGTGCCTGTCTGCCTGCGTGACTGCGTGCCTCTGTGTGTGTGTGTGTGGGAGGGGTGCGTGTGTGTGGGGGTGTGTGGGTGTGTGTGTGTGTGTGTGTGTGTGTGTGTGTGTGTGTGTGTGTGTGTGTGTGTGTGTGTGTGTGTGTGTGTGTGTGTGTGTGTGTGTGTGTGTGTGTGTGTGTGTGTGTGTGTGTGTGTGTGTGTGTGTGTGTGTGTGTGTGTGTGTGTGTGTGTGTGTGTGTGTGTGTGTAATATGTTTCGTGTGTGTGGAATATTATTAATCATTGTTGTAATGCTGTAAATTCATCTGATGTTTTCTCCTCAAATTCATACTACAGTTCTTAATTGTAAAGTATACATCGTTTCAGTATATATCTTAATTGCCCATAAGTCAACGTCATTCTAGCGACGCCGTGTTCTTTGAACACGTTGAACACCTTTGATCTAGTTTTATGTGTTTTCATGCATTTTTAAACCCAAATGGCCTATGATCGCCCACTCTGCTTTGTACTCTCCTGATACTACGCCAATAATTTCATATTAAGTTTATTACATTATGCTCCATCCAGCGCACAAAGGTAAAATTTCTCGACAGATCGGCGACAACAAGTGGGAAATTCAAATTTCTAATCTCTTGTCAATACGTTAGGGGTGGTGGGCAATCCTGTGTGACACAGGTTTAATAACAATCGTGCGTGCCATATTCAGTCTGGCAGGTATATGGGCTGCATCAAACAAACACCCACCACTCCACAACCTTGAGTCTCCTACTCCACCTTGTTAGGTCTTGAGATCTGCCACCCATTTCTTCTCATAGCTGGCAACAGCCAGGATCGCCAACAATAGAAGTCACGCTCATTTGGTATTGCTGTTTTGTAACCTTCACACCCCGCGACCAATTGCATTGGGTGGTGTATAAACTAATTCAGTCTGGCAGATGTGTTGGATACATTAGCCTACCCTCATCACCAATCACCCCCCCCCCCCACACACACACACAACTTTACACCCCCATCCACACAACCACACCCCTGTAATGTAACAACACCTCCATAGACGCCACGACAGCAAGCAACCCCCACCCATCTTCCCGCTTGACCTGTCAGCATATTGCTATCATAAATGCCAATAAGCAAGGCCATCAACAGCCGAGTCAAGTACATCCTATATTTGCGTTGTAACTTACAGCCACTAGCCAGGGCCACCACGCCATTATGTATTGGCTGTTAATTGACACCACTGCGATAAATCACAACAATCCTGCTCCGTGCAGCCGACAGCATCAGTAGGTGTGGGCGGATGCTACAGTAGAACATAGCTTACATTTAGGGGAAGTGAATGGTGGCCACATTGTACATGTGTCCTTAAAAAAGAGGTTAATAGTGTTATAAAGGGAAGATGGGAAACAGGGGGACTGTACGAATGAGACAGGTTGTTATCAAGAGAAAGGTGTCCAGATAAACGGGTTACGCTGTGTGTCACAGGCCTAATAAACGAACCAGCACATACAGAAGAACCTATCTTTTGCGACTATGACGCGAATTGCTGCAAATAGTCGCAATAATACAGAGGTAGTCAATTTACGCAGGTTTGTAGTGGTCTCTGCTATGTGGATGTTTGGGACCACAAAATATTGCCTTGCTATAGAGGTGGTCTTAATTGGCAGGTGTACTATATACGATGTACAGCCATGACATTTAATTTAGTTGATGACGGATTTTCACGCCCATGAGCTTCTAACTAGCAGGCACATGCAACGTAACACTGATAGCCTCGAGCATATGCATGTATGGGAGGGAGTAATGGATGTGTGCAATCCATGCGATTGGGAATAAACTTCATTGGCACATAAATTAGAGGTACTAAACATATATTAAAACGTGAGTCGAATCCCCGGAACGAAACTGACTGGTCTGTATGTCTCGTGTCCTTTTCACCACGGGATCTCAGTATCTGGTGCTGACAGCAGCATGATTAATATGCGTCTCAGGATCGTAAGAAATCCTGGTCATCTGGGCTGGGATATGCACAAATTACTTGCTGCTATTTACATATTATGTTTCTCCATTGGTCACCATCAATGTGATACATGAGAATACAGAGTGTGCGTACTTCAATTTATGACAGGTTTATTGCAATTCTAGCTATTGTAGCTGCTGATGAAATTTCAACGCCATGCAGATCGTGAGGACATGTTTTACGTGTAGTCTGGTATATACTGTTATAGGCAACAAACAGGCCTAGGCGCCGGCGCCTAATAGTAGATAGAAATATGGAGGAGAATATGAGCCAATCTTTTTAAACCACTCCTGTTACGACAATGTGGCTTAACAAGATTGATTCTAATTCAATACCAGCTAAATAGCGTGCGTGCATGTTACACGTCTGATCACCTCCTCTGCAAAACAGAAAGTCGCACCCACAGCCACTGAGTCACGTGTAACATGCGTCTATTAGAGGACATTGTACGCGAAAAGAGACCCTTGGTGGCAGTCACACCATGAAGAATGAGAGGAAATCCAGCGAATCAGCCGTGCTCACAACTCAGAGTGTTGGTGAATTTGTCATGGTGGTAGAGAGTTACTAAAGTTCTGTTACTCATAACTCGGCCAAATTGTGGTTCACCCGGGGCATTGAGCAGCTGCATGGGGTTTATCATTTTCCCCCATCGTAGGAGCCCTAAACCTTCCCCACTTGCAGCCCTCTTGGGTCCTCTTTGGTTGAATAGCCGCGGCCATGTGTGTAACAATGCTGCCACCACTGACCATGCCCCCCCCTCCCTTACCCTTGATCCCCTTTGATGAGCGCCACACATGGCTGTGACAATGGAGCTATGATATGAACATGTCCGGATCACTCTTCTAACCCTTTCTGACACATCAATTATTCAACCAATTTGGCGCTATTTCTGTCAGTGCTGTTCTGGCTTACTTCTAACAATAGGCATTGATCGTATACTTGGATACCAACGTCCAGGAAGCTTTATGTAAAAGTGTGCGTTGTGCTAGTTTTATTCGTTTGAATGTCACTATGGCAGCAGCAGCAGCAGCAGCAGCAGCAGCAGCAGCAGCAGCAGCAGCAGCAGGAACAACTTTTTCTTCAGTTATTAGGTGGCAGCACTAAAACTGGTGGGTAATTCCCAGCAAAGCCGTCACCATTGATGCCTTTAAGTTGGATATCTGGGTCTGCATACTATATGCAATAACTGCCATCACCAGCCTTATATCATTGTACATGATCAAGGGGCCTCCTCACTTATCAGACCACTTTACCCTTCCCACCGGAGGTTGTATTGTCACAAGTGCATGTACTAAGAATAAAATAGTCGTATCATGAGATGCTACCTGTGTGTTCACAAATTTGCTCCAAATTCTGCCATTATAGGTGACATGGGTTGGGTGAAGCCAATTTATAGTAGATATTTATGCCTTATGAGGTTCTGGAATAGGGTACTTAGTATGCCAGATGACAGACTAACAAAAAAGGTATTTAACTATGACTACGAAAAAAGTTGTAAAAATTGGTCATCTGGAATTAAAGAACTATTTATCAACCTTCAAATGGAAAATGTATTTACAAAAAACTTTCGTGTGATCTAGAATTAGTGAAATCAAAACCAAAGATATCATGGCAACCTCTTGGCATCGAGAAGTTCAGATTAAACCTAAATTAGAATATTACAAATTGTTCAAAAATAATTTTGAAATTGAACCGTACGTGCAGTTTATCCGTGATAGACAAACTAGGTCTTTGCTTGCACAAATTCGCTGTGGCATTCTGCCCCTTAGAATAGAAACGGGTAGATTCTTCAGGCTACCGGCCCCAGAAAGACTGTGTGAACTCTGCAATACTGGACAAGTTGAATCAGAAATGCACTTTGTATGTGAATGTTCATTATATGATAATGTCAGACGAAATTTGTATAATGTAGTTAATTTATCATGTAATGAATTTCTTATGATGAATTTGCAAAATAAATCTATATATTTAATGAAAAACAGATGGAGAGATATGTCAAAATTTATTAATCAAGCATGGATTACTCGAAAAAATAACTTATATAAATGAGAATACTATACTTATATACATACTCATCAAATACTGTGTAATATGACATAATACTTTGACGTATATTCTTGTTAAGTTTTTATGTAAATTGCATGTATTTTTGTGTTTGTATATACTCATATAAAAAGTCTCATTTTCTTTTCTTTAGTAATTGTAAAGGGCTGGGTATAACCTGTATAGCATATTATATTATGCTATTCATATACCATGTCACTATAATAAAATCAATCAATCAATCGTATCGTGTGTTCCCATGTGACCCCATTTCCTGTAATAAGCTCTAAGTGCGGCCATGATGGGAGACCAACAATCCATTCTACCATGCTATCACAACAAACGCACGTGCTCTATAACAGGTGCGCCGCCGTCACCGCGCCTGCGCACTTTCCGCGCATACTTCCGGGTGTTATTTCCGGCCCATGATGAGAGGATCACGTGAGCCGATCTGTCACCCACCTATATCAACTCTGCTTTTTTTAGGCTCTCACTCAATGCCTCGTTTCGGACTACCCGATGTCATCGCAAATCTGAATACCCATGGCCGCGCAAGTCCTCCATTAGTGCGGTGCAACGAACTCGCAGATTGGGCAGATTGAGTCCGACATCTATTGTGGGAAGCATAGGTCCTCCATTAGTATCAGGAGGGTGTAATTGGGCAGGGTGACAGGAACATTAATCTATTGTGTAGAGCATCAACCCCACATTAGATTACATGCTTAGGTTGCGTGAACTGTGAGTGCTAGCACTCTCTATCTGGGATTGGTGTGTTTATTTAATAGTTTTAGTTCCAAAAATGAGCGTTTACCAACCTCTGATTGGTTAGCTTTTACACGAATTCTTGCTTAAGTGGAGGGTTTGAATGAGGGGTTGTTTCAATAACCTGTTAAATGAATAATAAGGCCGGGGTGAGGCCCCAGTCTATTGAACCATTTTTGTCACTGCCACTTAGCTTGCTACTCTCCACCTTTTCTTAAACTTGGTAGGCATACTCTTTTTTGTAACTTGCTATTAGGATAAAAGTAAAACTCATGTGTGCATTTAGTCCTGATGATTATATGAACACATAGAACGAGACTTCAACAAGGTTTGTATATGTACTGTCATTAACACAGACAAACATTTCCCTGGCTGTTATAATTACGAATCATTCCACTACTTTTTCATGTCATACATAGTTTCACTCATGCTCAACCTCAAAAAATCTCTCTGTCATACGTTTTTAATCCACGCGTCAATCATGTAATCCCCCAACCCCTCCCCCAGTAACCTGCACGTCAATCATCGCACCTCACGTGACACGGCGTCACTCATGTCATCCCGGACTCTGTAGAAAGACTGGACAGGCTGTAGACGAGGCTTCCAGGCCTAGAGTGATCATCGTTTAGACCTGATCCCGAACGGGAGGGTCGCTGTGCTTATGAGGCTTTAACCACATTTTAAGGAAATCCTGGATCTGCAGTGTTTAGGGCTTCTTGGCCTCATGCAGTTTTATTGTTAAACGTTGATAATTTGCAACTCGTGCATGAGGCTTGGTGTAATGTTGACGATTCCTGAAAAGAAATGTCTGACCACCATGGCATTCAATTCACTCGAATTATAGGCCTATTGTTTATATGTATGATCACGATCGCAAGAAGCCCAGGAAACAAACCTTCGTCTGCTAGACTGAACAATGACAACAACAAGTGTCCACTTAAAATTCAGGAGTAAGTTGGATTTGTTTTACTCCATTTGAAAACACAAGAACCCTTGAACATCTAATGATCAGTCCCAGAGTGACGATAACAGCAGGTGTCTCTCGCAGGTGCTTGTCAATTCAAGGAAACGAGGCATTGGTGTGATTAGTGGCGAGGGTCTGATTTGTCCCAATGCACGAAGAAAAAAAGCTTATTGGATTTGAGCAAAATTGGATAGTCTTCTCCCAATAAAGGCAGTGGTGGAAGCCGGTACAACGACTTTAGTGACTAACGTATACGCCAGGTTTATTTAGAACCTATTTATATAGGTTTTAGGCATAACATGTGCATGAATGAAGACATCAGGAGTAGGGCTTGGATGGACATTAGAAGAATAATGTTATGTTATAGTATTGAGATCACGGGAGATCTGGACAAGTGGTATCTTCGTCTGCACGGGCTCACTGACGCTCACTTGTGCAGGCAAAAATACCGCTTGTGCTGAGCTAGGATGATCTCAGCGTTGTCTAGTACTATGAAAAGCTATAAAAATGACCTCGGCTTGCCATCGGCTTCAAGATTCGTTTGTTGCGGGTTATACAAAATAAGAGCATAGCTTCAAGATTTTTCTAAGAGATATGTGATAATACAACATTGGGCAGCCATGCTGGCGGCCATCTTGAATTTTGAGCATGATGGGTTGCTCAGATCACTTGTTAACTTGGACAGAATATTGTTCGGCATGCCTCAATACCCCCGTTTACAAATGTTGGCACTTCCTTCCGGAAGTGAACAAAATATATGCTTATCAACCGTATTATCATGCGTTTTCAAGAAAACGATCGTGGGAGTTTTGTGTGTGTTCCATCTTTGTGTGTGTTCCATCTTTGTGTGTGTTCCATCTGTGTGTGTGTTCCATCAGTCTGGGCTGTACGTCGGGCTTGTCCTAATATCTAGCGTTTGTTTCGGCTAGTTGTTTACATTGGCGTCGGGGCTAAGACCATTTGTCGGCGTTTGCATTGGGACGCCCGAAACAGAAAAAAATGAGGATTTCAAGCCGAAGCAACAGAATCAACCTTTCCTCGCGACAACGTCGGGTGCTGTCTGGCACTGTATGAAATGTGTATGTGTTGGGGGGGGGGGGGATAACATACCATTGCCCTAATTTTCTCACCACTTAAACAGTATTTTTTAGCACAAAAGCAAGTAGTAATACTCAAATAATTAATTAGATCTTGTGCAGATGAGCATTCAGTTTAAACAGTATCATTTAACTTGGTGGTGTTTAACGTGCGTGCACCTCATGGTGGACACACTACCGATTCAAATCAACCTGTAGTGATAACGTCAATAGGCCTGCACATCATCAGCATCATGGATTATTCAAACCACCTGAATGTGCAGGCCATTAAATTATTAAGAATAGGTTTGGTACTAGTTTTTTTCTTCTTTTAGTAAGTGAACATTTTGATATGAGAGATGAATCCATAATAAATTGGATGGGATTTGGATTATAAGAGATCGGTCAGTGAGTTTAACCAGAATCTTTTAAACTATTTCAATAAAGCCACACTTATCCTGCACTCACGCGCCCCATTCAATGAAAATGGTGAGGAAGTTGGTCAAGAATTAAGGGACCTGGAATGCCTGACCCAATATTAACATTGCTAATTACAAGATACACAGCTGTGGTGTCCTGTGTCATCTCTGGTGGAAGGCTTTGGCTCATGTGTCATAAACTGTAACTTACACTGTAAACACAGCTCGTATCAAATTAACGCATAGTGTAGGTGTAGTCACAGAAGCCATTTCTAATTAGCAGCTATTTCTGCTAATTTCAAGTTTTATCTAATCGACATGTTTTTTGCTTCTGCTCATTCTATACAGCTTTTGCTAACTTCTGCTGTTAGATTTCTATGGACTGATACACCTTAAAACAAAGCTCTCGATAGCATTACAGATCTCATGCGCCGAATTCGTATTACTAAATATGTGAGCAGAAATAGGTGGGGTCAATATCCTGGTTTCGCTGTGAGAACCTTCTGCCAATTACACACACAATAGAGTGCTGGTGTTGATGGCCAGTGTATAGTACGTCAACATTGTGTTTACTGTCACTTATAGGGTGATTTGTTTCCGACATTTGACATTAGTAGCTAGTGTTCTAATCCAAATCCAAGGGGTCCGCCTTTTTCAACCATACCTTATTTTCTTAGGGGTTTTGGCATGTTCGCTATCAATCGTGCGTACAAAGCCCATGAGATCCCTTAAGTGCGCCCCCCACCCCCACCCCCACCCCCACCCCCGCCCCCTTCTGAAAACCTGGACTCCCAGTACCAATGCCAGGCATCTTTTTTAAGAAGTTCAATCACGGAATGGTCCGTGCTACTTCTGGCACGTTCTAAAATTTCGTTCAAATAACATTTAATGGTATTGCATAAGAAATGTCTCGAGCATAATTATACCATTGGTGTCTGTGACAATGATACACGTTGGAAAATGAAGTAAATGTATCTGTTTGAGGTGTGCAACCATGTGTTTGCTTGGGGGAGAGTTAATAAATCTGTCACTATGACTAAGAAATATCTTTGGCCATAACTTTTTCATTTTTCATGCTAACTAAAATGTGATTAGGAATTCATAATCCATGCACAAATTCCTATGGGATACGAACTTTCCATACATGGAATGCAACAAATAATGAAAGCAATGTTTCAAAGGTGTTAAGTCGTGTTAGTCTAGAATATGGTGCCTTTTAACCGAAAATCACCATAGACCTTTTGAGGGTGGTGTAGCCTAGAAATATTAGGTTCGTCGGCTAATATGAAGGACATATAACTGAAATAGCAATGTTAGAAGGATGATGTAACTCATCAAATGTGCCATTGGCAGTTGTTTTCAGAAGCTTAGGAAGTATTAATGTAAACAATATAATCAAAATACATTCCATGCATATGGAGATAATCCCCCCACTAATCCTATAATCCTGATTAAGGCTACAATTTGCACAAATACAATTGTTCCGACGCCACTGTTTTTGTTCCCACTTGGATTTCCATTTCCCACTGGTTAATAACATCAGCTGTTTTTACAGTAAAAAAACAGTTCTGATTCGGCCGCTGATTCTATCAAAACAATTAACTTTTTAGGAACTTTGAGGAGAAAAACAAACACGGATCCAGGAGTTCCCAGGACTGGTTTATTTACATGTCCAAGTACGCTTGTGCAGTAGATCCAGGATTTTTTAGAAAGGGGGTCCGCAGGATGAGCATCATTATGATGATTGTGGTTATGTTGATATTGAAATATTGATATTGACGTTACATAGCACATGTTTAACACCTTGGAAAATACAAATTCACACTTTTATCTTCCATACAGAAATATGATTGGATTATTTCATTGTATAAACGCTCTTTGAAGAAGATTGAATTTTTTTCCGAAAGACTATAGTAAGACTTTGGTAAAACGTGGGTAAATAAAGGATTGTTTTCGTGTTTTTAATCCCCCGACCCCACCCACTCACCCCCAACAAACACACAGATTATTGTATGACCCTATAGTCCTTCTACAACCTAGAGAAAACACCATGACAATAATTATTTCATGTGTAACGTTAATTGGTCAGTTGCAAATCAGGAAAATTACTGACCAGCCCGGTTCACCTTCAGTGCTACAGGGTAAACTGCCCTATTCCTAGTATTGACTGTGACGCACGTCAAGAGATGATGCAGGTAATTGGCTAGAAGTCATGCATGTTGTTATTGGTGTTGTTAAATATATCGGTAGACTACTACTACTTGCAATTAGGTTTGACGCCATTGGGTCTATTATATGATAATTAGACAGCTGCGTGTAAACAAAGAAACACGTAAACTAAAAACCTCAATTCAGCATACAGCCCTGTGTACCATATTGACTCACCCAATACTCTCCCCAATTAGAGTTCTCTATGGTTCCCTCACACGCACAAACACTAACAACCACAATCTGGCCCCGTACACAGCACCATATATAACCCGCTACCTTGGTGGACATGTTTGATAAACATTGCAAACGGCCCTGTGTGCATTTAGAACATAATGTCTTCGTGTGCAAACATACTATACATGTCCTTGGGTCCGTGGATGCGAATTCCATTGCCAGTTGTATGTAGTGTATGAGTGTTTGTTTTCTTTCAACTAAAGCTGATGGGTTTTGTAGTTTTTAAATTAAAAACTACTCTTTAAAATCTTCTATCTGGTATAAATATACATAGTGAAGAAATGTAAAACTCCCATGATATGGTATATGTCATAATTGGATGCACAAATGTGTGGAATATTGTACCAACTCCCATGCATGTATATATTCATTGCATTACGGCGTACCAACATAAAATGCCTCTGATTAAACCCAATGGCAACACGGCTCGTTGAAAGAGGACGTTGAAATCAGGCCCGGTTTGAAGTAATAGAATATCCATACGCTAATATAAAAGTTCTAGTCTCTTTAAAGGTATTAATTAACAATTGACAATGCACGGACATGTGAAATAATTCAGGTAGACGTGTGAAGCTTCGGAAAGAGGCGGAATCGAAGTCACGATCACACCAGACCAGTCATATGTGTACGGGCAGGCGCCTTAGGCCATTAGGCTAATTCCCCGTACATGTAATGCCATGTTCATACTTGGCAGTATCGAACTTTCAGTTCTATTTCTGTCTCTATCACCTTGTCATCT
>CM032660.1:22679799-22700361 GCA_019095985.1 Streblospio benedicti | reverse complement strand
CTTTGCTTATTTAAAAATTTTTTAGCCCCTTTGGTTTTTTTGTTTTTTACCCTTTTCTAGGGACGGTGAATTTTTATCTCTTTCCTTTAAAAAGTGGCAGCTGAGTGAGATTGGTCCACTGCGAGGTAGTTCTGAGTAAACATCCTACGGCAAAGATGGACTCAGGTCTTCTTATTGATGTCTATTAGTAATGTGTTTACAAGGACATGCACAGTAATTGCTTTTTTAGATATATTAATTAATAGTTTCATTTTTTGATACACTTGACATGTTGCTCCCAATAACTTACAATTTTAGAGTTATTAGTATGCGTTTTGATAAAATATCAATGCCTATTAAAAAAGTGGGCTGCCATATTGATTTTTGTCACATCTATATCTCCAATCACTGGTTTACAAACATGATTTTTGGGGTACATTTTATGAAATCAGATTACAGAAATTATTAATTATGAAGAAATGGAACACTCTACACAGATAAAAAAATGTATATTCAAATGGCTCAGCACATACTATATATGTGGCATAAAAGGTTGATATGACATGAAATTCACCTGTGCATGTCTCTTTAAAATCTCGCTTTGGCGTTTTTCTTATTTTTAGCAGACACCTGAGCCTTCATGTGCAGCAGGTTTGGACACATTTGATTGATGTAGTACTGTGAGCTGCTAACAAAGGGGATTGGCACACTATATAGTGTGGAAAAATATCTTTGGGTTAGACTTATGTCAAAAACAAAATTCATACTCGGTTTTTCTTACGTGGCAATGCAAGATCGTTTGACAGTTGACAGCGCCACTGAACATTTTGGCAGTGGGCCTTGTAATTGGTTGGATTTTAAGCATTGTTAAGGTCAACTTCCGTGAACATTAGGGTCGTTGAATATTGCGTATATAACCGTGAGATGTGACGATGATGATTAGCAGACTCGTACAGTAACAAACCTTTACAGGAGATTGAGTGACATGATTTATGTTTGACTAAGATTGTTTAAAACAAAAATAGAAAGTTTAGTTTATACCCAGTTCACACAGACGGCTAATCCCGCGCTTTAAATCTGCGAGCAAAACGCAGTCTGAAAAGGTACGGTATGCTCTGATACGAATCGGTTGTCGCTTTGGGGGATGAATTAGTTTCCTACTTGTTAAGGTTTCTTACGCTTTGATCCCGCTTTTATGAGGCTTTGATAAGATTTCTTATGCTCTGACGCGACTATGACGCTTTAGATCAGGCAATGTCACGATTATCAATCTCTGTTGTGCACTGTTAAGCTCTGCTATTAAGGCTCTGTTACACATTAGAAAATGCCCAGATCGCTGATTTCATGCCGCTTTTGATCCATAAAGCCTATATAAGACTATAGACTGGGGTCCCCGCTTTGAACTAAGCTCTGTTATGATTTCTTACGTTTTGAGTCAAGCTTTATTGAGCTCTGTTACGTTTCGTTAAGCTTTAATACGCTATCGGCGCGTTCATCAATTGGTGACAGAGCTTCCAAAATTTTTAAACAGTTTTGGCGCAATGTCCCACTATATTCCAAGCTCTCCCATGATCTATCACAAGCCTGACTTTTTAATCAAGCTTTGATACGATTTGTTGCCGCATTGCACGCCGCTTTAGGGCACCATCGATACGCCGTTGTGTGAACGTGGTATTAGGGATTATACGACTGTAACTTGTTGTTTTTCTATTGTCCTGTGGTTTGCTATATTCGAAACTTACACCACACGGTGTGTGAGACGTAGATTATTTTGGCCTATATTTGATGCACAGGTTGATATTTTTGACCTACATTTGATATACGGATTGATATTTTGATGCATGCACAGTAGCAGTCAGAACACAAACTCGAAGGCTCAGACACTACCTTCAAACCACCGGACACTGACTTACACGAGCTACTACTTTTCAGGTAGTTTATATACCAATCCACTTAGATTAACTAAAAAGTGTGTGTTTATGCAAATGAATGTCATAATGTACACAAGCACCACACCATATTCAACATGAACTGATCCTAAAAAAGAGGCAGTACTTGAACCATATGGATTAAAGTTTGTTGCATGTATCTGTAAATTAAAATTTATGATGGAGATCATGGAAGCTAGTCAATAACAATTAAACATCAATGAGCACTTTAATCTTTACCAAGTACAATAAGTACAATGTGCAAATAACAACCAATAACAACACTGCATTAGTCCAAACGCTTAAGTATATAATGAAACTACTTGTTAAATATGACACTGACGCCATAAATCTTTAAAATATATAATGCTCCATTGGTATATTATTTTTTCTACATGTTCACCAGCATTTACCATTGTTTCCTTTAAAACAGATTTTCATCCGAATCCATGATTTAATCAAGGCCTTGAATGCAGGTTTATGCCTGCTGTGGGTGTTGTGTTTGTGTTCACACCTTTATGGCATATTAGCAACAGTAATAGAAATGGTGTAAGTGCCACAAAGGATTAATATTATTATGTAAGCCAAGTATTAAGTCAGATGATGCAATTCAGTTTCGGTTGATATTAAAATCTAAGAACCTGCAGACACCGTCTGACCCAGATGTCCCTCACCTCGGCTGCGCCTCAGTTCGGGGACAACTGGGTCAGACGGTGTCTGCAGGTTCTTAGATTTTAATATCAACCTCAACTTCATGCATTATCTAGTACATTAAACATCCTACGGCAAAGATGGACTCAGGTCTTCTTATTGATGTCTATTAGTAATGTGTTTACAAGGACATGCACAGTGAATGTCTTTTTAGATATATTGAATTAATAGTTTCATTTTTGATACACTTGACATGTTGCTCCCAATAACTTACAATTTTAGAGTTATTAGTATGCGTTTTGATAAAATATCAATGCCTATTAAAAAAAAGTGGGCTGCCATATTGATTGTCACATCTATATCTCCAATCACTGGTTACAAACATGATTTTGGGGTACATTTTATGAAATCAGATTACAGAAATTATTAATTATGAAGAAATGGAACACTCTACACAGATAAAAAAATGTATATATTCAAATGGCTCAGCACACACTATATATGTGGCATAAAAGGTTGATATGACATGAAATTCACCTGTGCATGTCTCTTTAAAATCTCGCTTTGCGTTTCTTATTTTTAGCAGACACCTGAGCCTTCATGTGCAGCAGGTTTGGACACATTTGATTGATGTAGTACTGTGAGCTGCTAACAAGGGTAACACTATATAGTGGGCTATGAAGGGTCCAGAAATCCCACACCCTAAACTTTTTGGCCGTGTTTCCCACATCCCCTGCATGTTTGGCCCTTTTTCACATTCCTCAAGGTGTTTAAGGTGTTTTTCTCACATCCCATTTCCTTGAAATCCCACATCGCTCTTTTTCTGGCTTTTTTCCACATCCCTAATTTTTGGGCCTCACCAATGGCCTGACCAATCATTTGTGAAAAAATAAAAATCCACAATTATAGACCACAACTTTTAAATGGTCTTATCAATCTCATTATGCTTCCTATGGGGCCTGCAAAGTTTAAAACGATGCATACAACCTGTTAACATAGTTTGCACTTAAATACGGACAATTATGGATAGTTCACACCAACGGCGCATCCCACACTTTAAATTGGCGAGCAAAGCGGCGCCCTTTTTCCTTATTTCTTCAAAACATATCACGATCTCCTAAGAAATGATACCTTCTGCTATGAATCGGTTGCGGCTTTGGGTGACGAGTTATTTCTTTACTTGTTATGATTCCTTATGCTTTAATCCCTCTTTGGTTAGGCTTTGATAAGTTTTCTTACGCTTGTTTACACTTTGATGTGATTGAGACGCTTTAAACCAGGCACTCTCACGATTACCAAGCTCCGTTGTGCATTGTTAAGCTCTGTTAAGTTTTGTTACGCATTGGAAAATGTAGATATCGCTGTTTTATGACACTTTGGATCCAGAGCCTACATAAGACTATAGAGTGGGATCTCCGCATTGAACCAAGCTCTGTTAAGCTATCCTATGCATTGAGTCAAGCTTTGCTGAGCTTTGTTACGTTTTGTTAAGCTTTAATATCCGCTTTACACTTGAGCGATCATGAGCGTACCCGTGCAACGCATCTGCACGTATTATGTCACGTCGTCAACTTGGGCGTATTGTGGCGGCATTGAACGTAGTAAAAATGCATGGTACGACAAGTTGCAGAGGCAAACGAAGTGTTACTTATATGTGCGAATGTTCTGCAATCCGTAGATGCAGCATAACTATTTGAAGCAAACTTTAACCAAACTGAATGTTCATTCAAAATTTTTGAACATGTTCTAAAATTCCTGACGAATTTGCCAGTTCGCCAGTGCATGTAGAGCTACGTAGGTGGAATTCGCTATAGTGTAAAGCGGGTTTAATACGCTCTCAGCGCTTTTATCAATTAGTGACAGGGCGACCAACATTTCTAAACAGTTTGAAAAAGTTTGCCGCTCTTGCCGAATGTCCCACTCTAATCCAAGGTTTCCCATGATCTATCACAGCCCTGACGCTCCAATCAACCTTTGATACGCTTTGTTGCCGCATTGCACGCCGCATTAAAGCGCCATCAATACGCCGTCGGTGTCGAACCTGGTATAACATGTCTGTAAACACATTAAAAGCAAAAACTACTGATCACTTTCAGAATTTGCCCTAATTGTATGAAACTGTCACATCTGATTGAGGCTAATCTACTATTGATACATTTGTGAGCGTAATTTTCCATTTATTATGTTTTGAATATAAGGGCCTAATTATGCCCTTGCCAATATCTTTTGGGGAAATACATAAAGTCAATTATTCTAATCAATTTGACAAGCAAATCAGCAATTGTCCAATCAAATTTACATACAATTTGTTCATTTTGTGTGTGTTTGTTTCAAATAGCCTTACAAATCTCATTTTGCTTCCTACGGGCCTGTAATATCAATCTATGCTGTGTTGACAATGTACTTTGCAAGTAGCATGTATATCTGCAGTTAGTTAAAAGAAATAAAATACTAAAATAAGGGGATAAATGATAGTTAAGTAAACCGGGCATCCATAAGTAAATAAAGTCATGGATCATTTGATGTGATTTTGCATGCTGATGGGACGAGGCAGCAATTTGTTAGTTTTAATGGCAGTGTCTCAGCATACAGGAGGGTCACATGTGGTGTTCCGCAAGGATCAATATTGGGTCCACTTTTGTTTGCACTGTATGTAAATGACATGATTCAGACAGTCACATGTGATCTTTTTCTGTATGCTGATGACTCCGCTTTAGTTGCCAGTGGGACGGACCCAAGGGCAGATTGAAATAACATTGGCAGAAAATTTGGAATCACTTGGCTATTGGTTGCAAGAGAATAAGATATCATTGCATTTGGGTAAAACTGAAAGTATTTTGTTTGGTACATAAAAGAAACTTAGTAAATGCAATAGATTGAATATATTGTGCAAGAACAAAGAAATTGAGTGAAAAAGTTATATAAAATATTGAGGTGTTACATTTGATCAGGATTTTAGTGGTTTGTCTATGGCTAGCTCAATGCTGAAGAAAATTAATGCTAAAATGAAATTTTTGTATAGAGATGATATGCATTTGGGGTTTAAAGAGAGAAAACTAGTAGTGTCTGTGTTAGTGCAGTCTAATTTTGATTTTGGCGTCAACAGCTGGTTTAGAGGTTGGCCCCAAAAAGTGAAAACAATATTTCAAACAACTCAAAATAGATTAATTAGATACTAGTATGTTTTAAACTATGATAGAAGGCACTACCTTTGTTGTTTTAAAATATTTGGATGGTTAAATGTAAATGATCGAATTGAATATATGACCTCATATTCATTGCATAAGATACATATCAAAAAGGCTCCTGCATATTCATGTGATGTTAAGCTTGGGAGTCATTCATATAATACTAGGAAAAAAAGAGTTGTCGTACATTATACCAAAAGTTAAGCCTCATGGACAGCAAACTTTTAAATATTTTAGCATTAAATAGCAACAACAGCAGCACCTAAATTATGGAATAAACTTCCACTGTCCATTCGACAATCCAAAACTCTTGCATCCTTTAAATCACAACTAAAGCAACATTTGTTTAAGGAGGCCTACAAGCGTACATGAACATTTAGTGGAATTTATAAATTGTATTGTATTGTATTGTATTGTATTGTATTGTATTGTAAATATTGGAGTAAAAGTCATACTGTTTGGCGTCTTTTAAAACAAAACAATATTATACGGTCCGTTTAATAAAAGAGTAATAAGAATATTGTTGTGAAAAAAATAATCAGTATTAACTTAATTATTATGTTCTATGGCTTTATCATTTCTAGTCATTTGTTTTTCCATGTTTCACTTAGGTTCACTATGGAAATAAGACTCTCCATTTTTAAATGGATATATTTTTAGTGCTCCTAGTTTGTCACATGGTTTACTTTATTTTCATTATTATGTATATGTCCATTCAATTTTACTTCTATTTACATTTTTTTACCTGTCTGAATCTTTTCTTTACTGATTTGTAGTTTTAATGTGTGATAAACGAAATAAATCAAATAAAGAAATAAAAGATGTTGGTGTTGGAGCAATCACTCTGATTGGTGGATCAGTTCCGACAGACAGTTCGACGGGTTTCGAAACCGCCACAATTCAGGGAAGGGGTCAGGTTTCTACTGTTCTAATGCAAAATATGTTCTGCTTATGCAGATGAATTACAAACGAATTGAATCAGAAAGTCGGTTACATTAATCACATGGGACACATGGAAAAGAAATAAGGACGAGATCTGTGCAGAGAACACTATTTTTGAAACTTCACTTTGCATCAATTTTGCAATGTATAACATATAACATTTTTGCATGGGGTCTATTGTAGTGGTCTTATCAAAATGCTGCTTCTTCCACTGCTTCTGCCGCCGCCGCCGCCGCCGTCGTCGTCGTCGCTGCAGTTTACCACTAGGCCATACAGAGAAAACCTCCACAAAATCACAGCCGTCTTTTTCTCTTCACTGACACTCTCCTTAATGAGACACGCGCTCCAAATGGCGGCGGCTGTATTCTGGCTGGAGAGTGGCAGTGATTAATGTACTTGGAGCATCACTTTCACTAGTCCTTAATCCTAGCACATGTGCTTAATGCCAGAGACTTTCTGACAGGAGAGTGACAGTGATTAATCGATCTGGATCATCATGACCTGGCGGCTCCCGTTGCCACTCTCACACAGCATCACAGGAGAGCTCAGCACAATGGCTTCTTATATCACATCCGTGGTGAGAACGTCCACTACTTTAAGTGTTTATTGGCCGGACACCTTTTAACTACACGTGCACGTGTATCCGTCAGTTAATTATGGTAATTTCCTTCCTACTTACTAGTATGATTCGTCCGTGTAAACAGGTGCATTCATCATCAAAAGCCATTACCGCATCCACTCACTATATGACAGTTGTTGTGAAAGTCGATATCGTGTCACTGCCATTTCGTAATTATGCGGGAATAAACCAAGCAAAGGATAGAGGAAATCGACATTTAGAGGTGAAAGAGGACAACTTGTGTGTGTGACGGCGGCTGAGTCTGTACAAATCTCATTTCGCCTGTCGTGCCAGCTCGGCGGGTTATTTGAATCAATTTGTTCGCCCAAATGACATCATAGAATATTAGTCTTAGCCACTCCCTTTGATCCGGCTCCAATGGGATTTCGCACAAATGCTGGCGGTGGTCTGCCCCTCAGAGCACGTACCGGAACATGGAATTGTCTAAACGAGGTCTATATGTATGTACGTATGTCCCCCAGCCTCGCCAAGCCTTGAAGTGAGATTTAGAGGCCCAAATCCTGTGGATTTGGGGCCAAATCCCTTGGATTTGGGGATGTTGGTCCCTACGTGGCTGTCGCAATATATGATATAGTACGCTAGCAGTAGACCCGCACGTGGGGGCTCTACCAAACAAAAGATAATGACTTTGGCTTGTAAAACAGAGGAATACAGACAATCGTTTATTCCCAGAACTTTAGTACAGTGAGAACAGTCTTCCAGACACCATCACATCAGCAGGTTCTGTGAACAGCTTCAGAGCAAGGCTGTCAGCAATGCCCTAGCTGCCGCTATCACTCATCGCTGCGATATCCGACAGGAGCCTAGCGATTATTGAAAAGAAGAAGAAGCAGTGACCCACCCAAAATCGTGCTCTCCGATAGGTTTAAAGCAGAAATTAGTGGTCATATAGTTTTACCATTAGATCATTAGAAATTAGTGGTCATATATTTTTACCATTAGATCATTTCAAATTATTTCATACATTCGCCTTCTTATATATTTTTTAGTATAATTATTTCAAAGAGAATAGAAGAGCTGTAGTTGTAAACATGTAGTTCCTGATTTTAGAATATTTACGTTTTTCCCGGCAACACGTATTCATTGTACTAAACATGTTGATAACGGCTAGTTCTACGGATCGGCAGACTTTGACATTTTCAACCCCCACCCGGTCGACTGGATTCGCGTTTGGATTATGACAGTGTGATGCTGGCTTAATACATCACATTGTAAACCCACTTCAGGAACTTTTAGGTTTAAGATATAGACCTCTTCGGGTTAGCTCCACACCTGTTTGCTCAAATAATAATGGAACAATAGATTACGTGTATGTGCCTTAGAGTGGCAATTGAATTGGTGTCAGGACAATAATCGCGCAGGGCTATAAAAGTAAGCATGTCGTAAACCATATAATTGCGCACGGTATGCATACTTATTCCATTCAAGCATTAATATTCTTTCTTGTCATGTATACGTGCAATATTGTAATGATAATAAACCATCTCATTGCAAAACTATTTGATCTAATACGTTGCAACACCCTAGCTGAACACAACACGAGCTTCAGACAAAATAACATGTAGGCCTACACACGTGTTTTCTTTACACCTCCGGGCCACCTCCCTCGCTGATGATTTGGGCGTGAACTGTTTTTCTGAATGAGGTTAATGAAGACTGCGACCACACGCAGCCCAGAGAGTTTGTCTTCTTATTATGTGTAAGTTTCAAAGCCCAGTTTGTTCTCTCTTTTTAGCTGGCACCTGAGCCGTTTTGCAGATTTTTGATTGATGTAAAACTATATGACTGGCCAGTGAGTTGCCGAAACGAAAACGACAATAGGCAAAAATGCTCTCAGGGTTATGGCTAGGGTATTGTTAGGGCCAGGGTTAGAGCTGGGGTTAGGGTTTGGGTTAGTTACATCTAGTGAAAATATTATAAATCATTACCTTTTACTCCTGAGACAGTAGAATACCAGCCATTAGTAAACAGAAGGTTAAGGGTGTCTAGAAGTGATATTTATTAGTTAAAATCTGCATCGTAATGATAAAGATAAAGATAATTTTACTCATTCCAATTTAGACTTGCTGTTGCGATGTAATATCATCACCATCCAGTGAGTAAATTCTTGTTTGTGTACATGTATTGTAACAGCCAATTTACATGCCCTCATTGCTCTGTTGGAAACCTTTCACTTATAATGCAGCAATCATTCTGATCAGCAGATGCGTTTTGACGTGAGTAGACTATATAGTCTACTTACGGACTTGGTTGTAATGTTATAGTATTGACATTAGAGGGCAATTAAACGTTTCTTTCTTCAGCTGTATAGGGTTATATCACACAGCCATTGGCCTATAGACTTGGAGAAAGAATACTCTATATAAATGTTTGTACATAATAGTATTCTATTATTAAGCCAACGCCTATCATGCCAGAGATCACCGCCGAGAAGCAAGTGATCAGCTTCTAGCCGAAGACGACATAGAAACAATATCAGATCAAATCTATGCTTTGCCGTGCATAAAGCGAGGGGCACATTTGACCTTGCGGGCGTGTTCGCCGAAAGGCGTTTTGAAGTCTGCGGTGTCTACAGCGTTTTGCTCATCCAGTGACAATCTGTAGGGTATACTATGGGCACGTTAGCACGGGCTACGTGCGCTATGAGTGCGTCAGCAGAGAGGATTATTTCATTGAGGTGCCCGTGAGATAAACATCAATAGACCTTGCGCTACAACTTGCGTTCTACGCACCTTGTGAGTACTAAAGTGCGGCATTTGTTCGTTCATGGTACAGTGAATGCACAGTGCCAGTACTGTGTCTGTGCCGGCAACCTGCGATGAAATCCTCTGTGATTATACGACGATTACCGTAAGGTCACCGCAGTGCCTCCTTACGGGCAGACCACAGCTGACTGTGGCCGCAGAAGAAGTTTGACAAGCCAAACTTCTTCTGCGACCACTCTATGGCCTTAAAAAAACATTGCTTTTGTCGCACTTAACACTCACAGATCTTTACGATCTCCATACGTTTGTGGTCGTAGACTTGCAGTAGACTGGTCTTGCGGCGTAATGTGCCCTGTGCATAAGGGAGTCGGGGCAATCATTAGAATAGGTCGGGGGTTTGAATCACTGTGGGTGTTGGGGCAAACTCATGCCTAACCAGTTGTCAATTATAGACTGCGACAGTTCCTTGTTGAAAGTATCCACTACTACAATTGTCATTCCCACATGCTCCACTTATGCCTAGGGCAGATTACGCCGTTGAGTGCGATAAACGCAGCATTTTTTAAGGCCGTAGGGTGGCCGTAGACAAAGTTTGGCATGCCAAACTTCTACGACCACCCTACGTCATGGTCTGAACGTAAGGAGGCAGTGGGTGACCTTACGCTAATCGTGGTATAATCACAGAGGATTTACCCGCACGTTGCCAGCACATATACAGTGCCGGCGGCGCGCAGTGCGTTCTCTGTAGCATGAACGTATGAATGCCGCACTTTAGTAGTCACATGGTGCATAGAGCGTAAGTTATACGTGAGTACAACGCACGTTCGATGCATGTTGATCTTACGGCCACCTCAATAAAAATCATTCCCTGCGCCGACGCTCTCATAACGCACGGAGCCCGTGCTGATGTGCCCACAACTGTACTTTTGTCAATGTATGCGGAAAACGCCCTAGACGCCGCAGACCTCAACACGCCTTGCGGAAAACATGCCCGCAAGGTCAAATGTGCCCCTCGCTTTAACTACACGTGTACCTATATCCGTCAACTAATGGTGGTAATTTCCTTCTTGTTTAGCATGATTCCTTCTTGGAAAAATGATATTCGTACTCAAAATCCATTACGGCATCTACTTACAGTATGAGAGTTCTTGTGAAAGTCAATATATGTGTGTCAAAGTCATTCCGTGTATATATAGACCACCAAAGACAGTCAACTGCAGGAATAAACCCATCATAGGGGCTCGGAAATCGACATGTAGAGATGAAAGAGGACAACTTGTGTGTTTGACTGCAGCTGAGTCTGTACAAATCACATTTCACCTTGTGAACCATAGATTACAGCTCTATCTGTGGATTATATTTTAAAATTGGGCTTATTCAGGTTTGTGGGCGGGAATGCCATCACAAATTATATTAATATTATACACTGTCAATGTCACTTTTTCATCCTGTTTATCCACATGACTATGCAGTGAATGGTAATTACTGATGTGCGTTAACTCAATAAATGGGCTTCTCTGATGACGGTTGGGATTTATATTATTTATTTGGAATTACTTAATCCAAGACACAATTCCATGATCACTTATAATATCAAATTGACGACATTCAGAACTGGCCAGATTTACCCAGCTCTGTGTGATGGTACTACGCCTGATGTCTGTAGTGATGTTCAGGCAATGTGTTATAGCCACAGGCACGGTCTTCCTTGGTATTTCTCAAAATTGGTTGTGAAGATGAAAGTTTACACTTGTGTCGTTTCCAATTTGCAGTACCCAATTGGCGACCTTTGTATTTAATAACCAATGGGGAATTGTTTCCACACTTCAGATTTTCCAGAATATTCCCCAATGCTGAATTGTTCAGTTTACAGTTTATGGGCCACTCTTATCCATTATTACCAAATGTATTTTCAAATATCTATATATTGATAGGCTAGTTTTGGGACTTTGATCGCGGAACTCCTACGTGACTAGCTAGGCCTGACATGACTATGGCGATCGTTCATGGCGCAGGGTAGAATTGCAATTTATCTTTCTGGTGTTCGTGAAGGCCCTGCTGGCTGTCTATTGGCGATATTTTATAACAAAAATAATAGACAGCGTCAGCCATGTTGAAGTCAATTCCCTTAAATGTGGCACCATTTGGCGACAATAAAGACGTCAACGGCGTCACATGGGATCAAATATCAATCTGCCAATAAATAAATAGTGAGGAATTACGACCACATCGCCAAGTGGGATTTGTGTACATTAGAACCTTCAATTATGACATCTGGTTCGTGGGGGGGGCTGGTTGTGTGTGGCGGAGGATGGTGTCTGAACAGGGTTGGGTGCTGTCAGAATGGGAGTGGGTATTGCTAGAACATTGGTCGAGGGATATTTGTTGTTGATTAGTGCCTGCTGTTGACCGTTAACTCTCCCCTTTTAAGTCCACTGGTCCACAATGGCCACGTGTACATATGTCCCATTCAAGTCATTACCTTCTGACCTGGCACAGGAAGTGTCTAATTGAGTTAAAAGGCCACCTCTTTGGGACAAAGCTCACTGCCAGTTAATGTGTAGAGCTACAATGTACATGTACTTGTTTCAAATGAAAGGAGGTTTGATTCAGTTAATGCTATTTGAAATATTATTGAGAAGTAAAGTGCACGGATAGTATTTTGTACTATTTCTTATCATATCTAAGACACATAAAAACGCATATTTGGAGAATGATACATGGTGATATGCAGTAGTAATGTTTGGTAAAAGAGTATAATATATTCATTTCATGTGAATCACACAATCACACAGTCACACTTTCAACCCAATGACCTGTGCGTATCTAACGTGTAGGTGCCACACAGCAGTGTGTTATGCATAGGTGGGTCTACGGCCAGTCTACGACCAAAAAGGCATGTAGATAGTAAAGATCCGTGAGTGTTAAGTGCGACAAACGCGGCATTTTTAAGCCCGTACGATGGCCACAGAAGAAGTTCCCTGTACCATGAACGTGCGGATCCCCGAACTTTTGTAATCACACGGTGCGTAGGACGTAAGTTATACGCGAGTACAACGCACATTCTGTGCAAGTTGATAGCACGGCCACCTCAATAAAAACCACTCCCTTTGCCGACGCACTCATAACGCAAGGAGCCCGTGCGTATGTGCCCATAACTGTACTTTTGTCACTGCATGCGGAAAACGCCGTAGACGCCGCAGACTTCAAGACGCCTTGCGGCGACTACGCCCGCAAGGTGGAATGTGCCCCTCGCTTAACTGTTCACGGACGCGTTTTAAGATAATATACCTGTCTATACGGAAAGTGGAAATTATCAAACAATACAACGTCTTATGTTTTGAATACGACGTTTTCTGAGATAAAACGCCGTGTTTACTAGTTTTATGGTTCACGTATACACGTAAAACATATGGCGCTGTAGATGATACAGTGTTATAAATCAATCTGAAACGTCATGATTGATAGCTACAGCGTACTGTTATAATGCATGTATCACGCCATAATTGAACACTAGGGAGAGTGGGGCTGGTTGAGACACTTTGTAATATTTATCAATTTTCTAACAAATAGGGTAACATAACCAGAAATCGGCCCGCTAAGAAATCGGCCCTTGAATTGTTTTTCATTCAAATTAACGTGGATTTGTACAGTAAATTGAATTATAATTTGTCAACAACAGTCCTTCACAATGATCATACTATTTTGTCACAATGACAAAGACTTAAGGCCAGAACATGACAATTAGCTTACCAGGGCCCAGGACCCTGTTGCATAAAACTATCGCCCGTCGTTAGAAATCTACACGATTAGAGTACCTTCTCTCGTGTGTGGTGTTGGATAAATAATTTTGCAAGAACGACAGAGACATTCCCACGATAAACGGTGTACGATTTGGAGAGAAAATTTCCTGCCTCTGAATCATGACGATGGACCTTTATCATTACTTATATGATGTAAAATATGAGATTTGACAGTTTCAGGTGTTCTTGTGGCTATACACGACATATAATATAAATAAAAGCACCGCCAGAAAACGTGCACCTAATTGTTAGTTATATGTGATTCAGATTTGAAACATATATATACGTATATCATTATAACATAACAAACTATGCATACATTTGCCAATTATTCAAAGAAATTCTAACTTATCAGACCAATTTGAACCTGGAGTCATCGCATAATTGGTTGTTCGGTGACAGTGGATTTGAACGTTCGGCAAGCATTCTCACTTGCATTCTACATCCACGCAATGGTCCGATGAAACAGTATAACACATCGCACAACAGGACTCGGCAAATCATTAGAAGAGCCTTTGGTACAGAGTCTTCAGTTCGATCAAGGGAGGCGATGGGTACTGCTTTGGCGATTTGCTTTATGCAACGGGTTATAAGGAACGTAATCATACATCGTATCGTCCAAGATGATCGTAAAAATAACATCGTTATCGTGTAATCTTTATGCAACAGATCTAGCTGCTAGTTTTCAAATTAAAGCCTCTGTCTCAACCAATTCGTGTCTCAACCAGCCCCGCTCTCCCCACATTAATACGGCGTCTTGATTTTGAATACTACGCCTATGAACTTTTTTCACAGTACGTAATAAATGAATATAAGCGGTTGTAGCAATATGACGTTGTAATATTATGACGCCTTACACCCCACAGAGGACGTCATATTCATAACGTTTTGAACCTTCAACACGTCGTACTGATTGATAATTTCCGCTTTCCGTATGTCTAAAATATAAAGCGTCTTCATCTAATGCTGATTATTCATTTTGTCACAGGCGATATTAATAGGTTATTAAACAACTGTGGTGTTCTGTTAAAGTCCACACTTTGTCTGATCCCTCACACCCAATGGTATGATTAACTTTTTATCTCGTGTTCATTTATAATTTTAGGTCTTAAACTTTGGAGTGTATTCTTCAGTTCCCAATTGCGCAGAAAAGTTGCGCACTCGTCATATTCTATAAACATTTGAGACACAAAAGTCCATGGGTACTTCCGGTATATGTTATAAGCCCATTTAAAATCGCATTTAATGCTATATCATTCAAAGTGTGTATTCTACACAACATTGATGGCTGTTACACTGATAGACGTTGGAAAATTAAGTAAGTACATCTATTTGAAGCGTGCATTCTTCAATATAGTGAAGTTGTCAACTTTTTTCTTCACTGGCTGTCTGCAAATTTGACCAAGTACCGGCTTTTGCTCATAACTTCGTCAATTTTTATGCTAAAACTAAAATCCGATTACATATTCGTAATCCTCATGAAAAATACTACAAGAAACGCTATTTGAGGAATGCATTCTTCATAATAGTGAAGTTAAAACGTTTGTATCATGCACAAACTACACAGGTCGTCTGCATTTTTTTCACGAAGACTGGTATTCTGCCCATATCTTCGTCAATTTCAATGTTAACTAAAATCCGATTACAGATTCATAATCCTCACTCAAAATTCTATTAGGAAAGTACTTTACATGAATGACATAGGATAAGTGATAGCTGAAAATTACCTTAGAATATTTAAAGTCGTGTTAGTTTACAATGACGCGAGCGACCGGAAGTAGTCAATGGACTGTTTGGTTTGGATTAATGCTACTGCGCAACACGTCCCGCGCAACTGGGAACTGAAGTTCCACTCCGCCTTTCAGCCAACCAGAATCACGTATTTTCAACAAACATGAGAGAATATAAGATATTGGCCTTTAAATTCATACATATTCTCTACTTAATATATTTTCCTCATCATTCTCATTCTCGTGCAAGAAATAAAAGTATGTGTCATAAATAATGAACGTAAGAGGGGTAATCCATATTATCGACAATATGGATTACCCCTCTTACGTTCATTATTTATGACACATACTTTTATTTCTTGCACAGGAATGAGAATGATAAGGAAAATATATTAAGTAGAGAATATGTACAGCGCAAATTTTAAATTTTCTGGTCTTTGAGGGCAAATGATGTCGACACGGCTCTTTCCAAGTAGCCGTAATCCAGCTGAAGTGAACCTCAGGTACAGCTCGGCCGTTTTAATATCAATCCCACCAAGATGAATCTAATATGAAGTTTGAAATCCTTTGATATTCACAGAATTCACTGTGGCTGCCGAGTGGCATGATACAGTTGGTTCGTCCTTTAAAGAAACTATCAAGATGAAAGGAAAATGTTTTCCCGAGTCTATTATTTACTACCCATACCTTTATTTCATGCACAATAATGAGGATACTATGAATAGAAAGTTAATTCTCTACCCCTTGATATTACAAGGACCACGAGGTCGAAACATTGTCATATGATAAAATTTGCAAATGACTTTTGAACATGTTTTTGAATACATGCAGCTATAACAAAAGAAAAATGGTAGAGAATTAACGTGAGGCACGAAGCTATTTACCAAATAACAAGGATGGTGAATAGAATGTAGGTATAACGAAACTCTATGGCGAAAGTTAGATGTCATGTATTAGAGGTTGTTAATATAGCCGACAGTAAAACTTTTAAATTTCAACACATTTGTATAATAGAACATATCTGTTATGAGGACAATATGTATTGAACATGTCGTTTTGTGGTATCATCTATAAGAAGTTCCAACTGTTATGTTAAATGGACACCCACATTAAATCTACACGTGTTACATTCGATGTCACCACACGGTGGGTTCCCTGTCTAAGGTGTCAACGTCGCCGGTGGTCACTTAAGCTTTCAAATGACACCACAATGGTCTCTCCTTCACCGTCCTATTCTGACCCGCACCTCTTCAAAGTTGGACCTCACGTGGTGTCACGTATATCAACCCGCTAGTTGCCGGTTATTACAGAGACACTAACTTCAACCCCTTCTTTCTCGGTATCGGGACGAACGGTACGTGAAACAAGATCTACTGTTCAAGCTTTTTTCCATTAGTGACAGTCCCATCCATCTCCCTACGCCAGACAATACGACGAACAGACTGGTAGATTTAGAGTTTTGAATAATTAATGTCACCAATCTTTCCTATTCTTCATATCATGTGGTTTTGTCTAAACCTATTCGCCCTTACAAAGCCATCGTCGTATCTCACAGCCATATGCGCAGTATACATGAAAATGGACTGTAAACAATGTGTGAATGATAAACATTAGTTAAAAATAGTTGTACAAGTGTCTTTTATACAAAACGTTTTAGTACTTCACTTGTACAATTTTTTAACTAACTAGACATATTTGTTTTACTGTTTCTATTATTTATATATGGAATTTATATCTAATCCTGACATAAATAGAATGACGCCGTGAAACTGACAACGTTACAAAGCGTAGTGTATGCATTACAGACATCAGAGAGACACTGACTTGAGTCTCTGCACGCTGATTTTGATCATCAATCACGTGACCTTTAAGCTTCGCTCATTTTACAACAAATGGGCTTTATCAAAGCAAACAACTTTTGATGTTAGCCATCACATAGGCCTCATTGTTTAATCGTATCGGTCTGGCAGTGTCGATTATTGAGACGCTCCAGACACATTTGCGTATTTAATCAAGTTTCATGCTAATTGATTTAAGGTGTGTTTTTGTTTTGATATATTGTTTTTATATATTGTGTTAATTCGTTTGAATTTTTTGTTGTTGCTACTGCTGCTGCTGCTGATGCTAATGCTGCTGCTGCTGTTTTTGTTGCCTGCTGCTGCTTTGTATGTGTGTAAGGGAGGGGGGGGCTAAAAGGACTATTATCTCACTCACATGTTTCTTGTTTTTATTGTCTTTCCCCCACAAAAGTCTTTTCAAAATTTGGAAATAGATTCATTGGTTTTCTTCTTTTATAGATATATTTCTTGGTTTTGTGATAAATCCATTAAAACTTACTATCTGAATATTTTCGGACATTTTCAATGTCCATCTTATGAGACTTCCGTTTTCTGTCACCAGATGGCAGCACGTCACTCAAATCAAGAAATATATCCTTTCAAAATGTTTGAGGAATTATTGGCTGGGAAAAGACAGAAGACCACTTTTTAGCAGCTAAATCAACTCTTTTCTTTTTATTTCTTTTTTTTTTTCAAATAGCTGTTGAATAAATTTTCACCCCCCCCCACCCCACCCCCCCCACCCCCCCCCACCCCCCCCACCCCCACCCCCATTCCCGCCCATTTCTCTCAGATTGACGCTCAAGGTAACGACACACACGTGTTTACAAACACTTCGCCTTGTAGGAGGAGGCTGTTTCCTGCCAGCTTCAGCAGCCTACTTAACACGGATGAGCACATCTCATGAGATTGTGTGTACCGCATTTAACACCTTTATCTGCTATAGATCGCCAAAGACGGTCAAGGCCAGGAGTTTGATGCCACCAGCTATTGTGAATTATGATGGATCTCTGGGAGAAGTAGGTCACTTGATGACGTCATCAAAATGAGTGTTTTGCGTCGCTTCAGCAGCTGAAGCGAAAGGCTTGCGTTTCGTTCGTTTGTAACTATGTATGTATCTATATGTATGTATGTTTGTCTCCAGACAAGCTAGAGCTTATACCCATGAACCGATTTCGTTCAAACTTTACACAAAAATGAGATATGAGGCAACACCGAAGTGATTCGATTTTGGGCACTCTGCCAATTAAATTCTGATTTCTAGAAGGCCATATATGACATTTTTACTGATATTCAATGCACAGCCAGCAAGAAAAAATCATTAAAACACTCTATCTGTGACACGTCCCTAAATCCTGCATTCTGATTGGCTTAGAGCCGAAATAAGCCAGTCAATATTTCTCCATAGAGACCGGGTATTGTGCCTTCTAAAAGTGGGTCACACTTTCGGTATCTATTCAAATAAGTAAATCAATATATAATTATATTGGTCATCTGTACACTCACTACATGTATGCCAATGCTAAAGAATTGTGTGTAAGTCGGATTTTCTGCAAAATTTACTTGCAAATAAAGCACAGATGATTGAGACAAGAAAAATGCTTACTGTTTATAACGTGAAATAACAGAATGTTTTCAAATTTTTCTCCATAAAACTTTCAGGTCCGTAATACTACATGTTTCTAAGTACATCTGACATTATTTCTGAACGTATGGTGTTTGTTGTACTACACAGAGATACGTAAGACATTTAATATCATATGGCGTCCTAACTTTTCAAAAAATACTTTGTAAATTCGAGTTCATTTGTTGTGTGATATAGACATATTGAGTGTTTATCATGTGGTTAATATTGCCCTCGCAAGCTCGGGCAATATTAACCACATTCGGGCATGCATTCATACATGGTGACCGACAAACCATGACATACTTCTTCATTCTATCATTCCATGCAAAAATCACCGCCAATAACCCACGCTGATTGGTCAATCTCCGTGCTCAATTTTGCGATGGAAAACACGCTCCAAAAAAAAACACGGCGCTAGTCTAATCTCCTCACAATATCAATACAGCCGCTGACGACGCAAGGCGTGTTTCGTTGTTGCGGAGATCAACAGTTTAGACTAACGCCTCCGCGCGCTCAAAACTGTAGGAATTGACGTCTCCGCACGCTCAAAACAAACGAAATTGACTTGAATGTTGAATGTTATAATATGATTTATTTTAAAATAAAATGGATTTTAGTCATGATAGAATGGTGATTGACCACTCGATTGTCGTGTCAATCGCAAAATTGAGCATGCTGACGTCTGATTTACCCTCACTTCGTTGGGGTAAATCAGACGTCAGCATGCTCAATTTTGCGATTGACACTCCAATCTCGTGGTCAATTCCTACAATATTCAACCCAGCAGCAAAGTCTACTTGGTGCAGTTTGCTTTGATGCTATATAGCAGAAGGAGCCAAGACAACAGCTATCTACACAACGGTCATCAATTATTGATTTTGTATGGTTGCTATATGATTTTAATATGGGCTCAGTTTAGGGAATCCCCACCTTTTTCAGTAACGCCGTCTAGCGGGATAAACGGCAACTAGCACTTGCCAAATAGACCTATCTTTGACCATCTATAATAACTTATTGCGAATATGACAACTTATGTCAAACATACCATTGTGACGAGCATTCTCTTGCTAATCACTTGCCAATTACATACTCGCAATAGAATACACATTAATCTAGTAATATCCAGATGATTGAGGTGCTTTCTTGAAAGTGCGTCAAAAGTCAGCCTCATAAAATGTGTGGCGAATTTTATTCAAAGCTAGCAATGTGTGGCGAATTTATAGTTTCGTAAAATATACTATCAAATCTTTCCACAGTGAAAGTTTTACACTGATACGAGTTATATTAATGAAATTATAAGAGCACAAAGTAGGAGCAAAATATAAACATTTGTTTGTTATGCGATTACGCTCGGCAAACTTCGTGGCGTGGGTAAAAGGTGGCCCCGCCCTCAAAGCAGGTGCCCGCCGCCATTTTGGTTAAAATAAAATGTGAATTCTTTTGCAGAAATTAATTAAGACTTCATGATTGCAATACGTCACAGTGACGTCACATACGCGAATTTTTAAAACTCTAAATTCCTTGAATTTGC
>CM032660.1:22653467-22672713 GCA_019095985.1 Streblospio benedicti | reverse complement strand
ATTTAACATACAACATGTGTTAGCAATCCATTAACAGTCATAAATAAAGATAGCATGATCATGATCAGTACTCATTATCATAAAGGTGTCAATTTTGTGGTTTCAAACTGATCTGCCAGAGATGACAATCTTAAATTAGATCTGTCATGGTCATTATCTGTTTGGGTTAATATACCTGTGTAAAATTTTGAAGGTTTGTGGTGTGATTGAGCTCCTCTGTGCATGACTTGCTGATGCTGTCTGTGATGCCTTCATTCACAAATACGATGAGTAATTTCATCAGAGTTGCAATGTGTTTGCATGTGGCATGAGGTCCTTCACTAACAGGGCATTCACATTGGCTGTTGACCATAACCCCTTGTTCACTGTCCAATCTCAATTTTAATTGTACATCACCTAAAAATGAAATGCATTTTGTTTTCTCGTTCACTTACAATTTGTATCAGTAATATTAGTTAATACAAATAAGTGTTTACTCCGCTATTTGAATGTATTAAATAATTGGGTGAGATTGATTCTCAAAAGTAATAAATATAGAAAAACATCACCTTCTTTTTCATTGAAGCCATTACAATGCCAGTGAAGAACAGATCATTCCCTGTCTTTTGGAAGCTACATGCCCTCACTCCTTTCCCTGCTTGTAAATTTTCACCTTTCTTTATTCCTTTGATGTCATGAGCCTCTATTTTATCACTTGATAAACGATAAATGAAGTAACTTTCTAAATGTTCCTCTTTTAACTGTGGCAGAAGCTTCCTATGATCTACTTGGAGCTGCTTGAAACCTCCAGTGGGCCAGTTGGGCATGATAGATGTGGGCAGTATCACTTGTATGCCTTTAAAATTAGCATTTCTGTCATATGCCACAAGCCTATTGCATAAAAAAAATAATACTATAAAACATGGAACATACAAGAGAATAATGTGTGTTCATTGCATGAAGATAAATCATTTTTATTTGAGTGATCCAGCTATGTATATAATTAACATGATAGACAAGGAAAGATTTCAACATCGACCTTGCTTGATCTACAGTAATGAGTTTACAACATGCTGCAGTTAATCCAGTAATAGTGGTATAATTAGATTGTCCTTGACTTGCTAAGGTAAAATAAATTAATAACGTACCTTTCAACCAAATCTTCTTTCTTTCCATGAACAGTAGCATTGCGGGATAATAGTTCCTGTTTTAATTTTGTAACGGACCAACAACTATATTCTGACGCCATATTGTAAAATGCATGTATAATCCGGAACATGGATTAGCTCTGCTATCTACCACCGGCCTTATCTGCCCGCAGCGCCACCATGGCTAATGGCGGATTTGTGACTAACCCCATTCTCTCGCGTCACACAGGTGAGCAAACTGTATCATGTGTCTCATTAGGGGAAAGCTGCATTTTTTGTGATTTATTGTAACATGATGTATGTGAACGAATTAAAGTAGAAATGTAAAGCTTTTGAAAGTCGCAGAATCGAACTCACGATCTCCTGTTCAGACCAGACGGGTCATATGTGTATGGACAGGTGCCTTAGACATTTAGGCTAACCTTCCTAGACGGTTAGAGACGTGTTCATACTTAGCTAGCTTCTAACCACAGACGGATTAGGCTCTCCTATACTTGTGTGTTCTATTTCTGTCTCTATCCCTTGTCGTCTGGCCTCTTACGCCTGAATCTTTACCAAGTCGTCACACCCAGGCAGCTGTGTGTAGCACAAGTACCCGGTAAATAATGTTGTCAGTTTTTAAAGATGTTTTTACAGACAGATGGACACTAAATGCGTATAAACTTATTCTGTTCCCTGACAAGTAAGCAACATCATATCTCAGACCCCAATGCTCACATAGCCCACGATGTACTACTAGTAACAACAGAAACAGGCCTGAAAACACTTGCTCACAAAAGCGGCCGTTCTCCGGCCAAATCGGCGCACCGTTCAGATCACATCCTCATGTCGGGCAAGTTATTGAGAATATTCTCTCATCACAAAGCCGGGGTATTCTTAGAGGAATATTTACGATTGCAACCAATCAGATCCTCACCACAAATTTCCTTCAACTGTCAGTCATTACAGTGTAGCCGTGAATTCATTTGTAATCCACGTGAACTGTGTATAAAAGTAGATTTTGCAAGCTTGTAGTTTATTGTCAGTTTTTTTTTTATCTCGCTGATATGTAGCCCCAGTTGTATCAAAGTACCAGAGAATATGTGCCAAGACACGGATAAATATTGTAAGCTTTCTTAAAGGCGGTGTAAACGAGATTCCTGCGAACCAGCGATGTTCAGACTATAGTAAAGTGTTTGCCCCTTGATTTATTTTTGATAAAAGTCAATTAGTGAACACTATTATCATGCTGCAGATTAAGAATCCTACATGACGTCGTTAGCAACATAACACATACACCAGATCATTGGTGCTCCTTCTAGCTAGCCTATGGCATATGCGTTCTTTATATTCACACATACACAAGGGAACACATGTGTCAGTTATTACTAACTTCTGCCTTTTACACCAATTTTGACTTTTGCTCATGACTTTAGCAATACTGTAAACTATTAGGTTATATTGTCTGATCTCTCACCCCACTCGTATAATTACCGTTTTATCTCATGTTTATTTATCATCTTAGGTCTTAACCTTGTAGTGTAGGATATCATTTTTTCCTTGTGTCTCTCAGCCAATCAGAATAGAGTATTTTCCGCAACAATAAGAAACATGTTACAAACCTTACATTGCCACTTACTCTGTTGGAATCAGCGGTGTAGCGAGTTGTAGTTGTAGGACATTAATCACTGCAACCAGTCATACTTCTATGACAACTGAAAGCTGCGACGTATATGCCCACTTTGTATTTACCCCCTTGCTCTTAGTCCATCAATAAATCCCCGTCCTCTCACCTTACGGGCGCAGGAAATTCATATGCATTGCGTCTGTGACGGTCCATACGTCAATCGCCCGTCTGCACCAAATCCACGAAAATGTGCACTGTTAAACAATTGTAGTTCATTTTAACATCCAAACTCAAAGATATTTTGTATAAAACTTTAGTCTACTAAAGACACAAACATGTCCAAGCACATTAATTTTGTCAACTTATGTATTGTTAGATGTTCATCTACTTTTATAGCGTTTTATCCTCACTTATGCGGCAAACATTCTGGCACAAGCAGTTTAATAACAATCAATTTCTATCCATGACAATGAATAACTGTATGACATACTTCACAATTGGTTTAATGTATCATTTGCATGATTCAGTCTTCACTGTCTGCAATCTTGTTATTTATTACAAAGGTTGTTTGTTTTATGTTTTGTCCTTTTTAGTATCAGTGAAGGAAAAGACCTAATAAACAGAAATATACACTCTCGATTAATATCCACCGGTATAATACATGTACAACTGACTGTACTCGTGGTTCATGGATGCCTTGCAAATGCGCACATCATCATATTATCCATCGGTATATGATTAACTATATGAAATTCCTCGCAAATTGTTTATTGTAATAAAGACCCAGTGAAAGTAGCAGCAGTCTGGTCATATTACAGTCCACTGGGCGATTCAACAATTTTGGATGCGCTGTCAAACAATAAAGTAGGTTTTATCGTATACGTAATTAGCCAAAGATATGGCAAAACAAATCCAGCAAGCTGCAGGCGATATAAAATAATCCATGCCTCCCTGCACATTAAGCAACAAAT
Organism: Streblospio benedicti; assembly: GCA_019095985.1. Taxonomy (NCBI): domain Eukaryota; kingdom Metazoa; phylum Annelida; class Polychaeta; order Spionida; family Spionidae; genus Streblospio; species Streblospio benedicti. The sequence continues at coordinate 22,669,009 of CM032660.1, read as the reverse complement.
CCTGAATATCGCTGCACCACGTATGCCAAACCTCCAGGTTTACAATTGTGGTAAATGCACTAATTAACAAGCTTATCAGTTGTCATAAACATCCATAAATCTATACCTGCGAATGTTTCCAGTAAGCTTCCATCTGCCATATATTAGCCATAAACAGACGGTTCCAGGTTTAACTTGTAAGATTCCTCAGTCCGTGAGCGAGACGACTTGAATAGACTGATGAGGCGCCATGTTAGACTGGCCAAAGTGTGGCCAAGGTGTTTAATTCACTCGATTCCCATTTACATCACTGACGGGTCAATGCCAGGGCCAGACACTACCGATAATTAACAAATACACTGACAAATACACTGACCATTGAAGCCAAGGGCACAACCGGATGCGCGGACGTTATGCCACAACGGTTATTTCCATCTGTGCGGTGTCTACGGCAAGTAATAACGTACGGCCTAACAAACTGACTCCATACAGCGGCAATACGTTTCTCATGGTATTGCAGCATATAAGACATGTGATTTAAAAATGTATTTTCTTTATCATCATTTGCTATAGTAGCTGCAGATTTTACGTTATATTTGATGCCATTTGCAATATCAATCAGGATTTGATGATGCATATGCTGGGTGTGGACTAATTTTTGCATGTTGACTTGCAGACTATTAATAGCTTTAATAATATCAGGCTGAAAAGGTGTGTAAGGCTTGACACGGACATCTCTATGATATGGATCATCACGAGAACGTCCAGACGTGTCAATATTCGTGGTAACTTGTGAATATGGCTTAAAAGGTGATGTCTTACCTGATCTTGTATCATTTGTAGCCATCTCTATCCGGGAGATGCTGTAATTGTCGTGCGTTGTAGACTGCTTCCTTGGCATGAATGTTTGCTGGTTATACGCGTGAATATTGTCGTCTGTTTCCGACATTTGTATGGCAGTTGGTTGAATGGTGTGATGCTGATTGTGTGGCGATCCTTGCTTGATCCTTATCCAGTGTGGGAAGATCGATTTTATCCATATTTTTGTGTTAACGTGGTGATGCTCATTGTGTTGAAATCTCCTCCTTATCCAATGTTTGAAGATTGATGTTAGAGTTGAAATAGTAGAATAATAGAGTGTATGGTTAGTCCTCCTTCAGCAGTAGTGTTAGCAAAATGAATAGCTAAACAGTAAATGAAGGTATCCATTGGGTTATCCCCATATCTCCTCCATTTTGAAGGAGAACTATATGGTTGACTACATTTTTATTGATTGACTGCACTCAACTCCCCCGGTCTCCCTCCTTCTTCTCTCTTTATACCTGCCACGCCTATCCTAGCATGTGTGCTCTATACACTGTAGTGGCCAGCGTCACTACGCCATGCCTCACTACCTGCGGCTAGGCTACTGCTGAATGCGCCGTATTACTGTATATAGTGGAAGCTTTCGCAACTGTCTCAGTACTACCTACAATACTTACGTTTGGCGACTATCGCCGTACTGGACACACACTGATCCACACGGTCTCCATGAGTAGGGAGGGTGTACTGCCGGAGTGCCCTAGACTTGAGTCAGTAGTGACATATCATCCACTCGTAATGACCTGGTGCATCATGTACACATTCAATATTATTGTCTAATAAGGTGTGTTTGATACAAATGATATTAATACTCGGATTCCTTGACAAATTTACAAACCTACTCAGAATGGGGAAAAAAACACGCTGAAAAGTCCTTGTAACAGATTCAGCTTTTACTACACGGTTGCATGATTAGTGAACTGCATTTTTTGTAAAAGCTAGCAGAGAACAAAACTCGAGGACATTGCAGTTCTTATGGGCGAAAGGGAATGGGCGTGTCCCTAGAGGTCCATCTTGCATTGTTAGTACTATCAAATAAGCAGATTGACGGACGGACAAGTGTTTCTTCAAATATCAACACGACATTGACATAGAGAATTAAAAACAAAAATAGCATCCAGGAGTACAGCAGATCCAATGAGTCTTGTATGCGTTACGGGATTGTTATTTATATGCTAAATACTTGTTTTTGGCCACAGGTGACCTTAAACCGCCACTCTTGGTGTGATCCCCACTCACGCATAGGACTGACATTGGGCATCCAGCATAATTGAATTTTGCTTTTTTGTGAGACACAAATATTTCTCAGGGACAGCCTCCTGAAGGTCTGCTTCATCAGAAGTATATTCTACACGAAATTGTGTTTATAAGACTGAATATTTGAAGTGCTTTACAGAGGCTGATCCAGGGGTAGACAAGTCCAAATTTGTCGTCAGTTTGTCCTCAATGTAAACAAAGTGACCCTGGGCAAAGCAACCTCCTATCGAGTGACACACGCACCTGACGGATTAGAAATAATGTGGCTAGGAAACAGACTTGTTTCAGTGGTGCTGCCAACCGTTGGTCAGCAGAACTGTTGTCCCAAAAGGGATTAAGGGCTGTCTGTCTCCAAGTATGACACTGTGACGCCTTTAAACATGTGGGAGGGTTCGTCCAATGGATAAGGCGTCTGTCTACGCACGTATGACCGGCCAATAGTGTACAGGAGATGTGAGCTCCATCCCACTGCATTCCAAAGCTTTACATAACTATCCAATTCTTTCACAATATTCTGGGCCAGAAAGGTGGTCGGTTGCGTGTTTTACATTGTGACAGGGTGACGATCCCTGTCTGTGAAATCTTGGGACACATAATGCTGAATGCAAGATGGGTGGTAAAGTCTCTTACATCTAAAACCCCACAATTTCACATGGCCCATGATAGCTCCAAATGTTCCAAAAGACGCCAGAAGTGAGAAAAATATCATGAGCTTTTTATAGTGCCTCGAGTGCATATTTTGTGGCCGAATCTTATGGGATAATCTGAAATAAGGTATGTGACCTTTCAGCTGGACTGGGTGAAAAAGTAGGGTCACTGGCGTGAAATACCACTCCATAATACGAGAACAACTTCAAGAACATCGCCAGCAAGGCCACCTTTTAGTGGAAAGACCTTCTTCAGAGAAGTGATAACAATATATGGGCAAACGTGTGCCATTTCCTCCAGGAAGACAGCATTAATCATGGACTATCGTGGGCAAATGACCTGTTGGAAAAGATGCTTCTGTTTCATACTTCCACTGCTTCAGATAATACCGGTAGTGGCGGCCCTTACGGTTTTATCTGTCGACCATACATACTCTCAAAGGATCAGTAGAGGCCACAGTTAAACAGAAATACCCAGGAACAGCCAGAAGTGGCCCATTCCCAACCGACCAGCCAGATTACTCCAAATTTGAAGCCATAACACCCACGATCTATCTCGAAATCACACTAACCCTTTGGCGTCTTCTGGAGCATTTTGAGCTAGCATCGGCTGTGCGATATTGGGGGTTCAGAAGTAAAACTGTTATCGTTCTACTCGCTACATCGGCAAGAGTCGTGTAATTTGGTGGAAACGATTTTTGTAAATCCTATTCTTTAAGGATTAGTTGGGAGTTTTAATTTCATTTTAACTTAAGAAGAATACATAACACATAATCATAAGTACAACATATGTTTACCAAGATACAGTCAAGGTATAAAATTTATAGTCAGACTCGTTTACACTGAATTATCATGAGTGCAATTTATATATAGTTCAAGCAAATGTATAAAACGCATTATTTTTATACATAATGAATATGTCAAGACCTATTTTACTATGTTTACTATTGTATAAAAATAAAGTACTATGTACTATAAAAACACAGTAAACGATAAAAGGTGAAATTATACACGGTGAAAATTGTGCAACATACAATAAAACTCATATATCAAAATAAAGTAGCATGCAATAAAAACAATTGTATTACAAATGATATTTCCCTATCCTATTACTTTACATAATAAAATGATAAACAAAAATGGGGAAGGGGTGAAATTGTGTAAAATACCTCAACATAAATCAATTCTAAATCCCACATTCTATCATTCCGTGCAAAAATCACCGCCAATAACCCACGCTGATTGGTCAATCTCCGTGCTCAATTTTGCGATGGAATGAACGCTCAAAAAAAAACCACAGCGCTAGTCTAACCTCCTCACAATATCAATACAGCCGCTGACGTAGTAAGGCCATGAAGGCGTGTTCATGCTGTGCGGAATGCAACAACTTAGACTAACGCCTCCGCGCGCTCAAAACTGCAGGAATTGACGTCTCCGCGCGCTCAAAACAAACGAAATTGACTTGAATGTTGAATGTTATGATATGATTTATTTTAAAATAAAATCATGAAAATGGATTTTAGTCATGATAGAATGGTGATTGACCACTCGATTGACACTCCAATCTCGTGGTCAATTCCTACAACATTCAAGTTTTATTGATTGTTCATGTGTGAGAGAAAGTTAAAAAAATGATTTCAGAAGCAGTGAGAAATACTTGCAAATAGCTCTGCACTGTAGAAACCTGTCTGTTAAAAAGTTTGATGTATTCGAGTGTAAATATATCACGAGATCACAAGGTCACTCTATGGATAAGCCCGATACATTGCCTTTGTGTTGGAGGAAAACAAACGCTCACGCAGTATTTTATTGCCATGTTAGCATCATGTTGATACCTGGTATGGTGTCACCAATGACTCTCAAGTTACTTCTATGTTGCACAAATACACTCATGCTCTATTTTTCCCTTTTTTATTTTTATTTGTTTATTTATTTTTATTTATTTATTTTATTTTATTTTTTTATTTTTTTATTTTTGGACAGGGGAAGGGTCGCAATTAAGGTCTACTAGGTCATTAGCCCATATGAAAAAAACCACATGGAAATCAAATATTGAAAGATCGGGGTGAGGTGAGGTGAGGAAAACAAGTATGTATACTTACTCATTGAGATACATGTTTTCAATGTTCACATTTTATTGACATTTCAAAGTAAAAAAGATACCTAAAAATAGTACTTTTTAACTAATGTATGCACGTGTTTCAAGTAGCAATAAACCTTTAAAATCACATCAACCTTTTAAAATGCTCCACTTGTGAGTAAAATCTACCCCTGCTTTGAGTAAAGACCTACCCGGACATAGAGCTGATTTAAGCCCATCAGGGGACTGAACCTCTGACTACTTGCAATAATAAGCTAGCGTGGTAAAGGTCACACTACTGTGGGTCAGTTTACCCCGACATAGATTTCAAACAGTGTGGGTTTGTGGGATGTAATTTATGATGTGATAATGCACAAGATAGGCCATCAGCGGATCCCTCAAAATAGGCAAATCATTAACAGAAATTGTTTGAAGGCGACCTTGTTGCAGTACATTCTTAATTCTGAAATTAGCACTGCTGTACTTAGTAGGCCAAATGTTGTGTTGGATAGTCCTACGTGAAATAATGATATGTGGTACCTTGGTGTGAACTGTATAACACTGGACATACAGATTTAGTTTTGAATAAGCTCAAAGTTATTATTCCGGCCACTTACACACATGTTGATCGTATGTAATAGGCCTGTAATAGCGGTAGGTATTCACCTACCCATATTATATACAAGCTACATGTGTCTAAGTGGATGTTTTGAGCTTATCCAAGACTAAATATGTATGTCCAGTGTTACACAGTTCACACCACGGTACAATATATCATTCTTTTGCATAGTCATTTTTAAGCGTTCAACAAGTCAGTCCACAATGCTGATGTTAGGATACTGTTTTGTTACGTCATTTTGTAGATTTTATACTCAAAATTATCCACTATCTAAAACATTTCTAACAATATTACGTCAACTTTTGGACAAGTCCACTACTTATAAGGTGTGACATCATGTGAGCAGTTACCTAAAACAATACATTTTATACAATTACAGTGTATAAACATCAATAAGCTTTGTCATAAAGCCTGGATTAATTTAGATAATTGACTTAAAGTATGCATTCAGGAAAATAATGCATCAGAACGAGCACAGGGGCTAGAACCCCCTTTATATGATAAGTTCTGATAATGTATTATTTTCCTGAATGCATACTTCTTGTCAATTATCTATCACAAAAAGACAATCTTGTGCATACATGAGGTATGATATAATGAACGCACCCTTACTTTGAAGATTCGGTATATTCTTTATAGCTGCTGTGAAAAAAGATTGCTGTTCTCAAAATAGAAACCATGTGCTTTTAGTAAATGACGTCAAATGTAACAACTGGTTACTTTTGCATCATAGGGAAGCTTTTAGAATAAGCCTTCATGTCAGATCATTTAAAGGCCCTGTGATCAGGCTACTTCAGAGATATGCTATTTAGGCATTTAAATGGTCTCTTTAACTAATAGTTTCTCAGCTAAGTTTCATACAATAAAATACGTGACTAAAAGACTTAACAAATTACAACAAATGTAAATGGTTAAACGTAAAAGGTTAAATGATTGTTTCTTCCATGCAGATCACAGCTGCGAACCGTCGTGAGACAATTGGTCGTATCCTGCCTCGTCGCATCGTTTTCGCCGCTGCGACCACAGAGGCCAAATCCTTCCGTGGAAAACGCGGAGGTCGGAAAGGTAGCGAGGACAGTGGTGGGCGTGGTGGAAAACAGGGTGGGCCGGCCGCATACTGCTGTGACGAAGCCGCGTGCTTCGAGGGAAGTGTGTGCAAGTCCTGGGACGTAACCATCGGAACCTGCAGGCCAGAAACGAAACAATGGAAGCTTGACCTAAGAGGCTGGAATCTGAGATTAGTGAAGAAGACAATGTTAGACTTTCTCGTCCTGTGGTGGGTCTCCTCCGACCAGCTTGCAGTGTTGATGGCAAGGTGGAAGAATGCTGTGAAAATTGCACTCTGGGCCCCGTGGAGGTCACTTTCGCAATTGCCACACTTGAAGTGTTTTACTGTGGAAGTGGAGACTTCGATGCTGAACGCTGAAAGGTGCAAGCGTGGAAAGAAAGGCTCTAGCGAAAAAGATGAGTCCGATGAGTCCTCTGGCTCTGTGGAGTCATCTGTCGAGCGGATGGGTTAAGAAAGTTTTAGAAATCCCACGTCACTCATTTTTCTGAATTTATTCCCACAAACCACTATATATCAGCCCTTTCCCGCACATGCTACTTCCTTTAACTCTCGCATCTCCTATTTTTCGGCCATTTTCCCCTAATCCCAGACATATGTCGTGTACGCATTACACCTGCGATATGTATTCTACGTAGCAAGATCAGTTGCGTAAATTGTAAACACTTAATATAATGCTTTCAAGAGTGAGTTTCGCGTAGAAATACAAGAGGCATAGTTAAAGTAGGTCAAGCTAGGAAAACAAAGAATTAAAAATATTTTTCCGTCATGATCGTAGTTTGTTGTCCGTCTTTGGTAAAGACACACACATTACTGGTGATAACCACTACCAAAATTGCATATATGATAAGCACTTCTAAACCGGAAGTGAACCCTGATTGGAGTTTGGACCCACATGTGTTTGGAATAGTCTCTATTAACCAGACCCTGTGGTAGCGTACGCAATAGAGAGTCTGTTTTAACGATGCTGCACGGTAATCCCAATGAAAATATTCAAACTGCCGACTCACAAAGCCAGTGCTGCATTCAATTTGCATGTGTCCATATAACGTTACGGTTGTGACAGCATGCAGAAAACGTGGTAGACATCCCAGACCTGAAAAGCCGTGCGGGGAGCCGGCTGTGTCCCTAGCTTAAGTGATTACCATAACTCAGCACAGAGGATTACCGTAACTCACATGTGACTGTCGTAACTTCGACTCTACCTAAAGATGAATTATTAAGCTGTCTATAGACCTCCAAAACGGCATTATTGCTGATATTTCTATGCTTCAAATCAACATTACTGTGTAGTGTGCCGTATATCTCTGAAATGGATTGGGGACTTTGTTTCCCAAAGTGGTGTGTTATTTTTGACCCATCAATAACTTTCTTTTATATCAATGATATCAATAAATCGATTAGAAAGCTGCACATTTGAAAAAGAGTTGAAGGGATGAGAATGCCATTGATTGATGTACACTGAAACCTCATGGCGTTAGACCAAGGCAGTTTCAAGACTACATAAAGAACCCTCTCTATACATATTGTAGGACCATTGTTCACAATCCCAAGCCTTCGTAAATAGACTAGCGCGAACCTCCATACACAGACCGTCTCTTCATTAAGACACAGTACAGACCTCTGTATTGATACCACCTCTGTAAATAGACCACATCTCTATATATGGTAACACTATTGTTCACAATCATAGGACTTCGTACAGAGACCACTGCGAACATGTAACATCTGTAGTGAGACAGTTTCTATATTGAGACGACTTGTTGCCAGTATTCATGGAGATATTATTCTACCACTCTCTGGAAACTGCAAAGGACTGTATAAACTGACTTGTGCCGTACTTATGTAATGCACCTGCATATATGTTAAATATGTAGAAAAAGCGGTAAATAAAGTTAGTTACCATACATGGCGCAATCAGCAGGATATAAAAAATATATATATATGTATTAAGAAAAAATAATTCCATAAAGTGCCCTATAACGGATTGTGCATATAAGACCATATGTAGACACCGGATGCTCTGAATCATAATGAGCTTTCTTCAAACGTGAGTTGGACGTCTACACAAAGAGGTCATGAATTACAGGAGATGAGTTGAAACACGAACTAATTGCTGCATGCACAACTGAGCTGCGTCGATGCCTCCTCAACTTCGTAGGTGAGAGCGAACTTGATAAATGTACACATGAAAATCTGTTATGCTACATTAAGAAATAGCACTATAAAGTAAGAATATCTCCGTGCATAGGCAAGAATTTTATGGAATGGAACAATCCCATGATGAGCCAATACGCCTATATGTGGGGCGTCTACAGTCCAAAGCATCCCATTGCGATTTAAAATAAAGTCCACCTGTCAAACGGAGTCCATGGTTTCTGATCAATTGATTGTTGGCCTCTATGACATGGAAACAAGGTGAGGTGCTGGCAAAACACTACTTTGACAACACTGAAGCTGAAGTTTGAATATCTCAGCGCTATTGAGGAGGGTTAACAAGCGAAAAGAAGTTTTAACACATCCACAGTAAGTTTCACAAAGTCACAGTGTAAAAAGAAGGAATGAGGTCTAAACACCATAACAAAAATAAGACACAAGAGACATTACCACGTGGTTGTGGCAGCAAGGACCATGGTCCAGGAACCCACAAACTTCGTAGCCTTCTTTGCCCTAACTGGGGAGTCACCTGCTCAAGGTGCTTGAAGCGAAATCACTCACGCGTAGTGTGCTTTGCCAAGGAGCCGACAGCAGTAGCAGCAACCCATGGTGATGATGCACACAAATCGATTACAGAAGTGGATGTATTAAGCATGGGAATGTTTTCATCAAGCCTTTTTGGCATTGACTTCTCTTCGTTATGCCCATTAAAAGCAAATTGCAATTGGCCACTGCACTCCCACACATGGAGTGGTCCGCAGAAAACAACAAATTTGTACCAAAGTCTCCTAAGAAACCAAGCAAACTTTGTCTTTGTATAACACCATTACCAGAAGCTCATGCTCAGGTTGGTTGCAAAATGTCAAGCAAAAGGTGTCGACATATTAAAACAACAAAAATAGACTTTTTAGCAGATACCGGCGCCCAAACATATGCGTATGACCTAGACACCTTGAAAGATATTGGGTTACACACTGACTATCTACTACCCACCAACCACAGTTTACTTGGTGCGAAAAGTGATAGATTAGATATACTAGGTGCAGCTAGGTGCAGCTCTAGTTGAAGTATGAAGTCACAAAACGAAAGTTATGATATATGCATGTGGGAACATAACCGGAGCATACCTCTCTGAAAGTGCTCCAATACAATTGGGCATTAAATCGAGGAGAATTTCCCCCACCAGTCACAGATGGCTCCGATGTAAACTGAAGATACTACTAGTAAACTAGCACCATGTGGCTGCCTCAAAAGGACAGACACACCATCAATATCCACATGTATTCCTGACAGTTTAAAAAACGCACCACCTCATGAGCTTGAAACATGGATTCTCACATACTACACATCGTCTGCATTTAACGTGTGCGACCATCAACCACTACTGAAGATGTCTGGGGAACCCTTGCAGGTCCACTACAAACCAGATGCCCAGCAAAGAGCGCATCACACACTAATACCTGTACCCCACCACTGGAAGGAAGATGTAAAGCAACAGCTAGATGCCGATATAAGACTTTGAACAATTGAAAGAGTATCACAGGGGACACCTACTATTTGGTGTTCGAGAATGATTGTTATCTCAAAGCATGGTGGTCGCCCACGAAGAACTGTTGATTTGCAGCCTGATCTGCATGTTATCATACTATTGCACTGGATATTGTGGGTTATGATGACGCAGGAATTTTGATAGTTCAAACCATTTTTTTATCATTTTGCTCTTCAATTCTGATTCATCTATATAGTGCAGGTTTAATGAGTCTAAAATGATTCAAAGTGGTATGATGGCATTGGAATTTTGATAGTTCAAACCATTATCATCTTGATCTTCAATTTTTAATCATCTTTATCGTGCAGTTTTATTGAGTCTAAAACGATTCAACACCCAAAACATCTTACCATCAGTCACACATTCAGTGTGTGTGAATAGGGTGTTGCATTCCTGACCAAATGGTCGTGTATTCGAAGCCCGGTCGGGTCCGCCTGGGGGTGTTAAGAAAACTCATCATTTTTGTTTGTTTTGTTTGTTTTTTGTTGGTTTGTTTTTTAATCATCGCAGAACTGTCGGTAATTAAAACAGCACTATATCAGACTGGAATCATTGAAATAACGAATACTGTTATAGCATCTATTTCTATATCCAAACATACGGTTTTAGATTAGAATATTCGAGCATTTATATTCGTGAATGTGATACTGTGTGAGCATGGGACTTGAGTCTCAACCGCCACCAAGACTCAATCCATTATTAACCCTCGTCCAGCAATGAGAGCATCCTGACTCCTCACGTCTTGAGAAAACAGGCCAAGACACGCACGTGCCGATATATGGCGCTAAAGATAGATCACTGCCCACAAATAGGGAAGGTCATCGCGTTCCACTGTCGCTGCCGTTGCTGCTGCTGCTGCTGCTGCTGCTGCTGCTGCTGCTGCTGCTGCTGCTGCTGCTGCTGCTGCTGCTGCTGAACATGTAGTAAGTTACGTTGAATAATACAAGTGTCATATATAACTGCAGCAGTTGATTTTTAAATTGTCTTTGCAGGCAGGAAATAGTGACCTCTCGACAGCTACTTCATATTGACCACGACGATTCTATTTACGTCCGGTTCGGCTATTTCAAACGCGTTCCCACACGCTACTCCCTTGGATTTGGATTACACAAGAAAATGATTGGCCTATGCACGTGGTCACGTGAATAAGAGAGCTGATTGGTGATTGGCGGAAACCATGTGTCAAGTGACCAGAGAAGTATACCATCATGAAAAGTATGAAACCTCGTGTTTCTCCGTTAATGTCAGGAAGGGGGCTCATTTTACTAGTAATTATCTTGCAATAGGGACGTTAGATCCTACCTTTGTAACTTTATCGTCATGTATATTGCTGCTAATGTCATTATACTGGGGTGGCCCGCTGTTGCTACTTTATTCGAACAGGAAGTAAGAGCTGGTCATTACTATGGTATTAACTCCCATTGATCATCATTACAGCACACGTCTGTTCAGTGACGCACTTGTTTGTTCAATGCCACACGGTCCGTGGCATGTGCCTCAATATTAACTATTTACAAGACATTAGCTATTTACAAGACACATTTAGAGTTAATGACCGTGATAGTGTAGTGTACACAATTATTGTATTGATCTACAGGAAGCTCGTATACACACTCTTTATATATCCAGTGTTACAATATTTCCCTAAAAAAATGCTCCAGTTAAACTTAAAATTTGAGACTTGAATGGTGGGTTATTTCGAATAAATTGTGAATTGAAGAAGAGCCCTTCTTCAGTATAGAAGTAAATGGCTGCAACAGCCTTTGCTCTAACAAAACATCCAGTGTTACTTGTATTGTGTAGACTTTGTGTGCTTTATTTGACTGGCAGTCTCATTGTGAATACATTGTTAGAGTCAGACAGCACACCACGTGGTTGTGGGTCCGCCACACTTGCACAACACGTGCACATATCAGCCGTGTCATGTGGGCGAGACATCGTGTACTTGTATTGCACTCATACATCAGCCATACATGCAGTATATTGACAGTACCAGTGAGAGTTCTACGTAGTTCTACTTAATACAGATATATGTCGCCTGACCGAGCTGCATATTTGAAATGGCAGACAATGTAAGAACAATGACTATTCATAACGTAACAGGCAGGGAAAACTTACTATCTGCGATAAAGCCACAACACCGTTGTTATATATGAACAATGATGCCCATTTAACTGAACAGTGTATGACTGTATGGGGCCTTTTTTTTACAAAATAAAATGAGACCATGTGCTATGTAAGCTTATGTATAGACTACACGAAATTACTAATAAGTGTATGGAGAATATAGTATATTTACAACAAACCCCATTGGAATCAAGGAAAATCAAGTGTTGTGTTCAGTTGTGTTGTAACTAAACACGTTAGAAAGCTTAGCCAGACCGGGTTTTGTGAAAAAAGCTACACAGTCATGGTCAGATGACACCAGGTCATTGGCAAACGCCGAACGCATTGTGATTAGACGTGGCGATGGATGTGATTAATGGTCAAATTAAACTATTTAGTTAAAACAATTACATAGACTTATATATATGAATGGAATCGCATCTTACTGCAGATTATTTCCATCAAAATTATATATTAATACGACAATGTATAAGAGAGATATGATCCAATATATCTGTGAGGTGTTTTACCTGTCGTCGCCTGCTGATATTGTCAGTTGACTTTTTATGATCATGCAAAGATTTCACTGTTTCAACTTAATTAAATATACTAAATGTGATAGTTTATAGTATATTTTACTATCGAACGAAAGGAAAATATATTATCTGTGATGTATGTAAGTGAGATTGCTGAAGTCTTAAGTTTTATTGAGCTATGTGCGTTCAAAATGTATTGCGCAATTTCTCCCATAAGCATAACATTGGGACAGCTTGTATCATCGCTCGCTCCATAATCCAGTTGAGTTTAGTCTGGTTGTAACGGTAGTTTCTGTTCTGGTAACTTCCAACCCCTATAAGGAAGGACTAGAATTTTCATAAAGAAACCTCCTGAATTGGAGCACTGTCCCCTAAATCCACGAGTGTCCGTAATAAAAAGCTTTTATTGAATTCGGGCATATTTTAAGGAAATTACAGAGACATCCTTGTAGAGTTCATTCAAAGGCCGTTGAATCGAACTCACGGTCTCCTGTTAACACCAGACCAGTCATATGTGTGTAGACAGGCGCTCTAGTCCATGGAGCTAACCTCTCCTAAGGTTAATAGACTTGTTCAGACTTGGGCGGTATCACAATTGCGCGTCGGGGGGAGGGGGATCTCAGGCTATAATTACGTGCGGGTGTGCCATTTTGACTTCAGGAACAGCACCGATAAATATGGTAAGATTTGCTACCAGCATATCCAATAATATAGCAAAATTCATTCAAAGTATACCCATAAATACACTAAACCCAAAGTTCATCCATAACATACTACAGAAATACACAAAGCATACAAACATTTTCACACATTTATGAATAACATTACATCAGAGATGAAAAAAAAAACTTTTATCAAAGTTGCTGCCTTGATACTATTTTTGGCCTCATACAACCTTGATCATCTAGTCTCTTTGTCCCTGAAACTATCTATCACGTCACGTAAACTATAAAGTGTGAATAAAGCAATACAGTGGAGCAGATAACCCCAACAATCGTTCATTTGATGATACAAGCACCAAATTTGGCTCAAATGTTGTTTATATGTCAAAGTTTAAGAAAAATGTGCTAGCCACGTGAAATGCCAATTTGGCGGCCATTTTTCAAGATGGCCGCCGGATAACCCTTTAATTAACCAAATTTGTCAATATATTGATATTGGAAATGTACTAATTGGTTATTATTGGTGAAAATTTGCTTTAATGTTGACTTTATATCAAATTATAAGGAAGAATGTGCTAGTCACTTACAATTCCAATATGGCGGCCTTTTTCCAAGATGGCCATCCAACAATATCTTTGATTCATTAGATTTATCCATTTATTAGTATTGGAAATGTCAAATTAAGATCGTTCTTATTTAGAATGATTATACATTTCTTTGTCATAACTATTATGAATATATAGGCATGTATTGGCCAATTAGAACTTAGAAAATAAAGAAACCATTTTGAAAGATGGTTGTCAAACGACATTTTAAGTGCCATGTAAGTTTCATTGTAAGCCAAGCTCTGAAATATTTCCAAACAAAAAACAAATTTACTTACTGCAATGTTGAAACAGATTTATTTCAATGAGAACTGAATTTAATATAAATTATATTATACAAACGTATTTTATACACTGACCTGCCATTGTCTTTTTTTCAGTATTCAAAAGTTTTCTACACAAGGACAACTGCAAAGTTGAGTGCACTTAAGTCCATTCGTAACACGCATCTCCTTCTACATACTAGATTAAAACCACATTTTGTCAGTTTCCAGCATCATTAGTTCAAGAGTTGTCCAAACAATATTACAATGTGTTTTCCCAAAACCACCCCCACTTGGATGGATATCTGGCTGCGGGATGACACACTCTCTCCAGATATGTCCACCTTGATAGGCTGCTTTTTTGGCATGTTCTCTCAGTGCACTTTTTGTTGGTGCTATAACATCACAAGGCCTTAGCCTGCGTGAAAATAATAAAGCCTTTACTCATCTACATAATTAGTTGTACTAGACCTATCATGAAGAGAACTACATATCGTTCGAGCACTTGTAAATCATACTCTTCAACTTTAATTGAGCAATGATTGAGTTTTGCAAAGAGTTTCTTTCATAATCATGGTGAGCTGATTTACCTTTCCAAGCAACTTCTTCTGAGCTGTACTTCCTGATGCTGCTTCATAATCTGCTACCAACTGGCTTATTTCTGGTCCTGCGAACATCCATCTTCAGAGTGCAGTAGACTTTCCTATATTGGTTCATCTTACTTTCTTCACAACACTAGATATTTTTTAAAACATTTACAGTTTCGCCAAACAACTGTTGGCATCCTCAGAAGTAGTATGGAGGGCGGGTAAAGCCAAAGGTGTCAAATTACCTGGAAGGGGGATACGGCAGAAGCTATTAATCAAGTTAATGGCCTTTTTGACAGCTCAAGGTCACCCTACACCGTAGAACAATGACCCCTGACCTTCCGCCGGTCAGCGGCGGTGAGTCACCGCTCGCTCGCTCGCCGATACGGCAGAAGACATTAATCAAACGTTGAGCTCGCTTTTGTCAGCAGACGGCCCGCACGCTAGCCGCGTTCTCTCTCTCTCTCCGCTACGCGATGAGCGAGGGCTACAGTTGTTACGCCGTATAAGGTCTTTCACCCCAGAGGCGGCCGTAGCCCGCCCGTACGAATAGCGAGTATAAACCTCC
>CM032660.1:22630508-22653367 GCA_019095985.1 Streblospio benedicti | reverse complement strand
CCTTTAGGTAGGAATCAGCTGTGCCTGAGGAGGCAATGTTACCTTGGGAGTGCACCAGTCCAACCGCTGCTATCAAGCAAGTTTCCTAATATCTTAAAAGCATTCATCTCTATGTGCAAAGTTACGCTTTGGCTTACAAATGTATTCTTAGATACCAAGATCACGATTCTATATCAACTAGGAAAAGAGCTATTAACTCATATACTTTCATCCACCATATTGTGGCCGCCATATTGAAAGATGGCTGCCATAGAGGTCAGAGGTCATTGATTTAGTTATATTAGAACACTTAAACTTAAACCTGCAGGTTTGACCACTAAAGTCACACTTAAGAGTTGACTAGATGATGAGTTATGGATATTCATATATTTTTTGTCGGCCATTTTGGAAAATGGCCGTAATTGGGGTCAGAGGTCAAATAAAGGATATATGTTTGGAAGTAGACATTGTCTACTATTGAAAATATATGTTTTAACACCAATGTGATAAGTTTGAGTTGACTAGATGATGAGATATTGATGATCATATATGTTTTTGTCGGCCATTTTGGAAAATGGCCGTAATTCGGGTCAGGGGTCAAATCTGCGATGGCCCTATAGCTTGAAATACTTCATATGGGATGTTCTTGCAACCTGCCAAATTTCATGCTTCTTTCATTCCGTGAACGATTTCGCGAAATATTGCGCGAGGCAGCCTGACTATTATGCACTATTAGTTGGATAGGAGTCACAAAGGTTAGCTTCATAGGATTACCATTGTTTTGGCGGGATATATGGATAAATATACGTACATCCAAATACTTCTATTGAATGTGTATTTTGGTTATATGAAATAATACATTGTACAAGTGGATGCAAACACAAAATATGAGTGAATCTACCTCATGAATGCAAAGAAACTTCCAGTTATTAACACCTATTTGTGATATCAGGATCTTGTAATAATAAGACTAAAAGTATGAAATTACAGTCAGTAAACAACTATACATCTGAAAAGTTTAAAATGATATATTTTTATTATAGATCCGTATAGGGGTGAATGAAAAAATGGCCTCCAAAATCTGTTTGATATTTCTGAAACTCGCAGATGTTGATTCAACCACATTTCATACTTTTGGAAAAAATGTCCTAATTCCAATAATTACGAGAACTTAAAAGACCGATTGAAAAAAGAGACCATCTATATAATATAAGACCATATATTACAGGTTGTAGCAGAAAGCCCCCAGGAAATGCCTTCTCACTGTCGTCTAAGTAGACCATTTATTTAAAGCCTGTACCATGAGAGAGTGGGTTGGTTGTTATCCAGGACAGTGCCTTCTCACTGTAGACAACTTGTCTTGCACACGACTTGTTCTGTTTGTAAGTCAAATCTACTATTTGTATTATTGATTTATTGACGGTCCATGCGGGAGTTTGATCCATGTGACGCAATCCAACCAAGTCTTTGTATAATAACCAGGAGTGTTCGACAGCAGCGTGATTACGTTCTTATGCAAACATCGGATTTCAGGTGTAGGTCAGTCTTTGTTCATAAGCGCCCCCAGTGAGGGCAAACCAGTGATTTATAACTGGAAAAACACTGGAATGCCACTGTCTATATATTGGCAAAAAATCAATATTCATATTTCAGCAGCTAACAGCACCAGGCTAGACTAATGTTGCTGCCTTACGATATTGATTTTTTTTCCATGCTGGCTAAAGCGTAGTGAATACTGGTAAAATGGACCTAATAATGGGCCCAAATGGGCCTAAATATGGACCGTTTGGGCCCATGTGAAATAGGGGTCTTGTGGTCACGATTTCCAACTGACATGCCAAATTTGAGCATCCTAGCTCAAACGATGCGACCTGTAGAGGGGTAGCAAACCAAAACCACTCCAGCCTGTGAAAGCAGAACCTTCTGTGACTAAACTACAAACGTCTAGGCAGCAATGATGTGGGGCACACCGAGAGGTAATATGTCATATGCAAAAATTCAAATACGATGATTCCCTTTCAAAAGATATCCATTGTTGTTGAGTATCGAGGATTGACTTTTGCATCAGTGTTTAAAATTTCATATAAAACTACAAAATTGTATTATGAAATGGTACATGATTTTCACCATGGGCCCCAGCATCACGGGAGGGTGTGTGGTTTGTATACTACTATGATTTATAAACACTATAATACACATTACTACTTTTATATAGAAGGGTAACCGACAGGCTAGAGACCATCGGAGCCAGGGCATCCGGTTTAGGCTTGATTCAAGCTCTAATATAAACTTTACCACTTCACATTATTGAAACAAGCTGGCACAGCCCCATGCAATTACAATGCAAATATTTCCACCAATATTCTATAGCTTTAGTTGGTTTTGATCGGGTGGATTCAGATTGGACCTCCATTCCACCGTCGCTAGCTAGTCGCAACCTGAAGAAGTCGCGGGTATCAGAGACTAGGTTACGACAAAATGCTGATTTTTGGCCCCAAAAATGGTGTCCCATTCCACCGTCGCCAAAGGTTACGACTTGGTGGAGACTAAATCCCCGGCGACCGTGAAAATCGGGGACCTGCTTCGGCGACTGGTGGCGAGTGGAGGAAGACTTGATTACGACCAGATCTCGACATGGTAAAGAGTAGGTAGAGACAAGGTAGAGACTTAGTAGCGACATGTCCGTCATCATGGCGATGTGGTTACGACCTTATAAAGACCTGGTTAAGACCTGGTTAAGATCTGGTTAAGACAAGGTTACAACTAGGTCTCGAGTACCTCGCAGCGCGTCAGTGAACGGCGTTCATTTTGCTCGAAGTTACCCTGCCACCAACATGCTGCCCGAAGAAATACAGGCATGTTTAATGTTATGTGTAATAAATCTGAATTATGTTTTGTATAATGATAATTACAAAATCTATCAATTCTACATAGGTATGATACTCTTACTGTTTAATAGAAATTCTAATTATCAATACCTGTTTATCTTTGACAAGGACATGATGATGTAAACTAGTCGTCTTTGCAAGGTGTTTGTAAAATATAAGCTTTATGGTGGTACGAGTGAAACCTGAAACTTCACCCCTGTCAACATCATCCCAGTCTATAGCTGATCCAGTTAATTGATGTCGACATAGCCGTGGTTTGCCTTTCCATATGAACAGAGTTGATTGTAGGCAAAATAAATCCCACTCAGTATGGTTGTTCGGACTTGAGGCAGATTTGGGAACAGGGTAACGGTGGGCTCAGGTCGTGTGCTCATAGAAACTAAGGGCATCATACAGTAGTGGACGGGGGTCACTACACGCTTGACCAGCCATGGAGGCACCAGAGCTCGAATAGGGGTGAGTGAAACAGCGTTACACAATGCACACGTTAAGTATGCCATTGTTTGCTTTTTTAGACAAATATCAAACGTTTTTCCAGCCTTGGTTGCAAACGTTTGCACCGTGCGAGGGGAAATTGGTGCTCAAGGATGTTTTCAAGAGCAAAACGTGGTGTTTCATAACTGTGGCGACGGTGCTGTTTACATTATACGTTTTTGTAATAGATAGTAACTTGCGGAAGACTCCAGATTCTAATCCCTCATTGGAGCCGACAGCACCACGGCGACAAGTCTCTACCAGGTCTTGACCAGGTTTTTATTTAATCGCCACCAACTCACCACCAAGTCCTCATCATGTCTTTATCTAGTCTCCATCTAATCTTTATCTACTCGTTACCTACGTTGAAGTGGCGATCTGCTCCCGACCAGGGAGACTTGATAACGACATGGTAGAGACTTGATGAGGACATGGTCTCGAGTAGATAAATACAAGGTTTCGAGTTGGTTACGACTTGGTGGCGATCTTTTATTGATTTTTTTAGTCGTAACCAAACACCCGCGACTTTTTTAGTTGAGCTGCATGTCTGTGCAACTAAAAAAGTCACGAGCTGTCGCCGGTGCGCCGGCGACTTTTTTCGGAAACTAGATAACGAGTAGCTCCCGACCTTGGAGACTAGATGAAGACATAAAAAGACATGGTAGAGACATGGTGGCGACCATCAAGTCTCTATCTAGTTTCGGTACTGGTCGCGACGATTGGAATGGAGGGTTGTAGTCCTGGAAGTGACTGGGCAGCTATCCCTCATGCGGCCTGGAGCCAGAGTCACCAGGGGACCGGACTGGAATATGGGTGAGGTAGGGGATGACGATATGTGTACTGGAGAACGGTGTATTCACATGAAACTTGATTATTGTAGGATAAATGTACAACATCAACATATAGGCATGATGTAGTGATATAAATACATTAGAACCTTTTTATTAGGACCACCTATGCAAATGATTGGTCCTGGTGGTCCAGTCTGAATTCTTCAATAGTCCTGCTTAAAACCTCATAAAGAGACCACCTCTATTGAGACCACTTGCGTCGGCTCCTCGGGGTGGTCTTCATAGAGGGGTCCTACTGTAATCATATCCTTATCCCTGTGATATAACACTACTGCAGGAAGACGGCGGTGCTGGCGGCGTCGGCACCGTGGTAGAGGTGAACGGTGACGTGGTGAACGTCCACTGGCGGAGGACGGGGATGACTTGTGGCTACTTTATGCTGCCCGACTGCTACAGCCTCATCCTGGCGTGACGACCTCAGCAGACACCCACGGTCACCAGCTTCTGTTTTCTCAGCGTCCTTATTCTGTGATGATTGTAGATATTTATGAACATTATATGATTTATTACATATTTTGATGGTGAAAAATATATGTGTGTACGTGACCGTCAAGTAGGAGAGAACGAACGAACTTTCTACCACTGGATGAAGTGCGACGAGTAGACGCCTTCTGGTGTGACGACCGCAGGCAATCTAGGCCGGAAAACACCAGCCTATCTTTTCTGATTGACAATAGTGTTGGATTTATCTTGTAATTATTATAGATATTCATCAAGGATGTACATATTAGTATGTGTATATTATTACAGACTAACTATTATTATCCAGGCCCGTAGGAAGGACTTAAGGCGATAAGGCCATGCCCTGACCAATAATTTGTGTGGGGAAAAAATAATGCAATAATTCAATAACGGCCTTACCAATGTGAAAAAGGTTGTGGTCTTACAATCTCATTATGCTTCCTATCGGCCTGCAAAGTTTGAAGTGATACATACAACCAACAACCAACAACAACGGACAGTAACATGTCTGTAATCAAATTAAAAGCAAAACAACTACTGATCACTATAAAAAATTGCCCTAATTCTATGAGACTCTCACATCGGATTGATGCTAATCTACTATTGCTAAATTTGTGAGCGTAATTTTACATTTATTATGTGCTGAATATAGGGGCCTAATTATGCCCTTGCCAATATCTTTTGGGGAAATACATAAAGACAATTATTATAATCAATTTGACAAGCAAATCAGCAATTGTCCAATCAAATTACATACAATTTGTTCAGTTTGTGTCTTTGTTTCAAATAGCCTTACCAATCTAAAAGTGGCATACAATAATATATTTCGAAATTTCGTGTCTGTAAATAGGATGCAAAGCACTTCCCAGTTACAAAACTTTTATGGAATAGACAGTTTTAATGTTTTAATTCGTAAAAATATTGTTAATTTTAGAAACAGGTTACTATCGAGTCAGAATAGTCTGATACAGGCATGTTTTAACTGGTGATTTTCATATTTATAGGAGTTTAATTAATAAGAATTGGGTGGAGTTGGCTTTTAAATTTTGATAGATGAATTTAAGTATTTAAGTGTTTTAACTGTGATATTTATTATAACTGCATGTTAATACTGTACATATGTTTTTATTTGTTATATGGACATATTTTATGTCTGATTTAATAAATGATTTTATTTTATTTTGTTTTATTTGAAACTCATTTTGCTTCCTACGGGCCTGTTATCATGAGATTAAAGGAATGTGTGTTTATATATATACATATCAAATTCACACTTTTACCAATTTGGATTTTTATTGTTCTTTCCTGCTACGTTTCAAGTCAGAAAGTATTCTAAAGTTGTATTATCGTTTAATTTATTCAAAGTGCTTTCGAGACTGAAGCCTCCTTTTCAAAAATTAAGATTCTAAACACTGAAAATCGATATGAAATAGTCCTCATTATTCCATCATTTAGTTTATTACAAATTACAAATATATAAATAACATCCATGTCTACATTCAACCTCAATTATTCACAAGCCACCTTTAACATGGGGAGGAATAATCCACTTCCTTCCTCCCCAGCCATTTATATTAATACTAATGTGTTTTTAAATGTTTTGTGCTTTTATGATTATTGTAAATTGTCTGCATTTTATATTACTAATATTTTTGTTCATATGGCAAATAAATAAATAAAAATAAGATAAGATAAAAACAACCACTCCATACCCAATCAACCCTATAATTTCGCATGTATTCTTTTCACAATGCACCCATCACCTCATTCATTCACAATTTCACACCATCTATCGTATCACTCTCAACAGTTTTTGCTTTCCTTTTTTATATTTTTGCATTATATTATATTCTTTTTATTTCCGGGTATTGCAGCTGTCATATCAAAAGTTAAATGTTAACATGGTCCTAAGCTGGTTTACTTTTGTGACTGGTCATGCAATAGTCCTTTATGTTTGGTGTTTCAGGAAAACTAATCATGACCAATTGTAAAACGAGAAACTAGAGTTATATACAGTCATGATAGTATTTTTTTAATGCCACATTGTAACTTCTATAGCTTGTTCAACAAGAGACGGTGTAGTCAGACATTGTAACTTCCATACCTTGTTCAATAACAGAATGTGTATTCAGACATGGTAACTTCTAGAAGGTGTAGTCAGACATTGTAACTTCTATACCTTGTTTCATTAACAGAGGGTGTAGTCAGACGTTGTAACTTCTATACCTTGTTCAATAAGAGAAGGTGCAGTCAGACATTCCCATTAACTGACGCCGACACAATCATGATATAGTTGTTGGTGTACATTGTCACATTGTATGACCACTCACATGTTGTTTAGAGGGGTAGAATCATGCGTCTCTGATGCATGTTTTCCCACATGTTTCACCTCTTTTTCTTTATATTAACTTGTGCAAAAGTTGGGCTAAGCTTTATGTTAGTTTAGTTTTAAATAAATGAAATCACATAGTATGACACTGGCAGAACCCCAAAATGCAACCGCCACCTGTGGAACACGTCCTTCTAATCACGGTTTAATTGAAAGGGACGGCGGCTACGATATGTCACCCTCACCTGGTCACATGACATGGCTTCTTTCTTTTAGAATTTGGGTTCATTCAGATGGTAAAATGTCGATGTCCTCAAGAATACTTAAGAAGACAACCCCAGTCTACTGTACCATTTATCAATGCCACCGTCAAAATCAGTATACGTTTCTTTTTTTGTTTTATATGTGTGTGTGTGTGTGTGTGTGTGTGTGTGTGTGTGTGTGTGTGTGTGTGTGTGTGTGTGTGTGTGTGTGTGTGTGTGTGTGTGTGTGTGTGTGTGTGTGTGTGTGTGTGTGTGTGTGTGTGTGTGTGTGTGTGTGTGTGTGTGTGTGTGTGTGTGTGTGTGTATAATTGTTGATTAAGTGATAACTACAATGTAGACATTGCCCTACAACGTTGTTTCATGCTTCATGCCAGAAGCAGAAGCAGACTCTCTTCTGTTGCAGGCGAATTTAATTGCGAACATGTTCAGAATTCAGTTTTGGGTCGCAGACGGGCGCATCTATGGATTATTAAAACGTTGCATCACACAAGTGTTGCACAACGTTGTATCTGCTAGCATGATTTCATGCCAGTGGCGCACAACGTTTTACGGTCGCAGGGTGATTTGCAGCCATCATGGGAGCGTTGCTCAACCATCGCACGTCCTTGTGCGTCTGCTGTACAACACAGACCGCCTGCACATGACTTTTGGGACAGTGTTGACGAGAGTGATAAATGCCTGTCAAAGCATGTTCCTTGCGATCATTTCTGCGATCACCTCTTCAACACACTAGGTCGTACGACAATTTGGTCGCATTTATTTGCGATCAGTTGTGCAAGGGGTTTTAATCTGTGTTAAAATCATGACTGTTATTTTCTACAATCTGATGGTGTTAAAGTAAAAATTCTGAATAGTTGGCTACAACACTAGGTCTCATTCTATAATGTATCGCATCACTTTTCAGCTGTATTCATGCTTTGAAAGTCAAAAATGAAATTTCTAAATGCACGAATTTTGACCCTACCAACTTCAAATGTTTTTGAGCTCTGAAAAGGAATCTTTAAGAACTCAAAAACGTTTAAAAATTAATAACGGCAACATCCATGCATGTAGAAAGCTCATTTTGAAAGAATTTGTATGCAAATTGTTATGCATTCCTCAGTGATCACGTGTGCCTGGGTAACGATGGAAACCCCCGAACCTCCGCCCACTAGCTAGTAAGCGCACCGCACCCCATCGCACCATCTTCCCGCCTATCATACATTATCTAGTGGTTCACAACTAGGTGCGAAATTTCCCCACCCATTACTACCCACGGAACCCACCCCAGGTGGTCATGTTTATCTCTGCCATGCGTGTGACACTGTTTGTTCTCTCCTTATCAGATCTACAAAATAGGTTAATTCTTAGTAAAGTCAAAGGGCACTTCTAATTAAAACTATACTTCTCTGATCATTTGTATACAAAATTAGAAATTAAACTTAATGTAGGAATAAAGTTTATAGTGCCAACCAGACGTTTTATCTCATTTATAATCGAACCATATCTAATGCATAATTCATTGATTACTGCCATTCAATTGAGAATATGAGTAATGCTAACTTTCAAAAACACAAACACAGGCGAAAACCAAAACTATACATCTTAGAATGATTGTGTGAAACGTTGCATATCAATAGACACCAGTACAGTTGGTGCTGTCTCAGCACAGATGGTGCTGTCATACATTCAAAGATGATAACTTTCTGATACAAAACTTGATGATAGACGACAAAGCTTCAAGTCCAACTGCTCAAAAAACACCGAGTGATAAATTAAGCAAAACGCGACAGTATAGACGGCTGAAAATTCGTGCGTGTTTCTATTTTGCATGATGTGTTCTTTAAAATTTACATCGCTTGAAAGAATATAGTCAAACGGACGATTTTGTTATTGAAACGGCGGCGGCTGCAATCTGTCAACCTACCTGGTCACATGACATGCACCAATCTGGCTCTTTTCTTAAGAATAAGGGTTCATTGGTAAAATGCCAATACCCTCCAGAATGCTTAAAAAGACAACCCCAGTTTACCGTACCATTTATCAATGCCACCGTCAAAATCTGTAAACTTACTGGTTAGGTGCCTGCATCGTCGGTTTTCACGGTTTGATCACTCACACTGCCTTTACAAGTCCTTGTTCATACCAACTGCGTATATTAGTCGTGAGATATGACGATGTGGTGCCTGCAGCCAATCAGACAGCTCATTTGCATACCTGTAGCTGAAAATGGACATGTCTTCTTCAAAGAACTGAACAATAACCTGACAGATTGGTTTGAGACAGGCAGAGGAGTAAAACAAGGTGACTCATTGTCTCCTGTTTTATTTCTGATTTTCATCAATATGGAAAAACAAAAATAGTTTGTTTTCAAAAAAAAAAGATAAGGCCCGAAATAGTAATGTATTCAAGTACGGGGAAAAGACAGTTGATTATGTAAAATGTTATAAATATTTAGGCATTTATTTTGATGAGCATTTAGATTTTGAAGAGCATGGATCAAGATTATCGACTGCGGGTAGTAGAGCTCTTGGGGCATTAATCAGTAAGATGAAAATGGGTGAGTGTATGACATACGAGAGTTATTCAAAATGTTTCCATAGCTGTGTTCTTCCCATAATTGAATACGGAACTGAAATTACAGGTATTTATAAGATGGATAATCTAGATAAGGTTGTTGATAAAGCAGCTAGGGCATTTTTAGGTGTTCATAAATTTTGTACAATTGTTTCAATGTATAAAGATCTAGGATGGGTTTCAAATGAATGTAAACGAAAAAGCTGAACGTTCTTAGATATTGGAATAGATTGTTGCTTATGTCTGACACTAGACTCACAAAGAAAGTATTTAATGATATGTATAATCACCCATACAGGGGTAGTTGGTGTTATTATATAAAGAATGTATTGAGGCAATTAGACATGAATGATATTTATATGGAGAAACAAGAATGCGATTTACAATTGTGTAAGGATAAATTAGAGAATGCACATAATGATACACTGTTAAGATTTATCGATAAGAAACCAAAATTGAGACTATATAAACAAATAATGTGTAAAGAGGGTGTAGAAAAATATGTTAAATTGAACCTATCTTCCGCAGAAAGATCAATGGTGGCCCAATTTCGAATGGGTATTTTACCAATTCGTATAGAAACAGGTCGTTTTACTAATCTTAAAATCACACAAAGATTATGTCGGATATGCAATGATGATAAAATTGAGGACGAGATTCACTTCATTTTTCATTGTACAGTTTACAACAGATCTAGACAAGAATTTTACAACAGTTTTGAAAACGATATTCCTAACTTTCAGAATATGACGGATATTGGAAAGTTGTCTTTACTTAGTTCCAAACATATAAGAAAATTTGCAAAATATCTTTTGAAAATCTTCCATGAAAGAAAAAAATGTGAATATAAAGATAAATAAATGTTCAACTTTTCATTCCACTATTGGTCAATCTGCTTGATAATTATTTTTATTTATATGTATTATTTGTATATATTATTGTATATATGTTATGACAATTGAGCCCATAGGGCTGGGTGTTACATGTATAAATATGTATTTTGCAACTATATCATAATTACAAATGTAACATTTGTCAATAAAAAAACATTCTCTATGACGATGTGGTGCCTGCAGCCAATCAGACAGCTCATTTGCATACCTGTAGCTGAAAATGGACATGTCTTTTTAAAATCTTCAAAGAATGGAGCAAAACAACACGTGTACTTCCGGTGATGTGCTTAAAGGTTGATAACATTCAAAAACATTGATGTAAACTATTAAACCTGGTCTCTCATTTCTTTTGCTACTGTTTTAATTTGGTTATTCATGATTATTTAGTTATTTTTGACCAAATTAAAACACCAGCAAATGCAATGAGAGAACAACCTTAATTCATATGAAAGTTTAACGAACTCGTGTACACCAGATAATAAGATATTTGATTGGTGTCAGCAAACGGTAACAAACAAATCGTAAGAACCAAAATTTTATTTAGTTCGCCATCCTAAATGGCTGCATCAAGTTGACTTTGAATAGGCAATACACTAGTAGAATGGTGATGCTTCATATTATTGTCACCGGAAGCAGGAAACCTACTCACTCAATCTCTTTGTAATTTATTTATGTCTAATCCTATTCAAACTTTCCCCGCCTCATTATCTTAGTGCGAGGTAAATCCACGTATCCACAGAAACGTTCTTAGGTTTTCAAACATGAATAGGGCTATACATGTTGTAAACTGACTATGAGACAACTATCGTATCTTTTGATATGTGAATGACTATTATTTCAAATAATGAAGTGCAATTATTATCAACTTTCAAATTGTCAGCTAACAAACAGTGCCCCTGAATCTGGTGAGTCACGTGCCTTTGTGTTTTATACAATTTCTGATGTTGACGAGGTCACTTTGCAACATTCAAACAGGATTCACAATGTCCTCTATCCAAAAACGGATGTAACTTGTTGGGAAATGGGCCACGGTGAAACAAGAGGGTCAGAAAATTGGACATTGAGCACATTGTCTCGTCACTGGCGTGCTCTTGAAAAGGTGGGATTATTATTCCGTGTACGTATTTGTCATCTCCTACCTCTCATGAAAAAATCTGTGATGAACATCCATGACTTTGAGACTGGGGCTTTAGTTGAATATTTGTGACTGTGAGTGTCGGCTTCAATACTCGGGTCTGGATCTGGATCTGGATATGTAATTCACAAGTAAGCCAGTCTCAGATGAGAGACTGGCCTCCTCTTATGAGGAGGCAACGCGTGAATGGGAGGCCACGTGGTGTTTGTACATGTACCTCTCCAGAGGCAGGCTAGGTAGCCAACTGAGCCTCGGGGGTGGAGGATCACGTTAACTATAGTTTTCAAACTAGGTGAGTTCTTTTACGTGCAGGGGTGTGGCTCTCCTCTACACGGGACACGCCTTTTAACGAGGCTTACGAACCTCCGCTTGGCGTCGCCACCGTCTAGTAGTAACACTGTAATGTGGCGACGTGCTGTGTAGAAATCAGCAACTCAGTGGCAGACGCACAACGTATCGGTTTTTGCGACACTGTGCCTGCCATGACCGGGCCGCGAACTTGCGACGCATGCAAATCCTGTTTTCAATTCGTACGCGCTAACGACTGAGCTACTGAGGACCCCTGTCTGTCTGACCCTGCCTGCATAGAGTGTCGGCTGTCTGTACCGCGTGTTGAGAGATACTGTGATACCGAGAAACCCGCGTCAATGACATACTGAACGTGTGGGAATCTCATCTCCTCTTGCTCTAATAGATGCACGTGACAGGAGATCAATACCTCACCCTCCTCTACTCCACTCATATCAGGCTTGTGTGATATAAACTGACACATCCTCAACTATTTCCGGCGTATTATTTAATTCCCAAGTTATTGAATATAGAGTCTAGCACTGCCCGTCATACGACGAAGCCGGCAATCATTTTCCATTTCCATTCTCGCTTGACCTATGCAGGACTCTGAAGCCAGTTATAAATGTGTTAGACCTTTTGTACTCACCATTAAGTGGCTGTGTACATGGTGGTGAATGAGCAAGCAGCTTATTAGTTCTGTTTAAGAACCTACAACCCAGGGTAATTAGATTATTAACCCATAACTCATTAATTTTAACTGGGCTCGTCAGGTGAATATGGTGTATGAAACGGAGAAAGTTTTTAGAGGACCAAGTGTTTGATAGGTGGATCACAGGAAACTTGGTAGAGCCTTTCAATTTGTGCATAAGCCACAATGACAATCTTGTACCCTTTGAAAGCGTAATCAAGAGTAGTAATGTATCCTGTATAGGTCACTCCTGTCAAAAAATGATTGATGGGGTCATGACCGCTATCATATAGCGTCGGACATTACCCCTACGCTGATGGTGGGTGAGCGAGCGCAGCGATGGAGAAGAATCCATAGATCGTGTCACCTGTCGCCACGGTCGAAGTGTGCGAGCGTCTTGGCTGGGGGCTTCTCCTCCGGTGGCGGCGGCCGCGGGTGTATCATGTTACACCCGGGCCGAGCGCTGTTGAAGCTAGCGACTTTGAAATAGTAGGGCATCGCACTACTAGGTTTTTAACTATATCATTGGCGTTCTTATATAGTAACCTCTGTTGGGGACTGTATAATTTTCAGTGTTTAAGCGTCTTGGATATCGTAAATTCGCCTGGTTTAATCAGAATATACCCCTCAGTTCGGAAAAGAATCTCAGCATATGTAACTCTTCACATTCTACAGATGTTTTGCCAATATTTTATCCACACACCAACCCAAACGAGTGAGTAGTAAACTTACATAATTTAATCTGATTGAAAGACATTATGCGCTCGAGTTACCATATTGCAATGAAAAGAAGTATGTACAGTAGAACATCTGATTAAGACCACCTCTCGTGATTACAGAAGTCTCTTTGATGAGGAGTTTATGTATGTAAGCCTTTGAGTGGAGACCGCCTCTCTATTGAAAACATCTAACACTGGTCCCAATGTGGTCCTAATAGAGAGGTTCTACTGTACGTTGTATGACCATATAGGCAATTCACGTGTGGTGTGTGTAATATAGACTTTCATGTGAATGTTTGATTCCATACATTTTCTTGTTTTGAATTGACTTTTTTTTTAGGTCTGTTTCGTTGGGGAAGTGTGTGTAGTTTTATTTTGTGAGAGACGCTTATTAAATAGTACACAGAAGGCAGTGACGATAACGAGGCGTCATTTTCCAATCTTTTATTTTCCACACACGCACAAATATATACTTTTTTACAGAGTACTGGAGAAGACATTTTTTCTAAACTCTACACAGTAAAACCACAGTAAAACTACATCAGAGTACTGCAAAAGACATTTCTAACCTTTATTCTCTCCAATATATACTTTTAAGCACTACAGAGGACATTTTTCTAAACTCTACACAGTAAAAACTACATCAGAGTACTGCAAAAAGACATAGAGTAATGGCTATATACTTTACAGAAGATATTCTCTAAACTCTACACATATATACACGCAGTAAAAATACATGGTGGACAAGGTTCACGCGACCTCCGTCTCAGTACGCCGCTCATTATCAGTACAGGCAAATATATCGTCTTTGCTGGTGCCAATACGTCTCGCCATAATCGTTCGCTTCTTTTTAGGCCACTTTCTCCGCTCAGCAGCCGCCAGGGACACCACTTTTATAGGCTCCTCGGTCCTCTTACCTCGAGATCCGGGGTGGTCCGGTTCTCCGCTCAGCAGCCGCATCTTTCTCGTGTTCTAGTGCGGTATCCGCCAGCGACACCTCTTTTATAGGCTCCTCGGTCTTCTTACCTCCGACCCGTCCGGTTTTCACCGTATAAACCGTCTTGCCGACCATCGAGCCCTCCGCCATGCAGCGATAGCGATCAAGCCACTGGTCGGCTGTGGCAGCGGCCGGCGTGCTGCTGGGGATGTGGCTACTCATCGTCCAAGAGACGTAGAACGCA
The DNA here is from genome assembly GCA_019095985.1 of Streblospio benedicti. NCBI lineage: Eukaryota > Metazoa > Annelida > Polychaeta > Spionida > Spionidae > Streblospio > Streblospio benedicti. The sequence continues at coordinate 22,638,658 of CM032660.1, read as the reverse complement.
GCGAAATCCCTTGATGACGAATAAATCCTCGTCGTCGGGGGACGATAACGTTATACGTATCGTGGTGAGAACCGGTTGGTTCACTTTAATGGGGTACGGGTTGACGTATTCAATGCTGTCCCTGTAGACGGGGCAGTTTTTGTTCACACGAGCCTCGATGTCAACGATAGTAATTTCTTGCAACTCTCGCCAGCGTCGGGTGCTGCATCTTTTTGTAATGTCTCGTAAGGGAGTTCTGGCCCGTGTCACCCTCAGGTATCGTCTTCTTGTAGTGAGCTATTCAATCTTCAACCATAGGTACCCTCTCTCTTTCTGCGCACTCCGTCGCTACTCATTATAACTCAACCCCAGCACGCAGCGTTATGAAGGCGAGACTTTCGTTGTCGGGGGTGGATAACCTCAGTCGTATAGCGTTGAGCACGGGCCGGATGACGCGTATCGGGTAAATATGCCGAAATGTGATGTGCTCTCGAAAACTCTGTCTGCAACATTGTCGAGCATGTTGCTCCAGGGGTGCGACGAACCGATGTCTCTGTAGCCCCCAGCCTACATACTTGGTCAATTATCATCTCAACCCGGAGGTCGTGGGTTCGAATCCCACCTCGGATCCCACCGAGTAGCCTTTTAACAGCCCGCTGCTTGGGATGATGGTATCATTCTGGTCTCACAACCTTGGGGTCGTGAGTTCGAGTCCCGTCTGGGCCACTTGATATAGTCAAATAGAAGATGTGTCTTCAAGCTATGTCAATATAGTGGGTAGGAGCTTGCTTGCCATAGAAGAGAGAGAGAGAGAGGAATATAATACTTTTCTATGCATCAACAAGTTTAAATAATATAACTTAATGTTTATTTATGATCTGTATAAAGAAATATTATTTTTATAACACTCACATACTTTCTGGACATAAAAATGCATATTCATTGACATCAATACCACTGTGGGATCCTTAACCTATCACTGTGAGAATCGTATCATGTCTCTTATGCCACACTGTGGTAATCGTATATTTCATTATGCAACATGACAACTTCAACCTTATATATCATAGCAGACAATCTATTAGCATGCATGAAAATTTGCAAATCAAGAGAGGAGAGGCACTACTTTTTCATGGGTATGTTGTAGAAAACTCTTATTAAGTGTTTATTGACTTACAGAGCTATATATACTCATCTTTTTCAAAATTATCCAGTCATGTAGAAGTTATCATCCTTCAAACATAATAAAACCAAATGTAAATTGACAGCACATTGACAGTATGATCTATGTACATTATTGTATCACCTGGTTTGCATAATAAGCTCATCACATGTAGATAAAGGCATATTATGAAGGTATTTACAAACTTAATCACATTGCCCTGTCTTTGTTGTTACTGCTGTAGGAATCGTACCCACTGTGGTATCCATAGTAGCCGATTGGCATGCAGGGTGTGTGCATGTTTCTAATGTAAATGTGTAAATAGTATTACTGAAATCAACATGGTAGAGGATTCAATTCTCGTTCTGGTGGTGGGTGTTAAGCAAACTCACCCCTGAATAGTTGCACACTGCCTGATCTTTGGCACTTACACATTAATTTTGTACAGGTAATTGGGTTGAAAGAGCGTGTAAATGATTGATTGTGTGAGTGATTAGTAGTCTTCTGAATGTACTGCAGATGAAAGTATGTAAGAATTATCAATTGATTGATAAATGTGCCAGTAATCAGGTGTAGAATGTAATATTGTAAGAACAAGACTTGAATCACAAATTCAAACTACCACGTTTACGTTTACATAATGATTACACCATAATAGACGAATTCTCATGTCTGATATTCATGATAATTGAAACTGACACAGTCGTTTCTTTCATGTATTTGTTAATCAGCATTTTGTCACGTCACATACATGTTGGATTGGGGCAATCATTTCTTTCCGCCTTATATGTCCTATTGTGTATTCCTCATCACTTCATTCATCAGGCAGAAAGTGGCAAATCTTTTGCTCATCCCATGGCAGTAAAAGTGATTGGAAAATCTGCCACCTGGGGAATTACTTTCTAGCACAATATTATGGCCGTGCGAAACGTCACTCAGTAACCATGATGCCAACTGGCAGTGAAATACGTACGCCCTTATTCACAAGCTGCAATAATGCTGACAGATTTTGGAATTGATTGCATTCATTGAATTACAGTGGAACCTTGTTATCTTGATATTTCTTATCTCAATTTTTCCAAGGTTATGGTATTTAAAATGTTCCCTTCAGTCACATGATGAACATATATTTGGCTATTTCCTATCCCTAAAGATACTAGATGAACCATTTCTATTTTTAAGTGCTCTACATCAAACGTACCAAACATACAATAACAAACACCAGTGCCCGATTAGCCTTTAGTGGGAGCCCTCGGCTGTGATTCAAAGTAGTGCCCTTTGTAATGACTCACATACAAACAATTTAAAGCAAATTCTGGGGCCATAAACATATTTACCTAGGGGTCCTGGTCATCGGTGGCTTTGGGATGTTTCCAAGTTTAAATGTAACTTGGTTTCCTTGATGCTCTATGTGAACATACATTTATACGTGGGGCTTTTTCTAGTTTTGTTCTTGTAAAAATGCTGGCAAAATCTTAGCTAGGCCCCTGAAATATTTACTAGGAGACTCCTATTATTAGTAGCGATCACATCAACACATATTAGAAACCCCTGACTGCAGCCCTCTCTGCCTCCCTTAATCGGTCACTGATAAACACAGCCAAATGTGTGGATTTCTGGCCTGGGAATTGTTCCATTACGGGTCCGTGTCACAGTCATGTCAATTTCAAGCTCTTTGTGCATTTAATATGAATTGCCGTGATTTCCCTGGGGATATGTAAGTACTAAACAGCAGTCTGAGAGGTGGTGCGTGGGATTCCTCGTCTGTGACTGTCGCGAACTTTGTGTTGAGGTATCACCTGTTATAAATGCTGACGATTATAGGCATATTTGTAACGGTAAGGCGGGGGTAATGACTATGGATAATATATGATTTATAGTTTTAAACTGTTATATTCAACTGACACCGTTTTCCAGGGGTCACACACAAGTTCCAATTTACATTTTAGGCCTTATTTACAAAATCACAACATGATTGGTCCCCTCAAAAAGAAAAAAAGCAGTGTAGGGTCCTGGGGGTGGGGGCTGTTCAGCCTTGAGGGGTTTGCAACACAAAAATATTGGAGAAATGTCCCAAAACCCTGCCATGTAAGTAAATTGTCAAATGATATTTTACTTAAATCTAGTAAGAAAATACATATGTAATAAGAATATCAAGTGTGTTAATCTTTACTTTCGTTGCAAATCAACACAGGTTGCTGGCTCATTTATAGAAACTCTTCACTTAATCAAGTCAAGTCACAATGTCACACCACACACATTGTGGTTCCGTGACTTTTTCAACTGTCGAGGGCCATATCTTGCTCTGTGCAAAAATTCAATATTCTTTCCAGGTGTGAAGTATCGGTGCACATTCAGCCCCCACTAACGGAATTCATCGGCAGGCGAAGAAGAATGGCTGGTGTCATCACTTCATCCGGACAGGCAGTGTGGAAAGGTCAGTGTCTGACTGTATCCGGGCTCACAGCTACTTCTCATTATTCCTGATTCATGACTGAAAAGTCGTTAAGCCTTAAAAAAAAAGAACGGGATTTTACTTCAAACGATATGTCTGGGATGATACGATGTGTCAATTAAGCACTTGTACAAGACCACCTGAGTGATGGAGGATGTGGGCTCAGTACTGATCGATCAGTGTCCACTTTTGATCAACTTCTTATGCAGATGGTGAAGTGCAAATGTACAGATATCTCTGCTTATTCCAGTGTTTTATACACTGGCTTGTACCCAATTAATTCCGTCCGTCCGTCCGTCCGTCCATCCGTCCATCCGTCCGGTTCGTTACCCCTCTACGGGTCGCATCGTTTGAGCTAGGATGCTCAAATTCACCATGTCGGTTGGAAATGGTGACCACAAGAACCCTATTTCATATGGGCCGGAACGGTCCATATTTGGGCCCATTTGGGCCCATTATTAGGTCCATTTTACTAGTGAATCACATTCTTATTACTATTTGAATGCACCATTAAAATCAATATTCTATAACCACAAACTCCAGACACAGCGGCTCCAAAAAATCTATCCACTTCTTGGTAATAGCTGATACTGCTATAAATCAATAATCAGCCAATGACATTCCAGTGTATTAAACACTGGTTTGCCCTCACCGGGGGCGCTTTTCATTCTCATCATTGCCGTAATCATTTCCTACTCATAGGTTTACAATATACTACTTGTATTCACAGTACAATTACAATGTACTGTTCCAGTGTTTTATACACTGGCTTGTACCCAATTAATTGCGTCCGTCCGTCCATCCGTCCATCCGTCCGTCCGTCCTTCCGTCCGTCCATCCATCCGTCCGGTTTGTTACCCCTCTACAGGTCGCATCGTTTGAGCTAGGATGCTCAAATTCGGCATGTCGGTTGTGTTAAACCCCTTAAAAATTTAAAAAAATTCTCTTTCTGATATTCTGATAATTAAACTGACAGTGTTTCTTTCATGTTTTTGTTAATAATTTTATTAACATGTTAAATCATTTTTTTCCCGCCTTAACCTTTTTTGGGTTTTCCCTCATCACTTCATTCATCGGGGCAGAAATCTTTTTGCTCACCCCCGGCAAAAAAGTGATTGGAAAATCTGCCACCGGGGAATTTCTAGCACAATATTAGGGGTGCGAAACGTCACCAGTAACCATGATAACTGGCAGTGAAATACAGCCCTTATTCACAAGCGAAAATTTGACAGATTTTTGGAATTGATTGCATTCATTGAAACAGTGGAACCTTGTTTTTTTATATTTCTTACCCAATTTTTCCGTTATGGTTTTTAAAATTTTCCCCTTCAGCCCACTGATGAACATATATTTGGCTTTTTTCTATCCCTAAAGATACTAGATGAACAATTTTTTTTTAAGTTTACATCAAACGTCCCAAACATCAAAACAAACACCAGTGCCCGATTAGCCTTTAGTGGGGCCTCGGCGAATTCAAAGAGTGCCCGAATGACTCACATACAAACAATTTAAAGAAAATTCTAAAAAACATATTTTACCTGGGGTCCTGGGGGCCCCTGGTCAGGTTTTGGGGTTTTCAATTTTAAAATGTAACGGTTTCCTTGATGCCCAGGGAACATACATTTATAGGGGGCTTTTCCTTTTGTTCTTGTAAAAATGCTGGCAAAATTTAGCTGGGCCCCCCCAAATTTTTAAAGGGTTTTATTTTTGGGACATCACATCAACACATAAAACCCCAAAAAACCCCCCTTTTTGGTTTTTTTCCGGGGGCCTTTGGGTCCTTACAGTCATGTCAATTTGCTTTTTTGGAAATATGAATTCCCGGGTTTTTCCCCTGGGGTTTGGACAAACAGCAGTCTGAGAGGGTGTGGTGGGTTTCCCTCGTAGGGGACTTTTTAAAACTTTGTGGGGGAGGTATCACCTGTAATAAATGTGGGATTATGTCGTATTTGTAAGGGTAAGGATTTGGGAAATATATTATTTATAGTTTTAAACTGTTATATTAAACTGCCCCGTTTTCCAGGGTACACACAATTTCCCAAATTTACATTTTAGACCTTTTTACAAAAAAACATTTTGGTCCCTGAAAAAAAAAAAAGTGTAAGGTCCTGGGGGGGGGTTTACCGGGTTTTCACCACAAAAAAATTGGGGAAAGTCCCCAAAGCTAAGTAAATTTAAATGATTTTTCAATCGTGAAAAATCATAAAATAAGAATATAAGTGCGTTAAACCTTTTGTTGCAAAACAACCGGTTGCTGGCTCATTTATAAAACTCTTCACTTAATCAAATCAAGTCACAATGTCACACCACACACATTGTGGTTCCGTGACTTTGTCAACTGTCGAGGGCCAGTATCTTTCTGTGCAAAAATTCAATATTCTTTCCAGGTGAAGTATCGGTGCAATATTCAGCTCCTTAATTAACGGAATTCATCGGCAGGCGAAGAAAAATGGCTGGTGTCATCACTTCATCCGACAGGCAGTGGGAAAGGTCAGTGTCTGACTGTATCCGCTCACAGCTACTTCTCGTTATTCCTGATTCATGACCGAAAAGCGTGTGCCTTTGAAAAAAAAAAGAACGGGATTTAAACGATATGTCTGGGATGATACGTGATGTCGATTACACTTGGTACAAGACCACCTTGTGGATGGAGGACCACCAGTACTGATGGAGGATGTCGGCTGGTAGCAACATATTATGCAGATGCAGAAGTGCAAATGCTTATTCTCATCATTAAGCCGTAATCATTACCTACTCATATGTTTGCAATATTCTACTTGCATTTACAGCACAAATAATGTACTGTTTTACTAACTAGGTGTATTTTAATGTCTTTTTGTATTGTTAATTGCCAATTTTGAGAAATTGTTTTTCTGATTCATGACCACGAGGTCGCCAAGGCGGCAGAAAGATGACCTCGTCTAAAAGTGTCTATGCGCAGACTGGGGCATGTGTATACAATGTACAGTACATGGCTCATTGGAATGATTCGTGTTGCACATTTTGATACATGATCGCAAAAACACAAAAAACACTAACTAGATCAGAAAGTTCAAAAGAACACGTATGTCAGTAGAACAACGTTGACTTATATGGATTAAGATATTTACTGGAAACGATAATAATATTGCTTATAATCAGCAACAAAATAGTTATGGAAACTTGTACACAATATTGTAATCAGAGCAACAAATAATATTATACTGATTGATTGTGCATGAGGCGTTGCATGATTTTATTAATTTGCAGCAAGTATACATATTTATTCTATCCTGTTGGCTAAAGACTTTGCTGCTGGGTTGAATATTGAGTTTTCTTGCTGGCTACTGAATATCAGTAAAATGTCAAGCAAATTTGGCCTTCTGAAAGCACACAATGTAAGTGGCAAAGTGCCCAAAATCGAATCACTTCGGTGTTGCCTCATACCTCATAGTTGTGTAAATTTAAAAAAGGGGAAAAAAATTTTTTTTGGGAAAAAAAAAAAAATTTTTAAAAAAAAATAAAAAAAAAAAAAAAAAAAAAAAAAAAACATACCCCCCCCCCCCCCTTTTTTTTTTTTTTTTAAAAAAAAAAAAAAAAAAAAAAAAAAAAAAAAAAGGGGGCCCCCCCCCCCCCCCAAAAAAAAAAAAAAAAAAAAAAAAAAAAAAAAATTTTTAAAAAAAAAAAAAAAAAAAAAAAAATATCCCCCCCCCCCCTTTAAAAAAAAAAAAAAAAACCCCCCCCTTTTTAAGCACCAAAAAAAAAAAAATAAAAAAAAAAAAAACCCAAAAAAAAACTTTTGGGAAAAAAATTTTTTAAAAAAAAATTTTTTTTTAAAAAAAAAAAAAATTTTTTCCCCCTTTTTAAAAAAATTCAAAAAAATTAAACAAATTTTAAAAAAAACAACAACAACCAAAAAGGTTTTGGGGAAAAAAAACGGGCCCCCCAGCTCGAAAAAAAAAAAAAAATTAAAAAAAAAAAAAAAAGGTTTAAAACCGGGCCCCCCGGGTTTTTTTAAAAAATTTTGGGGGCGTTTTTTAAAAACCCCCCCTTTTTTTTTTTTTAAAAAAACTTGGAATTAAATTTTTTTTCCCCAAAAACCCCCGGAATTTTTTTTTGGGGGGGGGAAAAGCCAAAAATTTTTTTTTTAAAAAAAAAAATTAAAAAAAAATTTTCCCTTAAACCCTTTTAAAGGCCCCCCCCTTTTCCCTTTTTAAAAAAAAACCCTTTTTTTTTCATTTTTTTTTTTTAAATAATTTAAAAAATTTTTTAAAAAAATTGGGATTAAATTTTTCCCCCAAAAAAAGGGAAAAAAAAGGGGGCCAAAAAACCAATTTTTTTAAAAAAAAAAAAAAAAGGGGTTTTTTTTTTCCCGGGCCCTTTTGGGGGGGGGGGAAAGGAAAAAAGGGGAAAACCCCCCCAAAAAAAAAAAAAAATTTTTTTTTTAATTTGGGGGGTTTTTTTTTAAAAAAAGGGGAAAAAATTTTTTTTTTTTTTAAAAAAAAGGGGTTGGGGAAAAAAAAAATTTTTTTTTTAAAAAACCCCAAAATTGGGGAAAAAAAAACAAAAAAAAAA
>CM032660.1:22530010-22625941 GCA_019095985.1 Streblospio benedicti | reverse complement strand
GGGACGACATCTTGTATACCCCACGAGTTTCCGAACTCACGTACTATATCCCAGCAGGCACACTGACGTCAGCCTGACGTTGGATTATGGTTGTATTATGTTGTGACGTCAGGCAACGTAAATTCAACGTCACCCCAACATGGATTGCCTGACGTTGACACAACATCAGATTTTCAACGTCACCCTGACGTTGATTGCCTGACGTTGATCCAACGTCAGACATCAACTTTGGATCAACGTTGATCCAACGTCTTGTGCCCGCTGGGATTATTGTAAATTGGTACAGGAGACCAAGGTTGATCATCATCATGGAAATGGAACTTCTCACAGATTGTTTGATGTGAACGGGCAGTTTGAAGACTTAGAGGTTTGAAGTGGACACTTGTGAAGTTCTTGGAAGGCTCTGGGATGGGGAGTTGAATTTAGATACCCATGTACTTGCAATTGGTATAGAATAGGCAGATCCAGGGGGATCGCAGGGGTGCCCCCCTGCACCCCACAATAATACCATAGGGTTTTTGTCATGTAGGCAATCAATTACATACACGAAACCCATGCGGAGAGCTCTTGCTCCGTACAGCGGCGTACAGCGGAGGTGAACGGCGTTCATTTTACGTGGTACGGAGGCAGTCCGTTGGTGCCAAATACCCCCTGTCAGAGTGGACAGGCGGAGCGCAGCGGACACCAGCGAACTCAAAAAGATCAAAGGAAATTCGATCAATAATCCCCGCACGCGCGGAGTGGTCACGCGAACTCAAATTTCCACTTCTCCAGAGAAGTGGAGAAAGTTCGCGCCATTTTTGGACGCGGAGATAGCGCGGAGGTAGCGCGGAGCCCTCACGGAGGCCAAAAAAGTTCGCAAGAGTTCGCCAGACTCCGCTGCGGAGCCATGCGAATCGCGTAGTCGATTCGACAATGAAAGTGTTAATTTTTCATATTTTTCACCATTTTTACGGACTTTGTCATTTTTTCGACCTAAAAATGACGCGGAGTTGACTGTTCGCGTCCACTCTGACAGGGGGGTTAAAGCTCTGTGGGCGGTGGGATTATTGATTAAATTTCCTTTGATCTTTTTGAGTTCGCTGGTCTCCGCGCGAAGCCGTATTTGGCACCAACGGACTCCGTCTGCCTCCGTACCACGTAAAATGAACGCCGTTCACCTCCGCTGTAAGCTGCTGTACGCCGCAAGAGCTCTCCGCGGCAAGATTAGCGCGGACTTCGTGTGCCTCCGTGCTCACTCCGCAGTGGACGTCCGTCGGTGCCCTGCGAAGCCTATTTAACTTCTCGTGTGCTCGAGGGCTATTTCTCCGCCTACGGCGTCACTTTTACTCAGCCAGGAAGGAAAAAGTTTTCTCAATTTTACAATTTTGGCCCTTCGCGCGTGTAGGGCGCGCAGACTCCGCGTTCCGCCTGTCCACTTTGACAGGGGGGTAAGGCGGCAGAAAGATGACTCGTCTAAAAGTGTCTATGTGTAGACTGGGGCATATGTATACAATGTGCAGTACTTGGCTCATTTGCATCATTCGTGTTGTGACATTTTGATACATGTAGAAAGCAAAAACACAAGTAATTGCCAATTTCTAACTAGATCAGAAGTGTTCAAAGAACACAGCGTCGCTAGAACAACGTTGACTTATATGGACAATTAAGATATTTACTGAAACAATGTATATTTTACTGTTTATCAAGCTCAACAGTTAAAAGTTGACTAAAATGTTATGGAAATCTTGATTAAAAGTACACAATATTGTAATCAGCAACAAATAATATTATACTGATTGTATTGTGCATGAGTGTGCTGTATTGATTTTATTAATTTTCAGCAAGTATACATATTTATTTTATCATGTTGGGTAAAGACTTTGCTGCTGGGTTGAATATTAATTTTTCTTACTGGCTAAGTACATTGAATATCAATAAAATGTCATAAATGTTCTTCTGGAAAGCACAATGTAATTGGCAAAGTGCCCAAAATCGAATCACTTTGGTGTCGCCTCATACCTCATAGTTGTGTAAAGTTTGAACGAAATCGGGTGAAGCGTAAAAGCTCTAGCTTGTCCGGAGACAAACAAACATGCATACATACATACATACATACATACATACATACATACATACATACATACATACATACATACATACATACATACATACATACATACATACATACATACATACATACATACATACATTACACACATACATACATACATACACACATACATACATACATACATACACACATACACACATACATACACACATACATACATACATACATACATACACACATACATACATACATACATACATACATACATACATACATACATACATACATACATACATACATACATACATACATACATACATACATACATACATACATACATACATACATACATACATACATACATACATACATACATAGTTACAAACGAACGAAACACATAACAAGGCTTTCGCTTCAGCTGCTGAAGCGACGCAATAATACTAAAACATAAAAAATGAAAAATGTAGTAAAACCCTGATATTAGAGACACTTGTCCTTGATACAGGTAGAATTCTTACGTGTCCCTGTAAAGTGTTCCCTACTTGTGGAACATATTTAGTAAGACCGTGTGTGTGGTGTCCCTTTGGCGGGGTTTTACAATTAATTCAGGGACCTGCAAATCAAAAAATATATATCACACGAAACACACACACACACCGGTATTGGTTCACCTCTAGAAGTGGGAGATAGCGAAGACAGAACTCCAGCTACAGAAATCAAAATTAGCGAATGAAGAAATGTGAAAGAATTTAGGTAGACATGTAAAGCTTTGGAAAGTCCCGGAATCGACCTCACGATTTCCTCTTCACACCATATGTATGGAAAGGCGATTTAGACCATTAGGCTAACTCCGCGTACATTTATATTCATAAATGGTCTGTATCTAACTTGCAGATATATTTCTGTCTCTATCCCATGTCATCTAGCCATTGCACCCGAACCTTTACCAAGTCCGCAGGTGCACGTGCTGCCATCGATAGTAGCCGAACACAATTAGGCCTCGTATTTTTATTTCATGCATACAGATCATTAATTAGCAAAATAATGAGAACTATCTTACAGGTCTACCCTCTATAGGTCACCGTGTTCTGGCCCACTTTTTTTTACAGAAATAGGTGACTAAAACACTTAAGCCCCAGTCAGACAGTCACGAATCTTCATCGCTGGATTTTTTATTGTAAGAGATGATTAATATATATTGGGACAAAAAAGGGCTGGTTATACAATTTGATAATCTGTCTGTCAAAGACAATATGAGAATTGGCAAAGAATACAGTACTTAAATGGACTGTGCTTCAATATTCTGGACAGTGCGACCAGGATTTAACAAACAGGAAATAGGAAATTAAGCGGCTTACAAGCAGTAATATGTATAATATATGATCACCTGTGGCGAGGCTGGGATGAGAAGGTATTCAGAGCTGAATCAACTAGATGTAATGTACTAAAAATGATATCATTGCTTTTTTAAACTAAATCGATTGGGAAGACCTAGGGCTGGCCTCAAGTAGTTATTTCAATAAACATGTGGTCTTATTATGGAGGGTCTTGTTATGGACGCTAGATACGGTGAGAGATGTCTTTTTCTTAATAGGAACATTCCCTATAATGTCGGGATGACAGTAGTACAACAATATGTAGCAATGTAGTAGGCTACGTTACTACCGTACTAGTGCTAAAAGGATCGGTAAGACCCTTCTCACTTCTTATAAATGGTCGACATTCAGTAGAATTTCTCTATGAAGACCACCTGGTGCTAGCCTCAAGGGGTCTCAGTGGAAAGGTGATCTTGTTAGTGAGTTTTTGCTGATCACTTCTTGGCGGTGCTGCATCCCGCCCAGGATATCAATGAATACAATGACCTGGTGTAAATGTGAAGTGGTCCAGAAACAAGGAAGCTGCTCTCTATATCACATACAAATACGCAAACACGCATATGGCAAACATTGTAAAGTAAACGAGTGAAGTTTACTGTATACTGCAAATAAATACACACCATTACACATACATAATAATCCCCAGGGGGTTTCTTGCCATGCCCCTGCCTTTGAGAGCAGTGGCTTCAGAGTGCCCCGTGAGAGGTGTGACGGCCCTGGCGAGCAGAATAGGGTCTTTGTGTTCTTTCTCATGTGAGTTCTATGTGCTCTTTCTGTTCATATATTGCGCTGTCATTAGCCATACATTTGGACAAACGTGACCACATTGAAACGTAGATTGTGTGTGGACTTTGTGTTAGGAGATGGGAGTTGCCATGAGTGGTGACAAGAGTAAACACGGTAGATAATATGGTATCCTTGGCAAACGTATGAGTGAGATATCATGAGCATGCTTAGAAGCTAAGTGGCTCACACGCGGGATTGAAATACATGTAGGGAGTACAGGCAATTGTGATGGTGTCATCGTAACCTTGGTGAGTGGAAGGTCGTCAAAGTCACGTTTATCTCTACACAGTTTTCATGTGCGAGTGACTCAAAATTCATACCAGCATAATTTCCACAATATATCTCTTTCTTAACTACGTACCTGGCATGGATAAGCAATGGCTACCGTAGAGTGTCGTGTTCATCACTCCTATTATCATTCGCTCACTCATTTTACAGCCATCTGTCCGCAGGGTCTAGCATCTATCAGCTACAGCCTTCACAAAAAATAAGACTTTTTATCCAGCGCAGTTGCTCGGTAACCACAGATGACGTGACCATGTATCTAGTCTGGGTTAATTCACTTATCAGTCTCTGGACTACTATCTACTGCTTTTTCTACATTTGATTGCGGGTATTAGTGGCTTAGTCTCGATCAACCAGGGCCTGTGGTTTCATGTGCTCACCAACATGCATACAGAGCGGGGGGGGTATTTCACACTATCGCAGTAGGTAGGCACACGTGCCCCAAAACTGTGTCTTTTTCACATTCTAACACATTCATGACACATTTTTGTCAGAAATAGGTATATCATGTCACCTTTTTATCAGATATTGGTATGTTGTGGGTCACATTTTATAAAAAAAATATATATATATGTACCACCATCACCCCACCCCCACCCACACACACACAGAGAGCTCCCACGGATCCTGATTGAATGAGGTTAAAGTGCCAGCACGCTTAGTACATACCGTAGAACCGCTTTTATTAAGACTGCCAGGGGGTGGGGGTTGCCTCAATTGGTCTCACTTAAGAGGTGGTCTCTTCGTGGTGTTCATGCTGGCCTCGTTAATGAGCTTTAGGACAGTGACAAATAGTCGCAATATACAGGTGGTCTCAATGGAGAGGCTAAAAAGGGTGATTTACTGCACATCCCTATCCCTACCCTGGACAGCGTTGACATACCAATCTCAATGTAGACATAGCCCATAAATCCCTGTGTCAGCGCTAATAATGAGCTGTCCTCGTAAATATAGCCCGCCGTTTGTCATAATGCACTCCTACCACTTGCTGTGATCTGGTGCCACAATGTACACGCTGTGAATTTACACACTCCACTTTATTTGACGTGTCGTGCTCATTATCGTGAGTTCTAAAAACGATTTCAACCAACTAAATTCAAGAGGCATTTTACTTTCTATTTTCTTTATGCTTAAACTCTCACAGCAGTCGACCCCATCTACAAGCCAAGTGAAAAATGGAACCTTTATCACCCTTTTCCCACATCCTTTCCCTTGGCCGGAAAGAACGAGTCGATATCATTCATTGTATCTTCTGCATTGTTACGTTTGTTTCTATTTGGGCTTGTGTTTTGCTCACAAGTTTTACCTTACAAAATGGCAAGCCCAGTGGGATCTCATTCGTTTGCACTTTCCAAGAACCTTAACACCCTTGGGTATATTTGTGTATACATGTATGTAAATCTTCCATAGCCGAATAATCACTACCATAATGTTTTTTAATAGAGTCGACTGTAATGGGTTCTATTTTGTAGCATCCAATCAAGGGTTAGGTAGTTACACCACTTTGTCCATCAAATACGAACATGCAAATTAACTTTGATAGATGGACATATTGGTGGGGTATTTTTTTTCCTTGAGATAGAAGATTCTCTCTCGTTTTGGGGCTTGGTAAATATGTATTCGAGCTCTGCCAGAAGCTATATAGCCCCACTATGTTGCAATGTGTTTTATATCCTCCTGGAGAGGTGATAATGTCAATATACTGTGAAACGGATTCCAATGGTCTGGTGTATTATAAGAAAAGTCCTTCGAGCGTGTGGATAGTATACTATCTTCACGAACGTTCACGACAATTTTAACCAGAAATATGCTAATTTTTGCCACATAAAATATATTCTCATTCCACCAACGACGTGATAAAAATCTGGTAACGACCAAATCAGGTAACCACTAATATTGGCTACATCCTCAACTATTTTGTCATGACAAAAGTCGTGCGTCTGCGGTGACTTTTTGCCAAAGTAATGACATGACAAGCACATTCAAACAAAGTTAAAAGGACAAGACGGACACTTTACCTTTGGTATATTCTACTCATTAAATAATGCGGCCCCAGCTCTGGTCCCATTAGCTGCTACTATAAAACAACTTTCACTTTTAATCATCACCGTAAATAGCATCGTCCGACCTTTGCCGCGAAACCTCTGTTTATCACCCTCAGGACGCACGTCCACCACAGTCACCTTTCGTGTGCATCATCTAATTCTATTTTTTACCAGTGAGTTTAAAGGTTTTTTCAAAAAAATACTGTTTTTCGGACTTTAAACTCCATGGTAAAAAACACAATTAAACATAGTATGCTAATTTTGATGAAGTAATGTCAGAGGTGAGAAATACGTGGAGTGAAGACGATCCCACGTATTTAAAATACCCTTTTGATTACACAAGGTTCTAATTGAATGTTTACACAAATGCCACAGCTGATTCGGGTTCAATATTCGAGACTCTCGGACTGTAATTCCAGCTGAACCATTCATATAATTCTTCAAATTGTTTGCTGCAGGTGGCAGTGTCTCATCCCAACTCATTAGGATTCTCCCGAATGTCACGCTAGGCCTTTCCACATTATGTCCACCAAATGTCCAATTTTGGTGTTTACAACACCGTACACCGA
Organism: Streblospio benedicti; assembly: GCA_019095985.1. Classification (NCBI taxonomy): domain Eukaryota; kingdom Metazoa; phylum Annelida; class Polychaeta; order Spionida; family Spionidae; genus Streblospio; species Streblospio benedicti. The sequence goes on along the minus strand of CM032660.1, from coordinate 22,618,827 downwards.
TTGTGCGATCAAGGAAATCAAGTGTGAACTTCATTAGCTTTCTTGAGACCATGCGTACTAGAAACGGTAACTATCGCTGAACAGCTAAAAAGACCTGCATTGAATATGACTTGGGGTTAATTCTTTGCTTATAAGTTCCCAGTATATTCAACGTACATGTATATTATTCAATGGTGCGATATAACTACCTTTTAGAGAGTGCTCAGTTGATGAGACACATTAAAAATACACAATTCTGGCTCAACAACACATCTATAATGGGTCGATATGGCAAATAGCATGACTTTCAAGCCGAGTCATCCTCAATTATATGTATGTGAGACTTCATTATAACGTCCAGTTCTCGAGTCCAGTTACAAGAGGATTCAAATAATATTGCGTGTATTGTCCGTAGCTCGGGGTTTATTAACTTAGACATTTGTGATGAGCCAAGACCTCCTGTTGCCATTCACTCAATCATGTTTTTATAAACTCAATCAAAGAGACTTTTTTACATTTCAGAGAACACTTAATTTATCTTAATTGAATGATTATCGCTCTCAGGTGTGTGTGTGTGGGGGGGGGGGTATGTGTGTTTCTGTAACCAACCTCTTTACATACGGGAGGCTCGTTTCCATGAATGCTGTTCATCAATTATATAAGCTCATAATATAATTCTGCCACATACCTATTACATCCAATATTGTTAATGCAATTAATTATATAACTATTGCATCACTGTTGCTGTACCTTTTCCTCGGTCAATTTCAAGATGATACATGTTTTGGGAACATATAAATTTTATCTGAAATATGTCCTTAATTACAATATTTCTCCCAATGGCAAGATTTACTGTAAATTTCTACGCACGAAAGGCACTTTATTTTGTTCCTGCTTGATATGAAATGTGCTTGAGCTCACAAGGAAATGAAACAGAACATTGGAGAATATGAATAATATGAAAAAGGTTAAACCTTTTTCTCATAAGAGCTTCTCTAAATGCTTTTCATAAAACTAGAAATTTAATTTACTGTGGCCATTTAGAACGTTTCCTGATACGTTTACGAGTAAAACCAACAACATAGGCAAAATATTATTGTTATCATTGTCACCAAAGTGGCCTCACTCTAGGATAAAATTGCATGAAATTCATGGTAAATGCACTTATATAATTATATCCTCACAGAGAATATCTGTGATTCTTTTAATTGTAGTTTTATTAGTTGTGTGTGGGTGTGTGTGTGTGTGTGTGTGTGTGTTTTTCTGCAATATGCTGTCACCTTTTCCTATTCCATGACAGTTTCCTCAATTAGAAACTTTTTCTTATATAAAGTGCAATCAACTAGCTTTATCGAATATTCCCAATGTGAACCTTATTTGTAAGATATGAGATTCAAGACGAAATATTTACTTGTGGACATATTGAAACGTGTGTAAATACGTCTTTAATAGCTGTGCTGATTTTTTCACAAACAGATTTTCCTTAAAAATCCGTGCAAGTAATTTTGCAAAGTTCTTGTGCCATCTTAGTCATGATGCAAACCTGTCATAATGGAAAATGGGCTATTGATATCTAATATCTAATAATTGATAATTTAATATTTTTACTGTTCTATTCACTGCGAGTTTCGTACACGACTAGACGTATTTTCAGTTACATACGTTGATGCGCAACATTGTTATCAAATGTGGACCTGTTTGTTTGGAGGCCACATGGTGTTAGTACATGGACCTCCTGAGCCAGCCTATGGAACGTTCACAATTGACGTCAACCACATTTTGCCACTTTCTGACCCCCCCCCCCCTCGTCAACTTTCGTCAGCTTCATGAGACCCACCCCCACCCCCGCGTCAACTTTCGTCAACTTAATGACCCCCTCCCCCCCCCTTTTCTTTCTCACCACTTTTTACATTCTTCCACAACCTACAGCCTTCTTCTGGATGTCGCTTTTGTAATTTTGTGGATATACTTTTTAATTGCTGATGTAATGTTTGAATTTTTTTATTTCTATTCATTATGATACGTATTATTACACTGAATCATTAAATAGCGCATGGTGTTTGAAATAGGTCAGCAAATCACAAAAGAAACAGTTGAGTTCTTCATTACTTTAAAAATATTTTGTTACTTTGTTTTGAATGAAAATTTATATATGTGAACCATTATGAGCCACAAAGTTTCTTTCATATCTGTGCTAACTAAGATGACCAAACTGGCTTAAATCACCGATTCAAGCTTTATTCCCTTTGATTTATATGATATCACAATGTGCTCATTCTATTCTTCTACAAATGTTCCCAGTGTTACTGGTCAAGTATAGATTTAGTCCCAAATTGGTAACTTTACTTCAGAAGTTAAGATACAAATTTAAGTTAGTTCAATGTACAAATTAGGTGTCAACTTGCCAACCCCCTCCTCCCGCATCACCCAGTCAACTTTTCGGGTGCCCCACCCCCATCAATTTTTGTCAACTTTTGATGACCCTCCCTCCCCCCATCAACTTTCGTCAACTTTCGCTGACCCCCTCACCCCCCTTCAGAGTTGACGTCAAATGTGAACGCTCTCCTAGGTAGCCAATTGAGCTTCGGGGTGGAAGGATCCCACTTGCTATTGTTTTCAAACTAGGTGACTGTCTTCTACACGGGGCACGCCTTTTAACGAGGCTTCCAAACCTCACGCTTGGTGTCGCCACCGTCTAGTATTGTACTCAACTAAGGTGACACACTGTGTGTAGATCAGCAATGCAGTGGCAGACGAACGACGTAACGGTTTAGGGAACACTATAAGTCTGCTATGGCCGGAGCGTGAACTTACGACACGGGCAAATCCCATTTTGACGTCGTGTGCAATAACCACTGCACCAACGAAGACCACACGTACAAGATCAGTGGAACTACTATCACCCTGATGAATCCCTTCTCCATCCCATTCATCCCGTTTCTCCATTTTACAATTGATCTAATAATTACTGTAAATACTATTATATACATGTATAGTTGCTATATTTGGTCATTCACCGGTGATGGATCCAGGTTTCAAAGGGGGGCAGTACATGAAATTTTTGTTTCGCGTGGCAGGGACCCGCGGACGGAGATTTTGATGACTCGAAGGGGTAGTTATATAAAGATAGCAACATAAGAACAACAATTTCAAAATACAAATTAAACATAATATATTTTTATCAGGGATTGATAGTATGGGGGTGGGGCTTGAGAGTATGTGTCGGGGAGTAAGCTTGAGAGAAGGCAGCTGCTTGTGAGAGTATATGGGGGGGTGAGAGAATGAGTGGGGGGGGGGCTTGTGAGTATATGGCTGTGGGGGGGGGGGGCTTGGCTTGACAGAATGGGGGCCTGTGAGTATATGCCTGAGGGAAAAAAAGGTATCTTAAGAGAAAGCTGGAGTTTGAGAGAAAGCGGGGGATTCTGAGTATATGGCTGGGGGTGGCGCTTGGCTTGAGAGAATGTGAGAGCTTGAGAGAATGAGTGGCTTGTGAGTATATGGCGTGGAGTGGGTTTGAGAGATGGCATTGGCTTGTGAGAGTATGGGGAGGAGGGGGTAGAGCTTGGCTTGAGAGAATGCCAGTGAAAGAGGGGCGATGGGGCAGGGGGCTTTTGAGTATATGGCTTGGGGGGAGCTTGGCTTGAGAGAATGGGGGAATGCTTGTGAATATACGCTTGAGGGGGAAGGGGTAACTTGAAAGAAAGTGAGGGCTTGAGAGAATGGGGGGCTTGTGGGTATATGCATGGCAGGGAGTGGGCTTGAGAAATGGATGCGGCTTGTGAGAGTATGGGGGCAGGGGTGGGGGGCTTTAGACAAAGTGAGAGCTTGAGAGAATGAGGTGTGTGTGCTTGTGAGTATATGGCTGAGGGGAAGGGGGCTTGGCTTGAGAGAAGGTAGGAGCTTGAGAGGGTGGGGGAGAGCTTATGGCAGTGGGGCCGGGGAGACTTTGAGAGAAGGCAGGGGCTTGTGTGATTATAGCATATGGGGTTGCGGGGTGGGGGCTTGGCTTGAGAGAAGGCAGAGGCTTGAGAGTGTATGGGTGGGGGATTGTGAGTATAGGCAATGGGGGTGCTTGACTTGAGAGAAGGATAGAGCTTGAGAGTATTTTCTGGTGAAAGCAGACACCTACAAAAGATTGGAAAGAGTGTAGGTTCGCGCGCATTAGGGAAAGGAGCTTGAGACCGCATGGGGGTGGTGCTTAAGCCCCCAGAGCCCTCTCTCCACACCCTGCCCCTGTGCATCAATGATCCCGGCTGCATGTACACCGTACATGATGAATACATGTATGCATGGTTGCGGCTTTATTTATCCCAACGACTTTCGAATTTTCAGTCGACTGTTCTAGTTGATGACATATCGAAATAAGTAGATTAATTTGACAACATGTTGTAATCCATATTTTATCAATTAGAGTACCCATATAATAGTAACAAATATCTGAATACTTGAAAAACGTAATTACCTAATGTGTTTTATCATTTGACTTAGAATTATATCTTGCTACTGTATCCTTACGGTCGAATTTGACGGCAAGTGTGACGTACGTGGGCGATATATTCAGTTGAAGATTTGCAAGTATATTTGTCTATATTGTGGAAGTCGAACCTACGACCATACGACAACAAATCGCCTAGCAGTTCAGGCTCTAGTCCACTCTGCCACTGGAACCAGGTTAAAAACCATATCTCAGATGACAAGTTTAATGACCTAATTGCCGTCATGAATCATTTACATGTTTAGACATTTAAAATCTATCTATAGGTAGAGTGTCCAGCTCAAAATATGGAATTAATTATAAAAAAAAAATACTATGTGATGGGAAATGATAACAGAAACAATTTTAAAAAAAGATTTTTAAAATCCGATGGATAATAAGAGAGATATGGCTAATTTAGCATCAAATTTTGGGCCGTTGTGATTCCTTGTTTTTACATTGTCAGCATGTACAAAAACCTGGACATTTTCCAGCTTGCGCATGTTACTGTGCGCATTCACCCAATTCAGAGATCACTTTTTAAATCTAATGTGTTGTGTTTGCTATAGCAACAATTCATATAAAAATAAAGTCATTTATACAAAATTGCCTGTTGTTTCTTGTTTTCACTATTTCAACACAAATTACTAAATACTTTTTGCTGTAATATTCTGCAAAAGATCGTCATGATAATGCGACTGAGTCCCAACTGTCAAATGTGGCTATGTACTTAAATGATGATCAAAATAAACTAATTGGATTGAGCAATTAATTAGACTTGTATATATGGATAGAATCGCATATCTCCACAGATTATTTCCATGGTAACTATATTATGATTGAACGACTTATATCTGAAATATCATCCAATATCTATCTTCCCTGTTATTAAAATTCGTATTGCCATTGTCAAATTCATGGCGGATACGATATTCATTTTGAGTTCCAAAGTTTAGTCATAAAAAGTCCTTCTAATTTTTTGTGATTGGTATGGTTGGAAACGCATACTTCTATAGTTTATAGTCATAACATTAAAATATTTTTAGGTGATATATGGACTGATATATGTGGCAAAGTTCACTGGCAGGTTCTTAACATATAGCTCTAAGATTTAGCTGTCAAATTCCCGATCGGAAAGATACTCTAAATTAACCATTATTATCTTCAAAGTTTGTTGATGAAATGTCCCACAAATATTTCATAATTGATATGGTTGGAAACGCATACTTCTGTAGATTATAGATATTACATTAATATATTTTTAGGAGGGTTGTAGTTAAAGAAAATCACGCGAATTTAACATTACTTCTCTAGCATAAACACGTTTTTACGTAAACAGACACACATGCGCCGTTTTTCTGCGCAGTCTATACAAAAGCGTTGCATCTTGTGCACCACGAACAACTAGGGGTTTAAACAGCATTTTTCAATCCAATTTGCAACCATGTATTGCGGTCTTAAACATCTTAAACTGTGTAGATTATGAAAGAAAAACGGTTTATCTAATATAAGGTCGATGGTCCACCCCAAAAAATAAAATCTTCAGTTAATTTCGAACTGAATTAAAACTTAAAATATGTGGGACTCGTACTATACTCAATGAATTTCGGTGGGCCATCTGCCAAAAGTTTCCCGGTCCGATTGTCTGTAAATCCATACCCATATGAAAGGTCTGCTCTGATTGGAAGTTAGTTGCAAATCTAAACAAATCAGAGACCTTTTTACAGGAGGCCACAGCCGGAAATCACGAAAAATGCGCAGCCGGTAACATTTTGACACATCGCATTTTTAATAATTTTTTACTCAATGATTCTAAAGGAACAACACGAATATTACAAATGGAATCAAAGAGAAACATTTACTCGTTAATATGGTATGCATCAGTAATATAATAAGGAACATATAATGCTAGAAAATCATAAACAAAGTCCAACTTAGGTCCCGAAAATGGGGGAATCCCCGATTCGCACGTCAGTGGACATGCTACTATAGGTCTAGATCACCAGTCGCTAAAACCGGCCATGGCCCATGCATATAAACCGTGAATTTACGTTTGACATATGAATTTTAGTAACTTCTACAACGGGGAGTTCACATCATACGTATGATTCACGGATTGTGTGCATGGCCGAACTGTGCGCGATTGATGCTCTATATTGCGTTTTGGATTTTGAATAAATTTCTGTCTAGTTAAGAAAGCCATTTAAACATAATAAGTGACCGACTTAGTACATACAATATTGTCAATACATAAAGTATGAATTGGAATTGCAGCACAATTTTATCAAATTTAAGGAGAGACGAACATTCTACCTATTCACTAAAGACAGTGGCTGATGTATGAAAATGACAGGTGATTCTGCCAATCTTGCTCTAAAATAGAATCTGTAATGACCACGGTATGCACATCAGCGGTTTTGTGGCTTTATGATTTACACAACTTCAACAGTAGATATTCATTATCAAGTGGTGGGTTCAATGAGCGGATTAATGTGGACATCGGGTAATATCATAATAAAGTACATAATACATACAGTACTGTCAATGGCAAAAGGATACAGAACTGCAATGAAATTAGAGGAATCGGCGTAAGAAAGTGTAATGATTTGTAACAATTCGAAACAAAGTTACTGCTATCTCGGTTTTCTTGGTACTGCTCAATCACCGAAACTATGATACTTATGATTATCGAAATAAACAGAAAAACACGTAATATTAATTTCTTACACTTCCGCTCATGACCGTCCTTCTTCGATCCTTAATCGTTCATAAATATTCCGATTTGTTTGGGCATTCTCGTTTATTCCCGCCACAACGACAGCGCTGATTGGTTAAAAAGTGAGGACGCCATACAGACACCCAATGAAATGAAAATCTGTTAAAATGTCTGGCGTGGTCTTGAACTTTTAGAAATCATCTTTTTACTATGGGCAACTCCGTAAAATGCGTAATACAAGGGAACCAATCAGAATAAATGTAACTTCAGGCAAGTTATGAAGAAAGCCGTAATTTGCGGAAGCTACAGAACCTTTTTACGTTCGTAACAGTCGCAACATTGAGAAGAAATGGGAAAAAAACATAAGGAGTCGTAGCATAATTCTTAAGATTTTTCTTCTGTATCCTGACGATATCAGTACTGTATCTATCACATTGTTATGGTCGCTGAACATTTCGGCAGTGGGGCTTGTGATTGGTTGTATCTTGTGAGCAACTTAAACGAACATTAGGGGCATTGAATTACGGCTATAAATACTGCGTATATAGCAGTGAGATATCATATGACGATGAGACACTATAATGACCTTGTTTTGCAGTGTTGACCATGTCGCGTGGTGGCGGTCCGGGCGGGTGGCGGGTGGCAAGTGGTGTCGCTCTTGCCGCGGCGGCAACAGCGGGCTCTGCACTTGTTTGGCATCTAGTCCAAAACCGCAGATCAAGCTCGAGTAATACAAAGGTAGGTCGTCGTTACCAGCAGAACGAGATCGTCATGATATGAGGGTTTGAAATGCCATGGGATCTGTATGTGCGCAGTGTCGCCAAACACGAGCGTCAGTGTTATTTTTGCTGACGTGCTGATCTAGCTGTGATGGTATAAATGTAGACTAAATCTAGTGTATAGCGAAGTAATGTGATATAAATAGTTTAAAAATTTCCAACTCACTCATTTTACTGTTGACATGATTTCTTCAATGCTGACAATATATTTCCAACTTCTTTCTCACACATGTCTAACAAGCCTATTTCCACCATAATAGACACCGCTATAGCCCCTTGATTTAGTTAAATGCAGGCATTGGTTAAGGCTGTAGAAATATGCTTGAATGTGCTAGAGAGAGAAAGTAAGAACATTGGAATGAAGTTCACAACCACTGGGAAACACAATATATGTAAAGTACGATGAATATTCTTGAAATTTATTTTTGTTGTTTTCAACGTAATAGAAGCTCCAAGCTACAGGCCCTAATCCCAGCATGCCGCTGAATCTGAGGGACCCGCCAAAGAAAAAAGACAAGAAAAAGAAGCGCGAGGCGATCGGTCCCATCACGGAAGTGAGGATCTTCTACGGCACACAAACCGGCACTGCAAAGGTAAATGTGCTTATTTCTTTTTTATTTTAGATCATATCCGATCTAATATGAAAAGAGAATTTTGATTTTGTTATGCTATTATTAGCTTATATTTGACCTGGTATGACAAAAAGTAAATTGTAATTTAATTTAAATTTTAGATTACATTTGACATACTGTTATACAAAGAGAATTTTGATTTTCTGAACTCATACATTTAACCTAGTACGATGCAGTGAATTTTAAGATTATTCATCCGAAAGTTTTGTCATTTAGCAATTTGCCGAGCAGCTAGCTTCCAGTGTTGCAGCTATTGGCGTAAAAGCCGAAGTTTCCGATCTCGCCAAGTTTGATCCAGATGACGAATGGCCAAAAAATGTGAGTTATTGTTTGGATTTTTTAATTTTACAAATAATGTTTGTATTCTCACGGACAAAGTTGGGCTATAATCAAATTATGTTAATTTGAAGAGGGACTATTCGTCATAGTACATTGTAAATAGGAGTGTAAAATGTAATGAAAATTAAGTGATGTCCAGTTAGTTAATTGAAATAACTTGGAACGTGCCAAAGAAATAAATAAGATGAGCCTTGAGACCAAAACCAAGGAAATCATTACTCTTCTAATATGTTTTTAATCCTATTTAATTGTATTGTCATTGTTTATTTCAAATAGGCGTACACCGTATACCTACAAGATATTTATATTGCCATATTTACAGTTTACAGTCAAAAAATATTTGTCCTTTAAAAGCCAGTGTCCTTAAACAGTGCTTTTCCATTGTAAGTGTAGGAAAAATAAGACTTATGCTTTTCATGTATGATATTGATAACATTTTGAAAAGTATGTTCTCTTGTTTATGAAAACACAAAAACATGGGTAGTTACATAATAGAATGATTTTAGCAAGACGTATGTATTGTTTCAAGGGCCGACATGACATTAAGCAATACAGAGATAGGGGACTTCTCACATGCACCGTGAAGTTATGTTTAATGAAAATCATTCTGTTGGCGTACTGCTGCTTCTCTTGTTTTGACGCTTTCATAACTGGCCTGCATGGTATTTAAATTGTTCTAGTTATTCTCTTAGCACAAGTTTAAGTGAAAAGAATTTTCAGAATGCACAAAACAATCAAATCAGTCTTCTTCAGTCTCTGAGCATAACCTTTACTGCCTTGTCCTTGCTCCTCAGATCACGCCGAGCAGCCTGTACGTGTTCATCATCTCCACCTACACTGACGCCGCTCCCCCAGAGTCGTGCGCCTGGTTCTACAGGTGAGTCCTCATAACGCCTACTCTCTGTTCTCTCAAAAATGGCCATTGCATGAATGTTGTCACCGTCAGATAATTACCATCTATAAAATTGACCCCCCATTGCCATTTACCAAGACGAACGTATTCCTGATGAATTCAAATGTTTTTGTCTCTTGTCATGAGAACAAAGTATAATATCCATCTTGATTTTTAGCTTGCAAAAAAAACTTTCTGACGTGCGCACTGTGTTTTGCCGGTGCAAAAAATGCTGATGTTGACATTTGTAATAAAATGCTGGATTTCTTCATAATTAAATCTCCCCGGACGAAGTCCGAGGGGAGATTTCTAGCTTTAGTTCTGTCCGTCTGTCCGCGTCCACATGCTTAAAAGCTTATAACTTGAACACCATAAGAGCTATTGCTTTGAAAATTAAATATGTTTAGTTTGAGGACAATCGTATGTCTCAAAAATTTTTGTTTGTACTTTGGCCTACTTTTGACGAACTTATGACCTTCGGTACAAATATCTTGTTACCACACTTTAGGGAGAAGTATTTGGCCGATTGTCGCCAAACTTCATATGTAGCTTCGATGTACTACTCTCCAGACCTGATTAGATTTTGGTGTACTTTGGCCTACTTTTGATGAAGTTACGATGTGTTTTAGAAAAAAATATTATTACGTAATTGTGTTTATCTGTCTTCTGGGAACAGTTTATGACTTATCATCACCAAACTTGACATTTGGTATGTCTATATCACTCTCCTCACGTGATTTGATATTGGTGTACTTTGGCCTACTTTTGAACTTACGAGCGTTACGTAATAAACCTTGTTAACACTCTACAGGGAAAAGTATTTGACCTATGGTCACCAAACTTCATATTTAGCTTCGTTGTACTACTCTCCAGAGCTGATTAGATTTTGGTGTACTTTGGCCTACTTTTGATGAAGTTACGATGTGTTTTTATAAAAATATTATTACGTAATTGTGTTTATCTGTCTCCTGGGAACAGTTTATGACTTATCATCACCAAACTTGACATTTGGTATGTCTATATCACTCTCCTCAGGCCTTTATTTTTTTATTTTTCGGTTTACAGACCCGCCGCTCAAAAAAACAGGATTTAGGAATAAAAATAAAATTGAAAAAATGGTATTTTTTTAATTCCGCCGCTGAAAAAAAGGGCGATAATACGAGATGTTGAATCAAATGGCCTGTTCCGACTTAAAATACTCATTGGAATCGTTTCCGATAAACATCATACTATAACAATAACGTGTCCTAGTATGTAATAAATGAACTGTTATCCATTATATTGCATGTATATGTCCATGTGGTGGATATTTAAAGAAGTACGAACATATTTCAAATTACTTGAGTTAGGCAAATACGCCGTTGAGTTAGGCAAAAATGTTTTATTTTTCATTTTTTTTTTTTTTTTATTTCCTCCGACGACGACAGTTGAGCATCCTGTGAGTCTGTAAACCATAACATCAAAAAATAAAGGCCTCACGTGATTTGATATTGGTGTACTTTGGCCTACTTTTGAAAATGTTTTAAAACCTTTTAACAAACTCTATTTTTTTTTTTTTATTCGTTGTACTACTCTCCAGAGCTGATTAGATTTTTGTGTACTTTGGCCTACTTTTTGATGAAAATTACGATGTGTTTTTAAAAACAAATTATTACTTGTGTTTATCTGTCTCCTAAACCATATGACTTATCATCACCAAACTTGACATTTGGTATGTCTATATCCAATCACGTGATTTTGATATTGGTGTACTTTGGCCTACTTTTGAACTTAACGGCGTTACGTAAAAACCTTGTTAACACTCTACAGGGAGAAGTATTTGACCTATGGTCACCAAACTTCATATTTAGCTTCGTTGTACTACTCTCCAGAGCTGATTAGATTTTGGTGTACTTTGGCCTACTTTTGATGAAGTTACGATGGGTTTTTAAAAACAAATTATTACGTAATTGTGTTTATCTGTCTCCTGGGAACAGTTTATGACGTATCATCACCAAACTTGACATTTGGTATGTCTATATCACTCTCCTCACGTGATTTGATATTGGTGTACTTTGGCCTACTTTTGAACTTTCGAGCGTTACGTAATAAACCTTGTTAACACTACAGGGAGAAGTATTTGACCTATGGTCACCGAACTTCATATCTAGCTTCGTTGTACCACTCTCCAGAGCTGATTAGATTTTGGTGTACTTTGGCCTACTTTTGATGAAATTACGATGTGTTTTAAAAACAAATTATTACGAATTTGTGTTTATCTGTCTCCTGGGAAGACTTTATTACCTATCATCACCAAACTTGACATTTTGTATGACTATGTCACTCTCCTCATGTGATTTGATATTTGAGTACTTTGGCCTACTTTTCAAAAATGGCCTGATCGGGGAAATGGCCTGATCGGGGAAGGGGAGATTTACGGCGTTCCCGACGACTACTTGTATTAACGTATGTATGGCGATTTGAAATGTTAGTCACCTGCCCGGACTTGTAACAATTTATTCAAGCACGCCTGTACAGCAATATAATCTACAAATGCGAGCCAGGGAACATAGTGACAAAATTGCAAAACGTGGAAATTGCCTTGGTTTTTATCAAATTATTTTCGAAAATATCTAGCGTAGTGGAGATTTTCACCATCAGACCTGTCGAACCAGCACACTTGAATTATTAAAAAATTATATAGATATACTAGATTAAATCTTTTTGACCTCCATTCTACAATAACTTGAAACTAAAAATGTTATGAAGCCAGACACTACATGCTTTTTCAGGTAATGTTCTGTTGTGTTACATGGATTGATTGACTAATTTTGAGAGAAATCCATTTAAACTTACTGTTTTAATATTTTCGGACATTTTTCCATGTCCATTTTCTGAGACTTCCTTCTGTCACCAGGTAGCAGCAAGTGACAGTAAAGATGGACATGGAAAAATGTTCGAAAATATCAAGACAGTAAGTTTAAATGAATTTATCTTTAAAAAATTAGCCAATCAATCCAGATAAAAAAAGAATCTATTTACAAAAAGATTGTGTTACACTTTAGTTGGCTAGAAGACACAGCGCACGACTTCCGCGTGCAGAAAACCTTCCTTCAGAACATGAACTTCGCCGTTCTTGGCCTCGGAGACTCGCTTTATGAAAACAACTTTGCCAAGGTATTTGGTTTATATGTTTCACACGTTGGATGGTTTTCTTTTTTACTTTAATTATTAGTGTTGTTCTTTGACAATAAATGAAACTCACCTTGAGAAGGCAGAAAATTTGAGATACGCAACATCGAGATAATAATGTTCTACTGTATCATACCTATACATATCAAATATACACATCAATATACATATCAAAACCTTAAAGGTTATGCTCAGTAGCCGATCAAGTATGCATACACAGAAACATCATGATGTGTTTTGTAGATTCTGAAAGTTCTTTAAACAACATATTAGATTATCTTGGGCAATTTAAAGACCACTCCATAAAAAGCTGGGTAAAAACCCATCAAGACACGTGAAGGCGCAAATTTTAAACTAAATGATTTTACGTACACGATGGACATAACAAGCTGCCTGTCTTGGTCATGTTATATGTGACGTCTGCCATTAAAAATGCACAGTACATCTGATGAAAATCTCATATGAATATGCAACCTCCTGTTATCTTGTGTTTTAGTTAACAAGACATCATGGTATTTTATAGGTGTAATAGCTATTAAACGTGAAAAATATTAGTCTAATTTTCCTTACACTTTCAGTGTAAAAGATATCGTTTATTGATCCTGGATTTTACAGAATACGTATATTTTTGACTGAGCATTATGTTTAATTTTGCCCGTTATGGTGTCAGGTTGGAGAGAACGTGAGCAGGTGGCTGGCGGCTCTCAGCGGGACAGTCGCGCTCGACTTCTCCACGGCAGACGACAACGTGGCTGCGTCACCGCACGCCGGTAAGGGACAGATTTTCATTTTTTATTCTTTGTGGGTTTTATTTCAATATTTATATAGATATCTAACCTCTGTGTTGTGGCTGCAGGTAAGGAGGGCGACTTTGCAGCGTGGCAGGCGGACGTGCTAGAGGTCGTGACCTCTGGCCTCACCAAGGTCACCGACGCGGCGTGTGGATCATGCTCCACCTGCTCCTGCAAAAAGGAGGCCAAGGTTGACAAAGACGAGTCTTCTACGGTCGACACCAACAAGGTTTGCTCGTCTATATTAGGGTCCCCACGGGTACCTCGAGTACTCGTCCATGAGTAGAATATGTCTATAACTCGAGTACAAGTCTTGTACTCGAGTACTCGAGGATTACTATATTCTCATTTTCCGGACGTGTGCAAGGCTGATCGAGCATGTATTCGAACTCTGACTCGTGAATAGCCCCCTTTCTGAAAATGCATTGTAGCATTGATAAAAAAAGTGCTCTACTTCATTTTGTGCGTGCACACCACTAAGGGTACGGGTTGATCGAGACTGGTTTGACTTTGTTTTGAAAACATCACGTGCAACAATAACGAACAAAGCATGTGGTTTGATATTAAAACCATTGCAAATATAGCTATATTATGTGTACAAAAGATATGAAATGATGATTATTCCAATTATCATCATAGGAATAATGGAATAATGGATTACTATGTACGACTTTTACCCAAATTGATGGAAGAGTTTGTTCTACAAGGTATTTCATGAATATCTTCTATTATCGTCCATAGCCATTAATGATCATATGCATACGATGTCTTACATTTGAGTACCCGAGTACGAGGCGATTACAGAGGGGCGAGTACTCGAGTAGCAAAATCACTACACTTGGGCCCCCTAGTCTATATTGACTTGGAAGAGAGTCTTGTTTGCACATGACCTTTAAATGAAAACAAACCTGTTTTGTTTGAAATGGATTTACTACACTAAATGCTGCCTCTTCATTGCTGTGCAAGAACTGCTATTTACTTAAAATGTTGTTGCGTCATTGACCTCACTTCAATTATTACAATACAAACTGAATAGATAACTTCAAACTGAAGTTTAACATTTTTGAAAATTTTCAGGACTAAAAATTGAAAATATAACTCAATACTTTACTATATGTCTTTGATAAATTTCCAGACCATTAGACAACTATATATATCTCAGACTTCGAGACTACAAAGACAATATTCCATTGAAAGATATCTGGACAACTGTTAACATTATATAATCACCAGTAATGCATGTTTTTCATGCAGCTACTATGTTGAATTTTGAATAAGGTTGATTATTGCAGGACTATTTTAATGTGCACAAAACCAGCTTTGACATGGATTTTTTACATCAAAGCAACTTTTCGTGTGTTCTGTGGAATGTCCCATACGTTCAAACAATTCCTCGGCAAAGAGCATAGTATCAGAATAACGTTTTAATATGTAGTAAGACAGATTCATGAAATAGTAAAAGGGTCTATTGGCTTTTAAACCATATCTTTACTAATTGCAAAACCAACATTGAATCATATAATTAAAAAATGCAATCTCACAGAGTAAATGTTTGTTGAGTGAATGTTCTGGGATGCAGGAGGAGGAGGCTGCTGTTGTGTACGAGACGAGCAGTGACGAGGACGACGATGCCGCTGGGGACGTGGTGGCTGCGGGCGACTCGGCAGCGGGCGGTGGGATGGTCGATCTGGAGGACCTCGGCAGCATGATGGCCGGACTCAAGCAGGCCAAGGTGAGAGTTTAAAACATACCTGTTGAATCGAGTAGCCTAAGGTACGAGTTCAGGAGACTTGAATGAGACATTATCAAGTAATGGCTATACAGTAGAACCTCTTTATTAGGACCACCTTTGGGACCATTATGGGATCTTATTATAGAGGTGGTTTCATTAGAGAGGTGGTCTTAATTAGAGGTTGTACTGTATACTCATTCAACCAGACATCAGATTAGAGAGGTACTCAACACAAGAACCAAGAGGAGTGATGAAAAGGTTGCAAAGCCAGGAAAATGATGTATTTTGTAACAAAATTGTGATTTTTGCCAGACGTACCATCCATTTTCAACAGCAGACGTCACATTTAACAAGGCAGAGATAGGCGGTTTGTTAGGCCAAACAGAATTGATAGTTTGGTTCGGTTGGCGCCCGCCCCTCTTAAAACACCCCCGACCCTTAATATTTTATAAAATTAAGTCCCCCAGCATATTTTTTGTCATAAAAAAATGGTTATATCTTACGACTCCGCCTCAAAACTGAAAAAATTCAAGAAATGTTTTACCGATCCTCTATGAAAAGCGAAACAAAACAGTTACAAACTATTGCCTTATAGTCCATGGCGCGCCCAGCCTTTATCAAATTGTCTTGTATCGATTGCGAGTCAGCTGCTGCGTATCAAAACATTGGATAGACGATAGAGGCTGTAGATTCATTAAAATAGGTCAGATGATCGACGATTTCTGTGAAAACTTTCAGTTTTATGCCATTTTCTAAATACAGTTACATTAGACTGTCTTCACTCCCAAACTGTTCTCATGACCTCAGGCTAGGTTAGTCTCGCACAACAAAGACCAACGTACATGTACAGCGAGCTCCAGCGAGCCACCACCACGTGGCCCCGCAAAGTGAGGCTGGCTGATCGAGTCTAAGGCGAGGTCTGATCTGAATCTGAATCTGAGTGTTGGTGTCGGCAAAACATCAGATATGATGGCTCTTCACCCAAAACAGGTTGTGTTGTGCGCAAAGAGAACAGAAGATAGTGTTAGTAAGAGTGGGGTAAGGCCGATAGTAAGAAGTCAAAGATAAAAACAGTTAGTGGTGCAGGTTAAAAACAAGAATGAACTTAAAGATTTAGAAGTGGGCGTGGGCTAGGTGGCTTTTAAAAAAAAAGCTTCCAGTGTAGGAACGCTGACCACATCTGCTGGCAGGTTATTCCATAGAATTACTGTGCTTGGAAAGAACGAGTGTCTATAGTAATCTGTCAATGTCGGAATTTCAAGATATGTCAAGCTGTGTGTCCTTCTTGATCTTATGGATGCTGGATGAATATGTTGAGGCATTTGTATGTTTACAAGATGATGATGGATTTTAAAAACATACATAGTTTTTATCTTCTTCCTCCTTGTCTCCAAGTCTTCCCATCCTAGCTCCTCCAGCATGGCTGTTGGGCTGCTGGTATTGTGGAATCTATTGGTGACAAATCTGGCTGCCCTCCTCTGTACTTGTTGGAGTTTGTTGATGTCAACCCGTGTATATGGATCCCACACTGTTGCTGAATATTCCTTACATATGATCTTCTGTAAAAAATTTCAGATAAAATTTCGCCCTACCCTTCCTTTAAGGCCCATAAAATTTTACAGCACCTTCCCGACTATGAGAATTTTTGCATAAAATTTTAACATTTTCCTACCTACCCTGCCTGGTTTCATGATAAAATATTATGATAAAATAAAATATTATTCCCCCTACCCTTGAATTACTCAATCTCAGAAAACTATCAATTCTGTTTGGCCTTCGCGGGATGAAAGTCATTCAGTTGACATTTATCAGCTACATGTGTCTTGATAGTTTCATAGCTGGCTTTTTATTGCTTGGTATTGGAATTGCTAAAATTTTAATACGCTGACATCAAAGATGGGCTTAATGTTCGAATAAAAGCCCATGGGCCAATAAAAATATTTTCCCTGCCAAAAAAATCGATGAAAATTGATAGTATACCCTGAACCCAGATGAGTGACCAAAGACACGTTAACACACCTAAAGTCCTGTCACATTCATACGGTCATACCATGATCATGCTTTGGGGCGATATTAAAACCGTTTCACTATTTTCCATCAATGGTTCAGAATGAACATCGATATAAACCTTCGGCGAAGCTTGAATCAATGTTTGAAGATATATATCTGTGTTAATCTGCATCTAGAATACAAAAGTGAAAATTAACAAATAATATATTTTTTCAAAACACTTTACCGGCATAGTTCTTGTTGCAAGCGAAACGTGTTCTCTAGGAGCTTTCTCGTTTCTAAAGGATTAGAAATCAATATAGAATCAACTGTTAAATGCTTTCGGTATATCTCCAGTGCGTGAGTATGTATAATGTTTCCGAGTTCAAATATTTATTAAAATAGGTTTGTTTTACCATGCTAAAAAAGTCTTGTGACAATGAAATTTGAAAAGATATGAAACAATAATTACCATTGATGATTAAAGGGAAAACATCCGTATTCAAATCACATTCCATGCTATGAAAATTTTGTCAATTGACATAGAAAACCCATTTAAGAAACTTGGTAGCTCTTTATAGTCAAATCCAATGCCTATATCACCAAATAGGGGTGGGCGTACAATATACGCCCCTGGGCTTTCATAACTTTTTCCATTTTTAAAGGTCAAAAAGTGCTGTTTTTGGTTGCCCATAAGCCCATGGGCTTTAATTTTATCAAAAAAAAAACACCACACATTCCTTCCATGAAAGCATACTTGTTTGCCCACTGACACCTTTAACTTGTATAACTGACATGGCGTGTGCTGTAAGGAGGAGGCAGCGTCCGGCGCCTCAATCTATGCTGCGCTGCGCCCGCCTCGAGAGCAGGGCTACCGCCTCGTGGGGTCACACTCCGGGGTCAAACTGTGTCGCTGGACTAAGGTACACTAGCAGTTCTGTTTGTCAACGTCCTTGTTTTGAATAGAATAAGATAAGTTATGCTTCAGAATTAGAAATACACTGACAGCGATGTAATTTACTCCCATAGAAAACTTATAGGAGTATATACCGGTACAAGTATTTACAGTATCACATTCTGGACTACATTACTATAAAACATTAAAGTAACTTATCTAACTACAGTTTATACATCTTTCTATCACTAAAGTGAAATAGTATGAGTGGCTGTAACAGATAGGAACAAATTGTATTGTGAACACTTTGAAAACAATCATTTTGTGTTTCAATTGTGTCAAGTAAAAAGTTTTTAACATTTTGTCAAATAAAATGGTTATTTGTCTATGAAACTTGATCCATGTTAATTTATTTCATCGATAAGTTTGCAATCATTTTGATGAAACAAATCCCCCGATTTTCTGGTCTACATTAGACAGGTTTTTTGAGTGATCAATTTAAAAAGTGTTTCTGTCAAGATGTCTATTCTCTTAGGCAAGACTGCTTTGGTTTGAGTCCTTTATGATACAATGTTGCAGTTGATGCAGCTGCCAACACCATATTTGTGCTAGGGCACATCTTCCTTAACTTTTCCGTGTTTGCACAATGTTTACTCTCTACGTTACATATCATGAGTCCCAGCACTGTGAGGGTGGGTGGGGCATTTTATTACAGTAGAATTTCTCTATTAGGACCACCTTTGGGACCAGTGTTAGTTGGTCTTATTATAGAAGTGGTTTCAATAGAGAGAAGGTCTTAATTGGAGGGTGTACTGTATACAAACACTGTCCGGCGTTTTTACAATGACCAAAGTCCATATTCTGTATCTACAGTATTTACGATACAAGCTGTATTTTTACAGTATTTACTGTACACCCCATGTGCTGTCGTTACAGTCGATGCTGCGTGGTCGGGGCGGCTGCTACAAGCACACGTTTTACGGCATCGAGTCGCACCGCTGCATGGAGGCCACGCCAAGTCTCGCGTGTGCAAACAAGTGCGTTTTCTGCTGGAGGTGAGTCGTTGTTTGTTTATGTTTGTATTTATTTATCTATTTTATAATTTACTTCTTTCATTATTCTATTCTTAACTCTTTGTTAATGAGTGATAAAAGTCAGAAAATGATGTCATAGAATATTGGAAAATGTGCAAAAGTCAAACGAAGCTCACTTCAGAGGACTTCAAAATTGACAATTGTCAGAGTGATGTATTTTGAAGAACACAACTGCTGAAATTCAGTAGTACAGTTGAGTGGAACATCATTGGAACTTCTCACTCTGTATAAACTATTTATTGGCTCATTTAAACTTGATTCAATGAAAGCAATTTCCGCGTGATGACTCTTCTAGCATAGCAATACACTTGATTCCTTAGACGGATAAAATGATCCTTGTTACAGACACCACACAAACCCAGTGGGCACAGAGTGGCGCTGGGCGATGGACGAACCCGAGATTGTGCTGCAAGGGGCGCTCCACAACCATGTCAGCCTCATCAAACAGTTCAAAGGTCAGTGCGCTGGCTGTCCCTTGTCTTATTAGGTAGTTCACAATCATATGTACAGTTTTTTATTGACCATTGTTATGCATATGTATGTCAAAATTGCTTTATTATGACTGGCGGGTTTTGCTGAAATATAGTAACTTGCATTTTTATGGCATGCCCACCAGAGCACAGTAGTCTTAAGATTTGATGTGCCCTGACTTAGATTTTATGTGTCTAGGAAACCAGGGCACTAGCTAGCGTCAAGCCCTGTCTGTCTCACTATCCGTATGGCTACCCGTCTGACTGCCTGTCTGTCTGCTGTAGGTGTCCCAGGGGTGCAGCCTGCGCGGCTGGCAGAAGGCCTGGCCCCACGCCACTGCGCGCTGTCACTGGTGGGGGAGCCCATCATGTACCCCGCCATCTCCCGCTTTGTAGATCTGCTGCACGAAAAATATATCTCTACGTTCTTGGTGACCAACGCCCAGTTCCCAGACGCCATCAGGTACGAGGAAGTCAGTGCTGCAGCAAAGCCACAAAAAGTCTCTTATTTAACGAGCAACCGGTGATGAAAGTACAAGGACTATCGTGTTTTATTTTTTTACCCATATTTTGATGGTTATAAAACTGCTTGATGCCATTCCTGAAAGTTGCTTTGGGATGAGAAATTCACATTTTTGTCAGCAGATTATACCGAAAAAGTCAAAACTACTGGCCGTTCACAATTCTTTCACTATAGAGGAAATATTGAGATAAAAACTTTACCTCTCATTTGTCATTCATCATTTTATCGAATAAATATTCTGTTTTACACCCTAACTTTTTATTTAATATCCAAGGTTACGGATTTAAAAACAAACATTCCATACTGTTTTTATTGTTTGAATCGATAGAAATCAGTACTGCCAACAGGGCGGGTACTATGTTTATTTTTCCACAAACCATGTGTTGTGCGCTCAGTTCTTGGAAGTGTAGACTAGTCTCTAATAAATGACGTCATGGAATGGAACGGGTTTCGTTTAATAAGTTTTTGCAAGCGTACGTAAATCGTAAATCGTTCAGTACTGTTTTTACTAAGTCTTTGCAAGTGTACGTAAATCGTTCGCTACTGTTTTCACTAGATCGCGAAATGAAAGAAAAATGACTGGAAAAAAAGAAAAATGATTGGAAAAAAATTATGTGTATTTTCTGGTGACTAATTTTTATATTGGTATATTAGGGGATGGGCTATAGTTTGATTAGGAATGGCTTTGGTTAACGACTGATGCTTATATAAAGTACAATCGAATGAAACCTTCTATAGTGAAAGAATTGTGAACGGCCAGTACATATATTTCATACAAATTTGAGAAAATTCATCAGAGCTCATTGAAAATCAAGCTAACTTATGCGTAATAGATAATTAAAAATTAAAAAAAATCAAGATCTTTCATGGGCCTGAGCAATTTTTGTTTACATTATGTTCCAAACTCTGAGAGCGTGGACTCATTTTTATCATAGAGTGCATTGTGGACTGACTGCCCCTTTGATTGTATGTCTGACTGCCCCTCGGCCTCTGACTGCCTCTCTGTCTGAATGACTGGCTGCCCCTTTGTCTTTCTGTCTGACTGCCTCTCTGTCTGCCTATAGGACCCTGTCCCCGGTCACCCAGCTGTACGTGAGCGTCGACGCCTCCACAAAGGAGTCGCTGAAGAAGATCGACCGCCCGCTGTTCCGTGACTTCTGGGAACGGCTCATCGACAGTCTGCGCGCACTCGCAGAAAAAGTACGGCTGGCAGTGAATTTCATTTTTCTATTTTTTCTTTTTTTTCTTCTTCTCTTTTTTGAATTATTATTTAAAATATTCTTTTTGTATTATTGATTTTTTTATTTATTGATTTTTTTGTATAGAGAATAATGTCATCGTGAATCTGAGCTACGGCGCGAACATGAAAACATAATCTACCGTGGCGCCAAATGCCGCTGTCCCCTCATATGTTTTGATATGCGCACGATGTATACATTGACTATGCTCTCTCCAGGGTCAGCGCACAGTGTACCGACTGACCCTGGTCAAGTCGTGGAACACGGACGAGCTGAAGAATTACGCGGAGCTGGTCAGCATCGGGCGGCCGGACTTCATAGAGATCAAGGTGGGTCAACCGCAGACAGGATGGATAATGTACACTTAACAGCTGTTCAGGGTAGGAAAAAATTTCCTTTTGGGCATAAAATTCCAATGATAGAAAGAAAAAAGTAAACCAACTTTGATAGTACCGGGCGTGTCAAGGGACACATGTCACTTTTCACGGTCCAATATGTTAATGTCACAATTCAGTCTATAGGCTTTGGATTTATACAATGTATCACCAACTGACTGCACACTCCCCAGGTGTGACGTCCTGCAGCTCCCCTGAGTATTCAAACATCCCTTTTCTTATCGCACTGACTGCATACTCTCCAGGGCGTGACCTACTGCGGCTCGTCCAAGGCCTCGACGCTGACGATGGAGAACGTGCCGTGGCACACGGAGGTGGTGGGCTTCGTGCAGCAGCTGGTGGACCTCCTGCCGGACTACGCCATCGCAGCCGAGCACGAGCACTCCAACTGTGTGCTGGTGGCAGACACCCGCAAGGTACAGATGTCCAGCTGTCACAAATGTAAATGTCTGGTTTATGGTCTTCATCCCCGCTATGCCACTCTGAGTGTCAGATTTCAAGATATGATTGTGCAGGATCAGACGACTTTATTTTCACACCAGGTCATTGACATCCTTGTCACACTATATTTTTTTTAACTATCCAGACAGCAAACAGTACTAATATATCGCAAGCGTAGCGCAGACGTGCTTATCAATCAACATAAGCCTTCACTTGCCTCCTGTCCTGTACGGTACCTATTTAACGTGTAGGTACCACAGAGCAGTGTGCAACTGTTTATGTATGAGTTTTCTCAACACACATCCCCAGACATGACTAGGAATTGAAACCACAACCTGATCATGAGTCTAACTATCCATTCAGCCACAGAAGCACACAATATGTGATTGATGGACTTATAATTCCATGTTAGGACTTTATCACATGGCATTTGGTGGATACATATATGATATATTAAGTCCACAAAATCTATATAATTTGCGAGGTGAGTTTCACAGCACAGTACTGTGCTGGATGCTCTTACAGGGAGATGAGAAAAGTGATAACATGATAAAAATATCTCTGTTTTGCTCGCTGTAAGTTTCCTAATACACATGAGAACTGTGATTACGAAGGCTAATTATTCCTGTTCCTGTTTTTTCACATGTGTCATTGTTCAACTAGAATTGAAAACCACTTACATGTTCCCGTGTATTCAAAACATTGTCTCTGTTTTTTCCTTATCATGAGTTATAGCGCCCTCTAATTGGTTTCACATGGTGTATTGACATGTTTGTTGTATTTTCAGTTTTTGCGTGATGGTCGCTGGTGGACCTGGATCGACTACGATCGCTTCCACGAACTTGTGAAGCGCCACAAGGACACCGAAGGTCAGGCGATCCGTCACTCTATCAAGACCAGATTTATTTGGCCAAGCCTTTATTTTTAGGGAGAATTCAGGGAATTTTTAAATATTAAATTGAAAAAATATTTATTTAACCAAAATAGATCTTTTTGTAAGGAAATTTACCTCTATGTATGTCGTTCAAGAGTTTTGCAGTGAATATAGGCACACAGATCTAGATTCTGTCATAGATATTCTGACACACGTTTGTAGACAGCTGGGTGGTTGTCATTATAAGTTGTTCAGCTTTCCCTCTGACTTAGACATTCAATAAACTAAAGTAAGATAGTCCCTGTAACATGCAGGTGCTGAGACGTTCTCTGCGGAGGACTACATGGCGCCCACCCCGGCCTGGGCCGTGTACGGCGCCCCAGAGAGAGGCTTCGACCCCGACGAGACACGCCACTACCGCAACAAACGCAGCGCCAGCAAGGATGTCACCGGCTGCTGAGGGGCAGCGGACGCGAATGATTAACCAGCCGGGGACAAGCGGTCGGCATAAATGCTCAGGCACTACAGAAAAATACAAGCGAGCAGACTAGAGCAAAATTGGAAGCTACAGATGAATCATATGAAAGATATTATTACGTGAGCTGTGTTGGGCACCGGCGTAGTGGCAAAACCCTTAGTAAATTAAGAGCACTTCGAGAAAACGTATTTCAAAATTGGGTAGATATTTGGGAATTTTACAAAAAATGATTTTTTTTGTCAAATAGCTGTTGCAAATTACGTCTATAACGCCCCGCAAAGTTTATCTTGAAAGCTTCAAATTGTGACAAATATTTCTATTGGTAAAAGTTGGATATGTGGGGTATTTGGTAATATTTCTGATCAGGAAAATGAGTTTGTGCTTAATAATGGGTCAGTGAACACTTAACTAGCCAGAAAATGTCAGGGAAAATATTGTTTTGATCATGGGGCCAGCTCCAGCCGGGTAAATCAGTGAAAATTGTGGAATTTTGAGAATGATTTTCCTGTCATGACAAGTTAGTCGTTGTGTATGTTTTTGTTTTGTTTTGTCAAGTTGAGCAGAAGGGAGAATGAGACTGTATAGAGCTAGTGTGGGTGAAATTGAAGTGATGGATGAACAGGAAAAATATTTAACTCATTCTATTCAACAGTGGTACTTAAAGATCAATATTATTTTGATTTTTTAAATATCTTCACAGGTTTCGAATTTAACACTTACTAAGTAGCATTGAGATTTCATGTCTTTGTCTGTTCAAAATCATGCTACAAGCAATTTTTTGCTAATCGGGACACATTTTTCACTAAATCA
Source organism: Streblospio benedicti (assembly GCA_019095985.1). NCBI lineage: Eukaryota > Metazoa > Annelida > Polychaeta > Spionida > Spionidae > Streblospio > Streblospio benedicti. The sequence continues at coordinate 22,594,115 of CM032660.1, read as the reverse complement.
TGTGGTCTTTAGACATCAATCATTACTGTAATTTATTTTTGTACAATTTGTTCATATATTTGTATTTGATTTATTATGTACTGAAAAGTCATAATGAAAAATTATCATTTTGTGGCTTTATTTGTCCATATGTAGAGTACACAAGTATATTAAAAAAATTACACACTGGCAAAATTTACCAGCGCTCATAAATAAAATATTCTCTTCAATTCGAACCCTGCTTTGTTGATAATACATGTTTAATCTTATATTGTAAATTAAACAGCGGTAATTTGTTGTGGAGTAAAGTCCCCGGTATGCTTTGTTCTTGAACATTATATGAATTTTGTACTCAAACTATTTTCTCTAGTCTTGATCACATCTTAAAAAAAGTATTTTGTACCGGTGAAAAACATTTCAAATATATTCTTTAGCTACTGAAAGAATGTTATTCATTTCAATGGGTCCAACTGGTTTGTAAATTTGGAGTTATGGTTCCTTTAGTTTGAAATATAAAAACTGATTAGGTTGATTGAACTTTTTAGTTAAAAGTTGTTGTGTTAAATAATGCATCAATAACAGTTAACTCTTGAAAATTTTGCACTTTTGCCACTTATTTTCCTTTATTTTTTTTTTTTTTTTCATTCTCATATTTTAATATTTTAACAGGATTCGTGTTGCATTTGTAATATTTTGTAATATTTTTAATGCTAGCAACTAAAACTGTCATACATATTCTTTTCATTTATGTCATTATTAATGTATATCTACTATCTACTATATGCACAGAACTCTTGTTACAATAAATATTTATAATAACTGGACGACATCTTTTGCATTTGACAGTATAAATCAAATCATTACTTTTATATCAGTAGCTTAATAGTTCTAGAGACTTCACTGTAACATATGACGCACCACGCCGTAACCCGGGTTCCGTATGATGCCCCGTGAAATGCAAACCTCGGCATGTCATAATGCCCCGTTTCTCCCGTGATATTTCCAAATATCAATCGTTGCTAAAAGGCAGACCACCCAAAGAATGACGACGGTGTGCATTTTCGTTTTGTCACAATGTACTAGGTAGGAAATAGAGTTTAAATAAATTAAGAATAAATAAGATGTTTCTATTGTGACAAAACTTAAACATTTTACTTATGAATATTAACAAAATTTGATACCACAGCAGCCTACCAGTCATCACGGTATGCCGGGGTATTGATGTTGAAAAAAAATAATTAATTAGGTCTAAAATGAATTTTTTAATATTTTCACGGGCCGGGATATCACGGTAACCCAGGTTACGGCGTGGTGCATCATATTGATTTGAAAGAACACATTTATCATGAAATGGCAGTCAAAACAAAAGCCAATTACCAGATTAAATGCACATGAATTTAATTTTAATGTATTTTCATAACTTGTCTGTGAACTTTTCAAACCTCCCTGCAACAACTCATTATGTCTTGAATATTACTTAGATATTTACATATAAATTAAAACTGAAACTATGGGGATACCGGTATACATAAAATACTATGAAAAAAACAAACACTTTTCAAATCTTCATGATAATTTTTCACTGATATTTCAAATATTCATTATACATTTCAGTCACTTTGTCCACTTAAACTTTATAGCAGTTTAATTAATGGTGTATTAAAGACGACAACATTTTTCCACACAATGTGTTCAACTTTTACATTTCATTAATGGAATTGAATTCATTTAAATAAAACTGTCAAATCGACAATAACAATAAATCTACATGACCCACACGATACAAACTCACTACTTGGATAATTCGCATACTTCTCGGAAACCTCATACTCCACACAAATTTTCAAACATTTCATCAACTTGTAAAACCATCTTGCAGAAAATTTTCAGAAATCACTTCACAGAAACCTTAATCCCGAGAAATCTATCACACTTTGCTGCACATGCATATAATTTGAATAACAGAACAAACATCTCACACACCACTGAACACCCACTACACAGCAATTGTCTTCACTCTCCCCACCCACTTCTCACTTTATTGCTTCTCAGAAGAAGTCTGTAGCAGTAGCGCGTCTTTTCTTGGGTAGGTTGAGCAGATTGTCAGTGAGCGACTCTCCCAGGCTCACGGCGCTGTCACCCTGGCTGCGTTTTGTTGCCACGGCGGCCGCCGCGCTGTCACTGCGACCGAGCGCGGGGTCCGTGTGTGGTGTCTGAGGCGGCTGCTGGTGCTCACTGCCCGGCGTCCGACTGACCGGTGTCCTCACCAGCCCCGACGCTGACTTGCGCCGCGACGACGACGGCGGTGTCTTGAGGCTGAGAGGCGTGCGGCTCGGTGTGGGCGTGCGACGACCTGCAGAGTATGCAGTGGGTTAAATGGTAGAATTTGAATCAAATGTTTGTCAGTGTTAGTGTAATATGTAATATTGTGTATCATTATAGATACTATCGAACAGATTAGACTTCAATAATTAAATGTCTTCATAATATACATTTGTATTCACAAGGCACATTTAGAAGTGTACAAAGAATGATGCCAGTGCCAGTGATTGGATGCTCTTTACTGGTGAGCTTCAAAATGTTTTAGGGACATCATCTCAATTTGCCTGAACTTGCAAATCCCAAAAGCTTTGATAATACTTCCCTACTTTAGAATTATTTATTTCACTAGAAATTAAACTTTTAATCATGTACGTATTGTTGAAATTCAGAAACATTTGAATGCATGACAATTTTTAAAGGTACAAGAAAAGTTATCCGGGAAAAAACAATCAGTTTTCAGCATTTATGTTAACCTCAATATAAACTATAAAGAACTCATGTTTTGAATAACCAATTGATCAGCAAAATCATGTTATGAGCATACAAGATTCGTGAAATATGGTATGCAGCACGTGGTCGCATTTTTCTTTTATTCTTTGTTCTATTTCTGCTGCTCTAATGCAGTCTAAATTAAATTAAAATTAAATCTATGTTGGTCCAAATTTTTTTCACTTTACTCTTTTAACGTGTTTCAATACTACCAGTATCCTAATCAAATTAAAATTTCAAAATATTAGTTCCAAAAATGTATTGAGCCAGTCGAGTACCTGGTGACGGTGTGGGTGTGTAGCTGGCGCGGAGTGCGCGGTCGGCCCCCCCACTGCCGCCCCGCAGGATCCCCAGCTTGGTGCTGGCCAGCTTCTGGGCGGCGGGGGACATGTGGTGGAGGCGGTCGGTCCGCGACGCTGCCGAGCCAAAACCCGGCGAAGGACTGCACAGGGTATAGTAGACATAAATACATGTGTTAAGCGCTCTATCCAAAGAATTGATTCGAAATGCTTAAAACAAGGTATGATAAAACCAAAAATAACACCCAAACCCAGAGGCGATGAACTCCAGAAGATAGGGTATTGTGGACATGGGCCCCAGCATCAAGTAAGGGGTATGTGGTATGTGGACTATATGATTTACAAACACATTACCATACACATTACTACTATTATCTATATAATAGTAGTAATGTGTATGGTAACGTGTTTGTAAATCACAGTAGTACACAAACCACACACCTCCTTCCATGATGTTGGGGCCCATGATTGTGGACACAGTCATGTGACCTCATTAGATCATTCTAGAAACTCCCTTGATAACAACGGTGAACTGGCATTGTGAGCTACGTACACGGCGAAGTTCCTGGCTGCGTGCTTCAGCGCCTGTTCCTTCTTGTCGCGGTGCGCGCGGCTCGCCTGCTCCGCGAGTTCCAGCCCGAGCCGGTCGCGCCGCGGCACCGCCGGCATCTTGAACTTGGGCCCCGCGGACTTGTGCAGCACGGGGGTGTCCGTGCCCGAGTCGAGGCGGAACGGCGTGCCCTCGATCTCACCCCACGTCATCAGCGGAGACTCCGACACGCCTGAAGCAACAGCAGCAGCATGGGGTCAGTGGTTTTTGTTCACAAATGCTGTCATCACATGAATGATGAGGTTTTTTTCAATCATCAATGGATTAATATTGAAAGTACTAAAACATAAACATGAAGATAAAAACATTAGTACATATTAGGAATAATTCATACACAGCGAAGTATTTGCAATAGTTAAAATCATGAATGCCAGTCCAATATGATGAGAATCTATATATAATTACGAAGAGATGGGTATGGCCATGGTTGTTTTTTGGTTTTTTTGAAATTTGCCTGCAACCCTTTCCTGCGGCACTTTCATGCATATTGAGTGTTGCACTTTATGGGAAATTACCTACGGGTTTATTTGTTCTTCGTGCGCTTGCTTTCATCAGTATTGATGAGAAAACTGACTTACCACCAAAAATTGAGTACAAATGACTGTTTTTTTTATTTACAGTGAACTTCCGGTTCATTGTTGCTGCGTGCATTATGTTTCACTGTTGCTGCGTGCGTCTGTCTCACGGGTTTGGAAATAAAATGCTGCGTGCGTTATATTTGTCTGTTGCTATGTGCGATTTTAGCCACCATTGTTGCTGCTTGCATTGCTGTGTGTGTTGCTGTGTGCGTTTGTCTCTGTTGCTGCGTGCGTTATGTCTCCGTAGGAGACGGGAAATGCTAGTACATAAGAAAGCCGAAGAAGTATTGTTTTGGTTTTTATGTTCCAATTAAGAATATCAGTTGGATTTTAATTTTGACAAAAGAAATATGTAGTAAGTTTGTAAAGAAAATTGTAAAATTGAGAAGGTCTCTATAGAGATGAAAAGCATTTAAAAATAACATTATATAAAAAAGTTGATGTTGTGATGAAAGGTGTGGTAAGGAAAGACAATTGTACATAAAATACATAATAGAGCATAATAAGGGACCATTCAGTATTTATGACAGGGTGGGGTAGGTGGATTTTCCAAAAATGCTGTGAAAAAATTAATAGCCCCCCCTCAAATCTATGTGAAAAATTGGTAGCCCACCTCAATTTCATGTGATAAAAATTGATGCCACCCCTAACAGATAACGCAATCATTGTCAGTTAACCCTTATCCTACCTGATGGATATCCATAATACAAAAACAGTAAATTTTAGTACAGAATCTATAAAAGAGAGGTAAATTTTCTGTGAAAAAATTGATAGCCCCCCCCCCCCCTCAAAAGTGTGTGACAAAACTGATAGCCCCACCCCCACAAACACTGTGACAAAAGTTCATGGCCCGCCCTAAAATCCTCCTACCCCACCCTGTCATAAATACTGAATGGTCCCTAAGCACTTTGCTTGATATAACTGTTTACCGGGCGTGATAGTGGGCGTGGCCACAAAGCCGTAGCCGGCCACCTTGGGCGACTCGGCGGGCAGCAGCTCCTTGCCGTCCACGCCCACCTTGCCCGACCGCATCACAGCCTTCATCACCGCAGCCTCGCTCACACGCTCCTGCAAACACAGGCCACGGCAACATTACCTGGCGTTGTCATCTTGTGGCATTATAGCATCCGATGGTTTATTAATCTATATCAGTTCAATCATATTTTTTATTGCAGTTGAAGTTTATCATGTTCACATGAGGGGAATAACATTCATGACATGTGTTGATAATGTTTTCGTTTCGTAGTACTTGTTTATGTGTACCGACGTTATTGATGATGTCACTGTTTTCAGCATAGTTATAGCGTCGATAAATTGTAGCGTAGCGTGTAATGAAAAGTGCTTCAATAAATGCTGGATTATTAGCTACAGTGTTGTCTACTCACCTCTACATATAGACATTTCAATAGTTATCAACAACATGAGTAACATGGAGCGGCCTAATGTGTCGGTAACGAAGAGTTGTTTTGTGTCTGCACTTGCCTGGCTTTTGTTGACGTCAAACGGGTTGACGGTGAAGCGGGTTGAGCTGTGCTTGATTTCTCGTGGCTTTTTGCCCTGTAGCTCGATCTTCTCGCTGGCACTCAACTCAACGCCTGAAGTTAAAGAGCAGCCCCGAGACATTACGTGGCAATATTTACACACGGCTAATCACTCAAGTAATACAATAATGTGTACGCAAATAATAAGTTATCAGTCCTCCCTCAACAAACACTATTTACAAGTTAGAATAGCTATGATAACCTAGTTTTCTAGTTTTCTTACCACACATCTAAAAATAAAGTCAGAAATTATACACTAAAACAATTAAAAATATAGCTGTTCAGTGTTCATTCTAGGCTGCGGCCTTGCGGCTTTTCCGCACTTTATTAATGAAAGCCGCAAAAACATTATACCACTGCGGCCATGAAACGCATTTATTATAGGAAGGGCGCATTTACACATTGTTAATGCGGCACAAGCTACAGGCTCAGACAGATTATAATTACAGCTTTCTTGCTTTCTAAGGCGTAATAAAAAATACCTTTTTATATCGTCTGCCAAATGCGACAACAGTACTTGCTTATTATATACTGCTGACGAGTCAGTCACTAGTCTACAATATTGATCCCCGCTATAGCACACAGCAGCAATATTGAACAAAGCCCGCAGCAGATATAAGCCGGCTATTTTTAGACTACAGCAATGTATATTGATCGGCTTGCATGAATATTTACATTGACATGATTAAGTTGATAGGGCGTGAAAATGAAGGTATACCACATATCAATTTATTAGCCACATAAGTGTTTAGATTATTACTTATAATTTTTATTATACTTTTATAGATTAAAAAGACAAGAAAAATAATTTATTTCAAATTAGAAAAATAATGCATCCAAATCATGTGTGTATAGCATTGATATAATAAACTGTACTAGCTATTTGATTAATTATTGCCGTTGACACTATCCTGGCACCAGATTTATTTTGCTACCTTTTGGTGAATCATTTTCAATAATTTTCAAAATGTAGGAATTGATCATACATGTATACATGTCTAATATGCCTTTAATAGCAGTGTGTGATGTGTGATGATGTATTTTATTTAATTGTATCATAATATTAGATTAAAGAATTCTATGAATAAAATTGTTTTTCTCTTATATTTCCCTGGCCCAGTTTTCAAAATTCCTGGAGTGTACACTGGCTGTCATTTACAAAAAAATATATACTAAATTCATTTTAACAACTACAATATACAGTAGAAATGGTGGTCTCACTACAGAGGTTAATTTGGTCGCTTTGGGATGGTGAAAAGTTGTATCTATAGAGGTGGTCTTAATTGGAGGTTCTACTGTACTTAGAAATAAATGTTTACTTCCAAATTTTCGGTTGCTATAAGCGGCCTTGATCACGGAACATCATTATACAATATTATTAATACTGTTATGACAGCCTTCTTCCGTGTTCAAACCCGCTGATAGCAGCCGAAAATTTGGAAGTAAATATTGATTTCTAAATATATTATAGCTGTTAAAATGATTTTGATACAGATTTGTATGATATACACTACAAATGAACTTTTACAATCGGCTGTTATTTGCCTTTTCAGTGTTAGCTCCATGTGCGTGACACTCACCTTCAGGGACGTACATGATGGAGTTCTTGTTGCGGTATGTCCACGTGTCGAGGTTGCCGTGGTTTCCGCCTGTGATGGCTGCTTGCTGCTCGATGGACGGCAGCGCCAGCGACGACGTCTGCGCCTGGAAAGTGAACCAATAATCACCAAGATGTTAATGTATCGCCAGCCTTGCTTTGTTACTCAATCAACACAACTATACAGGATACAAAAATCATAACTGCCCCTAACTACAAGAGCTTTCTTCTACACGTACTTCTCTGTCATGGCTACCAAAATCAAAATTATTGTTTTAAAAAAAGTAGTTTGTTGGATTTGTGAATTTCAATGCGATCCTAAGACAGCTCCCCTCGTACCTCTATGTGCGCGTGTGTGAGAAACCGCACCTGTTTGCACATGTGTTTGTGTGAGACCGTACCTCTTTCCGCGTCTGCTCCTGTTCATACAGCCACGCATGTTTGATGCGATGTTTTTTCTCCGACTCGCGGATGATCTCCTCGAATGAAGCATTGTCTTCACTTGTGTTTTTCGATAAGTATTTATCAAGAGTCAAGTCGCCATCAGTTTTCTTCCCTAAATCAAACAGCACATTTCAGTCCTGATGCATTAACATTGTCACAGATAAAACTGCTTACATTTTAGCCCTGATGTATTAACATTGTCATAAATGAAACTGCTCACATTTCAGTCCGGATGTATTAACATTGTCACGGATAAAGCTGCTGACATTTAAATCCTGATGTATTGACATTGTCACAGATACAACTGCTGACATCTAAATGTGTAAACCCATACCACATATAGTTATCCAAAAGTCAATGGGCATTAAGGTTAAAAGATTGAGCATTTAGAGACTGGCCATTTACAAGAACGCGTGATTGTGAAGTTCCTCCGGTGATAATTACATGAGAATTACTTTTGTTCACACCTTGACAGGGCAAATCTTAAGGTGGTCCTTTACATGAATGCTTACAGTATGTACAATTTTGTATGCAAAAATTGAGAAAAATTAACAGTGCAACCCAAATTAAACAAATAAAACTTTTTAAACACCATTAGAGGGTTTTCACAAGCCAAACCTTTGACTTCATCAGGTTCGGGGTTGCGTGTTGGTCCGTCCAGTCCCTGGGGTCGGACCGGTCGTGGGGTTGCTGTTGGGTCCAGCTGTGGCGTCTCAAACGTGGCAGGCGTGTCGCGCTCTGAGGCCAGCGGAGTCTCGAATGTCGACGGCGTCTCAACTGAACACAAACAGGACGTGGCTGTTTGTTATGATACTGATAACAAAATATTTTCAGATTTTTGTGCAATTTCATGTGATTCACAGCTCGAATTTGTTGAGTATTGCCTGAGCTTGCCTTCTATGAGGGTGTAGAATGACATGATATTCCACGAAAAACAAGTAAATATATTCATTTTATCAGATCAATCAATCAAATCCTAAATCTATTTGAGCACCTGTTATCATTCCTCATTCAGAATATAGAATTTTATGAAAATAGATCATCTGTAGGGCAAAAGTCTGACACAATTTTAGAGGGCCGTATTGTGCTGTGAGGATAGATTTTTGGTCTACAGGACTTATCCAAATGTAGGATTTAGCCCATGGTCTACCACCCATTTCATTGTTTTGACAGAAAAAAAATACATCTAAAAAGCCATTTTTTTATTTAACATCCAAGATAAAACTTTTTCTGTAGCCTTTATAAATTTGTATTACTTAATAACAGAAATTAACATGTGTATTCAGAATCACATCAACATTCATATTCTTAGACAGGTAAAAATATGAGGTTCTGGGTTCAAATTCCATACGAGGATGAAATTTTTGAGGAAATTTTTACTACCATTTTCATGCTAAGGGATCATTATTGTGTTTCCTAATGCTTGCGAAATTCATTTTCTACACAAGCATTTTTTCTCAAGTACATATCCTGGGAAACACATATATATCGACTATATTAAACAACAAGCATTTTCACCTCAAATATTTATGAAATAACTATGAAATAAGCATACAAGTTGACGGTGTCTGTCGCACAGATCCGGGTCTCTTTGATCTGTACTTATGCTGTAATTGACGAATCTTCTCCACATCATTCCTTTCAACAGCATCAAAATATTCCTGCTGTGCTTTCAATTTCGGAAGGTCTGGATAAAAATCCCGCACTATGATTTTCTCCATATCCTACAATAAAATGTTTCACCTATGATAATAATAAGAATGAGTTTATTGTTACCTTCGATTTACATGCAAATCTATCAGTATTATAAAAATAAACCAACATTACAAAAATTAAACACATATATCACAGATATATAACATCACAAGAACAGATTACTGAATAATTGAGATTATTTAACATTAATACATAGTAGATATTATAATACACATGACAGGAAAATTGAGATCTGAATTTTAGAGGAAAATGAATGTCAATTTACTTTTTCGTATGATATAATATGTTTACAGAGATGACTGGAACAAATTATTATGGCATGGAATTCATCCTCGATATGTCAATATGTGCTTTGTTATTTATAGTTAGAGCAAATTCTCTCATTTCGGTTAAGAACTGGTATAACATAACGTCCTCTTTCACCAAATAATTTGTTTGTACAGTTTAATAACAGCAGATCGGTTATAGTCGTTTTGACATGGATGTCCAGAGGCAGGTTGATTGACCGACTGAGCCTCAAGGTGGAGGATCACGCTAGCTATTGTTTTAAATTTAGGTGAGTTCTTTAACCCTTTTTAACAAGGCTTCCGAAAAATTCGAAGGGTAAGTAACCAGATGATCTACATCTACTAATAGACTAATAGATCTACTTGAGTCATGATGCTTGACAACTGATGAATACTATTTGGGTAGTGGGGGGGGGGGGTGGCTCCCGGGGGGGGGGGGACACTTGATACATTTTGCGAACGTGGAGGCGCCACCAGAATGGGTCACAATTTTACCCCTAAAAATCAGCACATCATGACCCAAGCAGCTAAAATCAGCACTTACCAAGGTCCCGGCCAGTACTCTTGTCGATGTGCCTCATAGCAAATAGATGCTTGTATTATCACTCACCTGCTCATAAGTTTCTTCATCTAAAACTCTTTTACTAGATGTTTTTGCTTTAATCTCTGTATCAAACGACACTATATTATTAAGTGCCTTTGATCCTACTTTTTCTAACGCCATTTTCGCTTGCAGCTAATATTATATTCGGTTTAAACTAAAGTATTACGTTTCCTCTTGTTAAACTGTCAGAAAACATGTTCTTGTTTTTTGTACTTCGTCGTTCCAGGCGAACTACTAGCTGGACGTTTTGAGGCGGGTGGGGGGAGGGGGGGGGGGTAAGCAAGAATTTCTGATAAATTGTTTTTCAACATTGTTTGCATGGGGTCATTTACATAGTGTGGAACATGGAACAAAATAAATTATTGTGGACCATGCGTGGATATTAGGTGTGAATATATAGTGAAATAAGAACCTCGATCAGGAGCCTTGTGTCAACCCCCTCATTTATTAAAGCATCATCTCCAAAAACCTCCATCTGCCAGTGACAACATGAACAAGTATTGCCTCTTTGTTTGATTTGCATTCATGTAATTTGCATGAATGGAGAACAGAAACACAAGCATGCATAGCAAAAATACTGAAATGAAAATTACATTACATGACAATATTAATGAATAAAACTTTTGAGTGAAAGCTTTGTATATTTGCCCATATTCCAGTGTTTTATATACTGGCTTGTACCCAATTAATTGCGTCCGTCCATCCGTCCATCGATCCGTCCGCCCGTCCTTTCAGTTCATTACCCCTCTACAGGTCGCATCGTTTGAGCTAGGATGCTCAAATTTGGCAAGTCGATTGGAAATGGTGACCACAAGAACCCTATTTCACATGGGCCCAAATGGTCCATATTTGGGCCCATTTGGGCCCATTATTAGGTCCATTTTACTAGTATTCAATATGCTTTAGCCAGCATATGGAAAAATCAATATCATAAGGCAGCAACATTAGTCTAGCCTGGTGCTGTTAGCTGCTGAAATATGAATATTGATATTTTGACAATATATAGACAGTGGCATTCCAGTGCTTTTCCAGGTATAAAACACTGGTTTGTCCTCACCGGGGGCGCTTTTCATTTTTATTTACTTATGAAAAGATAATTGAGTTGAGATAATTTCTCATGCTTCTCACTATTAAGTTCAGATGGTTGGGAATCGCCTTCATGTACAGCTTCTCGACACTGTTTTATGAATTTCTGTTTTAGCTTGGTCCTAATACTATTTAAACTAAACTACTTTTATTGATAACCTCTAACCCTGCCCATGCCTATTATCTTAACTATATTATTCATAAATGCAAGCCTGGATTTCTTTCTTACCTTATGTAGTGAGGCAGATTCTTGAAAAGCTATCCCAAACAGTAGGTTCCCCAGTTAATTTCTCATTCATTTTGTGTACATAAATTAAGAATTTAAGCATGGCCATTATCATATAAATATAAATTTGGATTCTACCCTGTTCACCCTGCTGGCACTGTTCACTGCCTTGCTATGCACAGAAAGTGGAACTTTACAATATCTTATATGGAACTTTCTCTGAAGGGGGCCATCAAATAATTTGAGCAGCCGTTTATCATCATCATAACTAATTCGAGGTTAGATACCCCATACTTCACTGCCATACAAACAAATTGGTTTTATCAGTTGATCAAAAAATTCTTACCACAAGCCCTGATTTTATATTACAGTTACTAAGTGAGCTTCGGAGTTTGAAAATTGCTTTTATTTTATTTTTCAATTTGATGCTATTCTTTGCAGCTTTCATACTGCATGTACAATCAAATAGTATGCCTATAGTATAGTGGTATGCCAATAGTAAGCAGCGGACTGGTTGGGATGATGGTATCTTCTCTGGTCTCACAACCTTGGGGTCGTGAGTTCGAGTCCCATCAGGGCCACTTGATATAGTAAAATGGAACATGTCTTCAGCTATGACAATACAGTGGCAGGAGCTTGCTTGGCAAAACAGTGAGAGTAGAAATGAATTCACAAGCAAACTTGGGAAAAATATATATGTATACAGTTATTCATTGAAACCGTTTGTGGGGCTCGAACTATGTTCGTTGGATGATCATTCGTATCTCTGGATCCGTAACTCAGCGCACCTGTCTAACTTCCTTGTCCGTCGTCATTGCTTACTTACTTTCGTCAACGAAAAAGAAGAATGGCTGATTTGGGTCAAAATACCGATACCCAGTGGCGTACGTCACAGTTTCGCCAAAAAGTGATCGCTCAAATGTAAGATAACTCTGTTTAGAGTTTGGCTATACCGGAATGTTACAGTTATCACCCTCCCCAAATCCGAAATTCATGTGTTGTTCCCAAACCAAACCAAACGAAAAAGAATGGCTGATTTGGGTCAAAATACCGATACCCAGTGGCGTACGTCACAGTTTCGCCAAAAAGTGATCGCTCAAATGTAAGATAACTCTGTTTAGAGTTTGGCTATACCGGAATGTTACAGTTATCACCCTCCCCAAATCCGAAATTAATGTGTTGTTCCCAAACCAAACCAAACGAAAAAGAAGAATGGCTGATTTGGGTTAAAATACCGATACCCAGTGGCGTACGTCACAGTTTCGCCAAAAAGTGATCGCTCAAATGTAAGATAACTCTGTTTAGAGTTTGGCTATACCGGAATGTTACAGTTATCACCCTCCCCAAATCCGAAATTCATGTGTTGACTAAAGTGTAGAGAAAAGTTACTCACTTTCATCGGCGCGTTGGAAAACCCTCGCCCGTTTGCCTGTAAAGTTTGCAGTGACTTAATCGCAGGGTTACTCTGACCTGTAAAACCATTGCAAACCCGCGGTTTTGGATGCAAATATGATTGAACATGGAAGGTGTTTGATGGGAAGTAATGCAGCTTAATACATTAGCCATATATTGGATTGCTTAACGTTGATAACGAAACAAAATCCTCTGGATGTGGTCACTAGCGTCTCGACATACATCAGAGTCTCATCACGTCACTAAAATGTATATGTGACGAGACTGACGGATGTCGAGACTGGCGACCGTATCTATCTAATGTTAAAACTTAAACCGTGTAAATATTTACAACTAGATGCGTGCGCCCATTGCCGGACGGGCGGTAATTATTCGGACGTTGATAGAACGTATTTTATCGCTAGGTGGCGCTAACAAATAGTATATAATGTCCACATTACGTCTGACTACAGATATAAATATTTATAAAAAGGATTTCTCGCTTTGTACAGGGTCTCTCAATTATTTTATAATGGGTTGCCTGTAAATGCTTGAAAACGAAAGTGTCTGGCAATTGGCGCATAGTTGTATTTTATTAGCTTTGACGTTTTCATTTGGTTTCTTTCTACTGTAACATCTATAAAAGAAGTTCATTGGTATATACAATTACTTTTCTTCATATTTCAATGAGAAATTTGGATGTTTATTTGCCTTTTACATGCTTTTTGTCCGAATAATTGGCGCACGCATCTAGTTGTATTCTCCAATTGAAGATCTTATCTTTGTTAGTGACATCAGTAAGTTACATGTTGATTTGGGTTTGTTGTTGACTGCTAATATAGGATGTGGGTGTGCTAAGTCTGTGTCAGCCCTTTCACAGAATTTACTTTTATTGCGATAATTAGGTAATATTCTGAATCCTTGGTAAAGCCCATTGTATACTTGACATAGCTCAAAAACCTAAATGTAATCTTCATTAGGGTTACAGGGTCATCATTAGCCACTAGTCCGCTCGTATTGACTAGTAAAAACTTATGGAGGACGAGTAGAATGTTTTAGCAACTCGTCCTTTTGACGAGTAGCAATTCTGGTCAATTTGGCATACAAATATAGAGCTCTGTGCAAGGAGGACGAGTAATTTTTTTGCAGGACGAGTAGATATTTGAGGGTTACTCGTCCTTCTGACGAGTAGCACTTTTCCACCTAATCCTGACCCTGGGTTAGTTGACTACCATAGCGATGGAAACATTTCTGGGACAATTGTAAAATTGTGTATTTTGTCAAATCGACATCTGTATTTTCATTGATACAGTGATAGTGAATATTATGTTAAATAAATGGTGTGGTTTGAAAGAGGAATGGGACTGAAAATGACAAATTTTATCATTAGTGTTAAACTTCAGTTTTTACACAGTTTGTATTTTTTATATGTTTAGTGTGTTACATTTAGTTTAAACATATTTTATTTCAAAAATGAAAAAGGATTCGGCATGGCAAAATGCGACTTGAGCCGTCTCCACAAGTGTTACGTTTAGTTTATAATGACACAGTGTTTGTAAATTTCTATTTGTTTTCTAGAGAAGAAGCAATGCGCAATTCTGGCAACACGACGGGAAAAAGCAGCACAGAGATGGAAAGTCTTGTGTACGCCAGAGCCAAAACCAGGGTGAGGCATGCTTCTCTGTTGAAATATTAGAATTTTATTATCTATTGGATTTGGGTTTGTATTTAGGTACGGGGGAAAATGTATTCAAAGAAAAACTCCGATTTGATAGTCATGATAACATCAGACTGAACTGCTAAAACCTAAGTTGCCCAACCGGACAACCAGCCTCAAAACATAGGATATTCTGAGTCGTCCAAACAAAAGCTCAATTATTTTCACCAGTTATAGATGTTTATGAGCAAGATGTATGCTGGTATGAAAATAATACTGGCAGGCAAAAAATCGCTAGTTACAAGATTTTGAGCATGCATAAAACATGATATGTGGGTCGCCGTCTCGGACTGATCAACTTGGAAGTCTGAGTCACCCTGAAAAAACATTAGGCAGTCTCTGATGATCCAACGATCACATACCGTACTGTCTGAACATCTTTCTCTAGCATACATTCGCAAGCACTGGGAAACGCGTGTACATGTGTATCATATATGTACTTTCTTTTGAATTTATGGATTACATTATTTGCAATGAATCTGTTTTTCAGGAGGAATACCTGGGCTTTGTGGCTCGTCTGATCATCCATGTACGGGAAGCATGTAAGTTCACTTATTACTTCCATGTTATTGTTCATCAAGGGCCATGCTGGGTAGGGCTAGACACATTCCTGAGATTTCACTTGCCTTTGGTCGAGCTGACTTCTAATTATACTTGACCGAATTAAATTTTTGCTTGCCTGACTGCCCTATTGATTGTGATACAAATTTGCTTCACGTGATAATGTGCTGGACTCATATAAATTGAAAGTTTGTTTCATAATAGTTCATTATCTTCCTGACTTTCATGACTTTGACTTGGTTACAAGTTACAATAAACTTTGAATATTATTACTTTTCAACAAGTCAGCTCAGAAAGTCAACAATCAAGATATGAAAAAATGAAATCAGAAGGTTGTTACTTCTGATATGGATAAATGATTTATTGGTTTTTGATGAGCTGATGATTATTTCCAGTCTCCCAGTTAAGGCCTCAATAGTTAAATCTCTCCAGTTCCTGGGGGAGACTTTTATCTTTGTTTCTGTCCGTGTCTGTATGTACATCTGTACGCCTGTCCGAAATAAACAGGCTCATAACACGAACACTATTAGACCTATTGCTTTTCGAATTGAATGTTTTGTTTGTACTTTGGCCTACTTTTGACAGACTTATGAATTTTAGGTTTAAATACCTTGTTACCAGTCTACAGGGAGAATTATTTGACCTTATCAGCAAACTTGATATTTAGCTTCATTGTATTACTGACTCTCCAGAGCTCATATGATTTTTGTTGCACTTTGGCCTACTTTTGATGAAGTTAATGTGTTTTTAAAAGCAAATTATTCTGAGTTTGTGTTTATCTGTCTCCTGGGAACAGTTTATGACCGATCATCACCAAACTTGACATGTTGTATTGTAAGGAAATTCAGGAGAGTGGCTTGTCAAGTTATTTGGAAAGCAGGAGAATCGAACTCACGATCTTCTGCACATATCAGACCAGTCATGTATGTACGGGCAGACGAGTTACCATTACGCTAACTCCCCTTACGGGTTATAGACTCATTCACTCTTAACCAGTATCACTATTGCACAACGCCTGGATACTATTTTTAGCCTCATACAGCCTTGATCATGCTAGATCATCCCTGAACCTTTATTAAGTTGTCAGACGCACATGCTGCCCTCGATAGGAGGTCATCGTGTTCTGGCCCACTTTGTTTACAGTATGACTTTATTACTCTTCTATTTTAAAAGTGATTTGAAGTTTGTTTGCTTTAGGCTACTTTTGGAAATTTTATGGAACATTTGAATAAAACAATTATAACCACTGTACAGCAGTGTTCCCACGGAGTCTGGGAAAGTCATGGAAATTGAATTTTTTTCCAGATCCTGGAAAAGTCATGGAGTTTTGTAGTTTTGTAAAGAGTCAACGAAAAATGAGATTTTGTCAAAAAGTCATGGAATTTTGTACAACTGATAATTTATTAACTATTTGGTCAGATTTTTAAATGTTTTAAAAAATGGCTAACATTTTGATAACTACGCAGGATAATACCTCAACAAAATATTTTGTTACTATGTGAACAAACTTTGTGTTATCAGGACTGGATTATTTTCAACTATTTTTAGACACATGACTGCTATTTGAATGGATAGATGTCAGGCCTGGCCCGTAGCAAGCGGTGGGGCCAGTGGGGCACATGCCTCCTCACTTTTTTGCCAGATTTTGGTGTGAAATAGAGAAAATATTAAAAAGTGCCCCCTCACTTTTTTGAAAAAAACAAAAAATCTTATTTGGCTTGAAAATGCACCAGAATTGCTTCCAGAGTATCTGATTTTCAAAATTTTCCCGGGGGAAATACCCCCCTGAATGTGCTGGGATCGACAAAAACGCTCACGTCAGCATTTTTACTGCAGAAATTAAAATTTTCAGGGGGAGCATGCCCTAGGTGTGGCTTCACCGCGTTTCAGCTTGCATCAATACATCTCTGTGCTGCCCCCCCTCACTTTTCTAACCCTTGCTACAGGCCTGCATGTATATAAAAGAAGTCCTGGAAAAATAAAAATTTGTCTGTGAAAGTCATGGAAAAGTCAAGAAATTTTGCCAAACAAAATCCGTGGGAACCCTGTACAGTAGTACTGGGAAAAGTATTTCACCTACGGTCATTAAACTTATCAATTGTCTTCAATATATTGGTCTCCACAGCAGGCGTGAGGCTGATAACCTTTACCCCTTATAACATCCTGGAGAATCTGGTTCTTATTTTGATCTAAGTCGCATTACAAAGATGGCTGCAAGCTGGTTCCAACGATGTATGACAGGGGATGGTTTTTAGCTGACAAATAAGAGTATTTGAGGTCCCAAGTTTGAAGCAGAGAATGTTTGTACGATGCTTAGGCTTAATACTGTAAAAAGTAACAATAAGTATTTATTTATGATGCTTGTTTGTTATATTGGACAAAATGTGATCTTTGTCTGTTAACCCCCTTAGTGCCGGGGCGCATATATGCGCCTCAGATTTTACGTGCCTTTAGTGCCGAGGCGCATATATGCGCCTCAGTTTTCAGAAAAAACAGTTTGAGTTTGTCTGCCATATTCGTATATAAACACTCGTGGTTCTAGTCTCAAATTCCGGTATGTCAACAACAACAACTTTACCTTGACATTTCGAAGCATTTCTAGAAGTAAATAAGCAGCATAGTGTTAATATTTTAATTATATTAGTGTGAACGAATATTTACCCACCAAACACGCATTATCTGCTGCAATTTTGAGCCGCGAAATACTCTTATTTGTGTTCGCAAAACCATAGCTTGTCGTATATGGTTTGAATCGTCGTGAATCCTGCTATTCATCGAGACCTTAAACAAATGTGAAACTAGACTCATCAAGGTCATATCCAGATATATATTTTGAGCCTTAATCAAAATGAATAGCGGTATTCTTAGCTTCAAGCGCCACAAAACACGTTGACACTGCTAAGCAACCCCAAATTAGCCTTTATCAAGAGCGCTCCTACGATTCTATATCAGCGACGCGCGCTGCGCAAGGCTGATTTTCAGGAAATACCGGCTTTTGGTAAGAGTGACAAAGTTGAACATTTTGAAGAAGAATTATCATATTATTCGTCACCCACGCTCCATCTTATTGTATCTTGGATACCGAATCACAAATAAACCGTTTGGCAAACTACCCAATAAGTGT
Organism: Streblospio benedicti; assembly: GCA_019095985.1. Taxonomy (NCBI): domain Eukaryota; kingdom Metazoa; phylum Annelida; class Polychaeta; order Spionida; family Spionidae; genus Streblospio; species Streblospio benedicti. The sequence continues at coordinate 22,575,543 of CM032660.1, read as the reverse complement.
GGACGTTGGAAATCTAGTATTTCTATCAAAACGGATGATGTTTTTGTCGGGTGGTCGAGTGGTAGCACTGGTGCCTGTCAAAACTTCACGGCCTTGAAGAAATAAAAAGTTGAACACGTTTTTGGTCCGTAATATTGTAAGTAAAAAAATATTATGAAATAGGGATGGTTTATGGTGTTTTTTGTGTCTATCCTGGATAAAAACTCGCTGCACTTAAAATTTCTACTGCTACTACGACATTTAAAATCAACCACGCAAGCTGTCAAATGAATGGACGATTACTGGAAATTGTCAAAATTTAACTTTATGCTGTATGTATCTTTATTTATAATGGTAAAAATACAAACTAGACCGTCTCCTGAATGTGTACTGTAAATGTGAAAATGTTCTGATGAAAAACGTAAGAGCTACAAAGGATCATATTTCAACTATGACAACTGAAGCCCCCCACTGTGAATAACACGTCACGCAAAATGCGTGTCTGGCACTGAGGGGGAGTACTGTGTATAGTGAATTTACGGCTGGCGTCAAGAGGGTTAATCAGGGTTTACATGCCGCAAAAAAACCTGTGCTGACTTCAATATACATTCTAACATATTTCAAATGAGACACAGATTCTTATTTCCTCTTTCATCACACTGCATAGCAAAAATGTAAACATTGATGTAATTTCTAATTAAAATAAGAAATCACAAAGTTTGATGTAAAGGTGTGACAACTGTTGACTTACAGGCCCGGCTGAGCTTATCTCTCATCCTGGGCATGCGGGCACCCACTAGTGTTAGTGTCTGTTTCCATGGCCTTTATTTTGCTGGTTATCCAGGTCGGTGATAAGAACTTCGCTTTAATCCTGTCTCACTGCATATAGGATCTATCTTATGAAATTGGTTTGATTAATGCAATCTTTGAAGTTTCTTTAACCTTTCTTTAAGTTTCTTATCAAGATTATTTTGTCATTACTCAATATTGCTGATGGTAATTTTTATCTTGTGTTTTTCAAACACTTAATAAAGATTTTATAACCATGTTACTGCATTTTGAAAAAAAATCTTAGGAATTTGCTCAGGGATTTGTGCATCTCTTCTTGATAATTATTTAACAAATTACAATTTTAATGATCATGTTTGTTTCTATTTACGTTTTTGTGTTGTTTATGTAAGAACTATAAAAATGTGTTGGTCAGAAGTATTATTTACATTTATACATACATTTACAGGGTCATGAAGAATTTTTAATTGTTTTTATATCATATATATTTTTTTTAAATGTCAACTAACTTTATTGGTGCTGGCAGTTTTTAAACTTCATATTTTGTTGGAAATCCATTGCGAAACCTTGGTGCACATAGATAGTGAATAAATGCTGAGAACCCTTCTTGATGCGACTTCTAATTGGGGAGCTGCTAAATTTGGCCTCTGCAGCAGCAGATACTGACAGCGGCTGCGGCAGCAGCTGTATTGATTCGTTCCATATATGAGTCGTTGGCTGCGGCTGTAGGCTGCAGCGAGTCTACAGCAGCTGCGGTGACAAACTCACCTCGCCCCGCATATGGGCTTTCTTCTGTCTATCGCGGACACTTGCAGCGGCTACAATGTGGAGAGCCCCCGACGTGCCCATGGATATGTACTTTAACAGATGTAAGTAAGTCACGCGGATTACTGGTGGATAATCGCCAGATTAGGGCAGCCAGGTGACCATCTCATCTGACGCTGTGTGATTTAGGGTCAGTGATTGTGGAGAGAATGTAATGGGCTCATATTAGTGGGTTTGCTGAAGAAGCCAGAGAAAGCCTTATTTAGAATTGTCAGAACTATGCTGTAGGAAGTGGATCGCAATTCAGAAAAAAAGCTAAATTGGGAAAGGTTTTTTTTGTGTTTTTTTTTCAGTGTGAATTTTAAAGAATTACGATGTACCATATTTTAATCAGATTGAGGATTGTTGGGCTCCGTGTCAGTAATCACTGGTAGTTTGTGAGTGTGATGTGGAGGTGATAATGCCTCTGCAAATTGCAGCATCAACATTTTGATGGTGCTCTGACTTTTATGGCTGTTTACGGTAGTTTGGTCTCAGCTTCTCACTTCCTGTTTGTGGCTTCTCTCCGGAGATCAACTCTGATGAGGGCTGAATAACATGGGGGAAATATGCTACAGTATTATGCGTTATTTGATGTCAATTTATTAGGTGGTGGTATAGAGTATAATATGTGTTTGATCTTTGTTTAATTTTCCCACTATATTTGGCTTTTTTTAGTATAAGATAACTGATCTACTTTTTTCTCATTTGATTGTACAACACTCGGTACAACTATTTGATTGTACAAGCAAGTAACTGATCTACCTTTTTCTCTATTGATTGCACAAGCAAGGATGACAATTTTAAGTTTGAAAATGTTCAGAAAACGCACAGTAATTAGTTGCTTTTGAAATCCTTTGAACTGAAAGATGTAGCTCTAAAAGGTGACAAGCTGAATGTTCTTCGTGTGTGAAGTCGATATGTAAGCTTTGTGCAGAATCATCAGGCTGGTGTTTACAGGAGAGCTGTATTTCTCCACTATAAGTGCAATGACAATGGTTTTGTTTATCTTTTATTTTATAAAGAATAATCATGATTTTTTAGCAGCTTTTAATTAGTGCAATTAGTGACTAAATATGAGTGTCATAAAAATGCATCTCTTTATGAATTTAGCGTAAAATTTTTATATTATTTGTTATGCACTTATATTAATAAGTTAAGATTGCAACAGGAAGTTGATGTGTAGTATTCATTCAATAGCCCAGACTGAAATAAAATCTCAGTTAAAAACACGTGGCTCATAATAAAAACTAAAATTGCTAGCATCCTAGATCCCTTGGCCATTAGAGATGGACTTGTTAGAGCGTTCTCTTCCCTGTTTTCCGGTGCCCACAGACAAGTTCAGCTCCTGCATTATTGCAGCATGTCCGCGGGTCCTTAAAAAGTTTTAAAATGTCTTATTTTGTTTTGGGAGAAAATAATAGCTAAGAGTCTTATGTTCTTTTCTTATTTGTGTGCATCATTCATGTTTATATTGCCCATGATAAAATGCATATAGGCAACATACATACACTTCGAGTTGGATGGTCTTATTTTGCTTCTGAGGAGGTATTAGATACATGTCGGTCTTTAAAAGGTCTTATTTTGGTTCCATATAAAGCTGCAGACACCCTGTACAATGTATTGGAATACAAATGATGCTCATACAGCTGGATTTGGTCATTATGGTGGAATGTTGAACTACTGGGCGCTGAATTCTAATTTAACATTTCCAAAAAGGAGAAAGTAAGAGGCGGAAAACTGTGACTTGAGCTGCTGCATGCATGCAATTCTATATCAGTGAATGCGGCTCTGAAATAGCTTGACAAAAACGATGAATTTTGGCCAATTTGGGCTATTTTTGCCCAGTGAGAACAAGAGACTGTAACATTATTCATTTTTGCTCGTTATATCTGCTGGAGGCGTGAGGACGTTTCAGGTTGTCGTCAAACCTCAGGCTCTGTGTGATCTCCTACTGTGTAACAGTCGCTGAAATAAACTCCAAATACAACTGCCACTATCTAAATGTCCATTGAAAACTGATTTAGGATGACTTTTACATGAATGTGTATTTACATTTTCATGTCAAAGGTCCATATTTTTAGAGTTGGCCATAAGATGGTTTTTATCTAATTACATACATACTCATAAATACTCACACATACTCATTTAGATATAATGCAGTGATGTGAGCATGTGACAAACTTATTATGACAAGATGCAGTTTAAAAATACAATTACTGATGCTGGAGCAATGGGAATAGATGATTAAAAGCAGTTTTTGTCACATGTTGTCGTTTCTGCTGAAACAACGTGATGTTTTGTAATGAGCTACAGAGTGGGTTGTTTGTTATCATGGTAAACGGCGATGCTTGAATCACATATCAGGATTTCAAGAGTAAAGTAATAAGCTGTGAGCATAGATATGTCTTTGGCTGTTAATTGTAAGTCCTCACATGTTCTTTAAATATCCATATAAAGTGACCATCATCTCTTCCATAGGGGACACAGTGCTCGAACTTAAATCTTCATACGTTAAAGCCCATCCCCTAAGTTGACAATCTTGTCATTGATAAAATGGAAAAAACGTTCGGCTGGTGGTGTGGACTAATGTCCAGAACTAGTTAAAATACCACGTCACTGAAAGAAATGTCCATAAATCTAGCACTGAACGAGAATCTAGACACCACAAGCTGCTTGTCAATTCCTTGGAGACTTACACATTTAAGACTTCTTGTAATGTGGACAGAGCATTATATATGGAAAAAGCACATTCATAGAACTGGTCCATTGTGTGTTTATAGAAGCACATGTGTAGAATGTGTTAAATGCATGAAGACTGGCATTTCCTTGTCTGTATTGCTGACTAGAACATCGCAGGCGTTTATGAAAGGAAGGACAGTTAGTGTATGCGTACATGAATAATGAAAGGCTCGACGTAGGTGTATATTAGATCTATTTGTGAATGTTGTAAACTTGTCTTGTGTTTTTTTTGGAGCACTATAATTTGGCGTAAATGTTGTGATGGCAGAACCCCATGAATAATTAGATAGTGCAACGATTCAGAATCTCGTCTTGTAAAGTTCAGTGTTTGTTGTGGATCATCAGACGACAGGCTGATCCTTATCTATTGATGTGTGTGGAAGTCCCCTTTCAGATGTAAATGTCACAAATGATATACAGAATGAAGTATTGGAAAGTTTGAAAGTTATGCCTGATGTTAATGCTCTCAAATAGTAAAGGCCGTGTCCCACTGGGCTTTGCGTATGGAAAGCAGATGGTTAGCGTACAAAATGTCCCTAAAAGGTCTCGTCCGCACATTCACGCTACCGTTCGCAATCCACACGTTAATCATAAGTTATTTGTAAGTTTTATGTCCGCTATGCGTCTGCTCAAAAAATATTTCTAGGAAGATTATTGATTATTCAGAAATTTGTACGCCGTTGGTATTTGAGCTGCACAAATACCAATGGGTACAAAAATTGATGGTTATTGGATTATGCACGCTAACTGCACGCCGAACACACATGTATCAAACTATCCGTTTTTCATAATGGCGTATTGGGAGCAGATAAGAGCAAACAAGAGCAGATGGAAAGGTGGACAAATGTTTTGGCTTTAGTTACGTACATTTAAAGTATAAAACTTCCATGGAAAACGCCTGATCTGCCTACAACAAATTATGAATTGCTTATGAAATGCTTATGAGAGATTACAGGTGGCATGCGGATATCAATCAATTTATGTAGCATGAAACGGGTATCCATCGAAGAGGCACCATCAATTTCCAATGAAGAATTAAACATTGAATATCTGAACGCCAACTGATTTTTATAACATTGAACGCCTTATCAAAGATTTTTGACAACTATAGGCCCTTGATATCCAATGTACTACTTTGCATTTTAGAAAAGTTTTGAGCCTTTTTTCAGGAAATGAAAACATAGGTAACATACATTTTAATTTGTATGTTTGAGCAACACTGTGGTTACATAAACAAAAAGTTATCGGTGAACAATGCATGTTCCAATTTAATTTAAAGTGCAACGGCCTTGGTCAAAACCATTGACAAAATCAGTTAGTTTGATGTTCATCTGTTTGTCAGTTCAAATACACATTTAAGTCAGATGTTTGCTCCATTTATTCATATTTTTATAACATAACAACAATGTTATTACATTATAAAGTATTTCAATGAAATACTGATACAGCAGGTGCATTGAACAAACAGTCCCCCCCAAAAACTATAAAAATATATAGCAGGCATAGTTAAAAGGGCATGTATGACAAATTTTATTAATAGCATAAACTTTGACTGTTTTTCAGCTTCGTAACTGTCAAAATTATAGTACGTTCATAACTAGAATGAAGCAGCAGGTGCTTTTTGTCGGTTGAACAAGGCTTGCAAGTGGAAGCTGAAATCTGCTTATATCCGCATCCGTTTTCTAACGTAGCTTCAACATCTGCTGTTTGTCTGTAGCTTTTTACACGAAGATTTGCATGAATCATTTCAAACCATCCGATTATTTGAGCCATGAAAAGCAAACAGTCCATTCTAGAACATGTAAGCTCAATGTGGGACACGGCCTATTCTAGATCCATAGAAATTTGTGGGGATTTCCCCCTTGTGTGGTAAAAGGAAAAACTAAGGCTGATTTCCATGAAATATGTGGGAAGTGGGGAATATTTTGTGTTAAACATGAATAATGAGTGACAATCGAACAATCTACTAAAGACAGTGTGGTTTATGAAAATGATGGGTGTTCCCTCTCTTCTAGAATAGACATTGACTAACATATTCACATGTATCAATGATCGCACTATATGAACTTAGCATTTTTTTTTCCCGTTTGTTGCAGACCAGAAGAAGTCTGGGGTTGGTGGTCTGATGGGTGGGCCGCCCGGCGGGGGTGGTGGAATGCCCGACCCCCTGGGGGCGCTCACCAATCTCACTTTTTTGGCGGGCTGCAGCAGCCGGGGGCCATGGTTGGCGGGCCGCCCCAGCAGCAGCAGACAGGTAATGTCACACCACACCAGGCTTTATCACTTTGACATAAAGAATTATACTTCCCTTTAATAGCGCTCATCTTAATGTCGGGCTACCTGATTTTTATACATGGTGGACCTGATGTCTACTGCCTTATCAGTCCATTTGTCAATCCCTGCACCACACCCCGAAATCCTGCATTCTCATTGGCTTAGAGCTGCCTCTAAAATTGGATCATACAAATAAGTATGGCAGTAGTGAAGAAATTTGTATGTTTGATTTTTTGTGCAATTCAATTGCAAATAAAACGATTAGGGGATTTAGACGCAAAATATCGGTGGCCGTTCATACCATAAATAAAATTCTGGTACTTTTTAACCCCTGTGTTTGGATCTCGCCTCCAAACCACAACAAAATTTCTTCACTGAATCATACCTATGCATTCATTACACATACCATTCTAGTCATATGTTTATTTATACTTTAAACAGGACAATAAAATTTCAATATACATTTTGAGCTTTCGGCAATTGCTCTTGCCTTGTTAACAACAACTGATGACGTCATAGATCGTCACTGTTGACGCGGGAGAATCCCCAGCCCACCCCCATCGAGGGATCAACACGTTGTTCCATATGGTGGGAAGGGTGTGTCTGCCTCCATCTCTGTTGAGAGAAGGTCTCAGTCTCCTTATCTGGATAGCTTCCTTCACTCCACGTTCAAAAGTATTTAGTATACTATGACATCATCAGTTGTTGTGAACAAGGCAAGAGCAATTGCCAAAAGCTCAAAATGTATATTGAACTTTTATTGTCCTGTTTAAAGTATAAATAAACATATGACTATCAGATCCAGGATAAATGAACTTCTATCATACATACCATTCTGCGCATTAAGCTCAATCTCAGATAACTCAAATTTTAACGTTTTCGTTTACTTTACATGTACCATACATTTATAATGTAACCAATTCCTAAATTGTCAACTATTAATGTTATTTCAACTAGTGATGGAGCGATCGATCATAATATTTCTCATTGCATCGTTCTGTGACAGAGTCAGAATCGATCAGACCTGTCATGATTTGATCGATAAATTGCCAAACATAATGACTATAGCAATTTTTCACACAAGTTACAATACGTAGATATTTAGTAATTTGCCTGTTAATGTTTCATTTCAAACCCAGATGTTGATGTTGTTTCTCACGATGTAGTTTTCGCACGGAGCATTTTTTTTGACTGTGTAGAGAACAGAACACAACATCGAAAAAAGATAAGTGAAACCGCTATTTTTTCTTCCGATCTTTATTTGTATTTCATGTATTTCTTTAAAACAAATTCAAGGATTATCGATCTGAATCGGTAATCGATCGGTCAACCATGTAAAAAATCGATTATGCAAAGAGCGTCTGATTCCCATCACTAATTTCAACATGCAATTTGTTTGTCAAGTGTATAATTTTCTGAGAATTAGTATTTGATCCAAATAATGTGAATCGTGTGATAATTTACACTTGTCTCATGTGATTGATTTTGTCTAGGACTAGTAGATAGGGCTGTGACGGTTAGATAAATAACCGACGTCGGGTAGGTTTTGCGCAAGTGCCGGTTACAAAATGTAACGTCGATTAACTAAATTGTCGTATGCCTTCAATCGTTACGTTTTATTAGCATTGGTCATGAGTTATGATAATAATAAATCAAATATCTAATGTTGTTTGTGAATTATTTCAATCGGGAACACAACTAATAAGCTGGGCTAATATCAGCAATCGACCAAGACACTAGCTAGATACACGCTAAAATCTTCAACTTGTCAAGGTTGTATGGAAGTGTCGGATTTGACAATTTCCCTTAACGTCAGACGTTTAGTGAGGGGGGTATAGCTATAGGCTTGCTGAAAATCCATCACCAACATTGTTTTTCCTAAATCACAAGTCGCCAATACAGTAAAAGTCCCCAACAACAGAGCAGTGTTCAACGGAAAATACTAGCAACAGAAGGAATTGCCGTGCATTAACATTTTCCCATATATAGATAAGTAATATTTGGACTGATCAAAGGAATGTCATTAGCAACGGACAACGGAAGGCATTTTAGACTAAAAACAGTCAGAATTCCTTTTTGTTCTGTGAGCCATTTTGTCGCTATCTTAGCGTGGTTTCGTTATGTCATAACAAAGGCGTAAACACTCTAACTGAGGCCAATCACAGCAAGTTCGATATGAGACTCACTTTAGCAGGTGCATGTTCTATTTAAATGACACCCTGTATTTTGCACATGCGCTGTGTATACCGGAAATCCATATTGGAGCAAAGGCAAAATTAAATAGTAATCCAAAGATTATGGACAATATACTAATAAAAATCTTTGTTAGAAGATGCTAACACAATAAATATTCGTGTAACAGAGAACTGCTATCAACAAACGGAGAATGCACTTGTTGTATCAAGCAGGATTCAATAAGTAAGCTTGTGACTGAGCGATAATGGATGCCGATGTTACAATTGTTACATGTGAATATTATGTTCAGATGACTAATCAGCGGAAACCCTCTCCAACGGAAGAAATTTGGACTGCAAAGTGGGTTCGTTGTTGAGGAGATTTACTGTACATTTTATTGTCTTTCACCAATAATCAAGATTTGTAACTGAATAGGTTGCATCACATTTCACACATTTAGAAAGCAAACGACCTCCGAATGATCCACACAAGCCGGTACAAATTCAATGTGTTTCAACTAGAAGTTTCATGATTTGTTGTAATTATTTGTGGGGGTTTATCAGTTCATGGGGCATATTATTAATTCATTGGGTACTAGATTGGAGTACTCAACAAATTGTTCAATGTATATGTATGCATAAGATAAGGTGGCGAGTCAACACCATGTCCGTTAATTGAGGTCGGATTGGTTATACTGTGTAAAAACAGTAAACGAACCGAACTGTAACAGTCACAGCCCTACTAGTAGATGAGTATTATGTAGGGATCTGCCTAAAATGTAGTCATACTCCTTGAGACAGGACCTGGTCTCTTGCTGTCTGAAGGCAATGTCAGTATGATAATCGTGCAGAGTGATGAACCGTGGGAAAAATCAAACATGTGCGTGTATCAGGAGTCCATCAGAAGGACTACCATAGTCTTCATACTCATTTTGTTTCTGTACCTTTTGGCCCTTATCAATTTCTTTAATAAGTCTTATATTGATATTTAGTGGAATTGGCTAATGTTTCAGACGGTCACATATAATCAATAGTTGATTAAAGTGGCATCAGTGTAATGATGATGTTTTAAGTGTACCATATTATGCTGAATGATATTTAATGATTTTTACAAAAGCGAGAGAAATGATCTCCACTTTCACTTGGGTATTGATCGATTTCTGTTTGTGCTGATATCTACTGAGCAGGCAGGCAGCAGGGTGTCCCCAGATCCTTAAAAAATCTTTAAAGATCTTTTTGTTTCTTTAGGGAAATAACAGCTATCAAAAAGATTTAATTTGCTAAAACTAGTCTTAAAGGAGGTATAAACCTAAGCTAACCCAGATTCATTGCCGATACTTGGTCTACATCATTGAAAAGGTCATCCTGTTCTGAATATCTTGATATAGTAAATATATATTTTTATACGACATAACCTCTACAAATTTACGTTCAAAAATGCTTGTTTTCATGTCAAAATAATGCTTCAATCAAACCACCTATCATTTCATGACATCACAGAATTCGGAATCCCCGCAATACATAGCACCTGACCAGGCTGACGTTTCGGTAAATTCCAATATTACGCTAGTCGTTTAGATAGTACTATATAATGAGCAAAATCGATCTTGATATGCGAGTGTCCTTTGTGCACGGAGAGCATTTTTGCCATGAAATCCAAGTAAAATATTCATTTATTCAGTGGATTATATACTTGAAAGACGTCAAGGATAATGTAGACACCGTAAGCAGTTGGAATAATGAGATGAAATATTTATGGATAGTCTTGTTGGAGCACTGACTTTTTTGTAGACACTGTGCACTCGCAATTTCATCAAACCGAAATATTGTCAAAACGGACTTGATGGTATATGTATCTTTAATTATGTTATGGTTAAAATAAGAAACTAGACCGTTTTATCCATGCACAGTGTAAATGTGGACAAGTTCTGATGAATACCACAAGACTTGAAGAGCTACGTATGATATATCGAACTTGTTACTTGTGTGTAATACTTGCTGGGAAATACCCTTCTCGTGACGTCACATTCTTAGATTCAAGTGAAGACAAAAAATAATAACATAACGCATGTGGCCCCAAATTTTATATATAATGCTGTTTTATTCACAAAATACATTATCTAAAAATATAAATGACATTTGTGTAGGTCAGAAATGATGAATTGTCTATACCGATACTAAAAAATACAGTGAAATATCTTTTTTAAAGAAAAAGACAAATTAAGCTCTATACCACCTTTAAAAGGTCTTAATTTTTCTGAACATTGATCATACATGTGTAGTTATTGAAATTTATTTTTATTTTCCCGCATGTATAATAAAACTGCGTATGAGGTAATGTACATGCTGTTCGAATTGCAGTGTTAAATTTTGATAAAACTTATTGGTTTCAATTAGGTCTTATATGACATTTTGGTTCCTTAAAAAGCTACAGACAGTCTGGCTCACACCTGTTGAGTCCTTGTTGAAAATGTGTGTGCAGTCTTGTTCTGTATAACGCAAATAATTACCACACTCGCTATTCACAAAACGTCACTTAGCAGGCAGCAGTGGGTAAAATAAGGTTAATTTAAACTGACATGCTGTGGGTTTTTTTTTCATTTTCTGCAGAAGTCTATGATTTACATATGTAGATTTTACATGGCACATGGCATGACCGACAATAAATTGGCTTAAATAAAATAAGTGTAGTGCAGAGTGTAGAAGTCTTTGTCATACTGAGCAGTGGAGCAATTATATGAAGGCATTGCACAATTTATTCTCTTTTTCCATAACAGTTTAACCCTCCTGCGCCGGCTTAAGTGAAATGAAAATATAAACACCGACGCACGATTGCATTTTGACAGTTTCACGTCCAAGACAGTAACTTTTCTAGAGCCTCCAGAAATGCTTATTTCTTTATATGAATTCACATGTTTACTCAGAAATGAACCGGCTTTCGTATTTTCACCATTTAAAGGAATTGTTTTTGATTTATTTGTCATGAATATCTTCCAAAACCGAGCTGGTCCCGCCCTTGACTCAAAATGAATGCTTGGAGATGTCATTTTGAAAGGTGTATTTTTGGCACTTACGGTCATCGTACAGTATTATCATCAATCATGGCTATCAAAAAATGCATAAACAGGACAAAAATATATATAAGAAAACTTCCATTGAAGGAAGCTATCCAATATGCAACATACCTCAAACTTTTTATTATATGTGATTGAAGCCGTATAAAATGTAACAGGGATGACACCATACATTTGGGCATGGAATATTGAGTCATACAGGGTGCGGGCAGAATTGTCCTTCAGTAGATCATCATGCGATTGGTTTATGTAGTATCTTGTGTTGGATAACTCATTGTTACGAGGATGATACATTATTTTAAAATATTTTACATTTAAGCTTTTCTGTACAGTCGCCATTGCAGAAAAGACCATTATTGTAGAACCTCTCTATCAGGACTACTTATGGGACCCGCTTAAAGAAGTCTCAATGGATATTGGATAGGTGGATTGGGACGGAGAAAAGTAGTCTTATTATAGATGTGGTCTTAATTGGAGGTTCTACTGAATCTTCATTCTCATTGGTTTAAAATGAACTCCATTGATTTGGTTCAGCCAATCGGTTTGAAGAGGATGTAAACATTAAGAAGTACCACATGGAACTAGCATCTATCGGCTGTGCGCGTTATTGCAACACCAATTCAAACACGATGTAGACATAGTTCATAGAATGTAAACCTACAGATCCTGAGCATTCATTATTGTGATGTTTCCAAGTAACAAAATATATAGACAATTTAGATGCATTTTATACATCAAATCAAATCACACTGAGACTTCACTTCACTCGTGATTCCATCAGTGTTGATTTTGGTGAGTGAGCACTAGATGTCCACATCTCTCCTACCTCCAGGTCTGGTGGGTCCCGCGCGTGGCGGGCCTGGGATGCCTCCGTCCATGGGCCAGCCGTTTACCACGTACGGCCCTGGGCACCAGCAGATGATGGGCGGGCCGCAGCGTCCACAGCACATGCAGCAGCAACCGCAGGTACGGAGGGAACGACAAAACATACACGCTTATATAGAGTGCTTACAATCAGGTTTAAGCTCTATTAGTGCTCGGACGATTAATCATATATATTGATTTATCATCGTTCAGCAGAACTAGTTTCCTACAGGTGCAATAAACCATATTAATTTAGCCTCTTGCTATTGTAATTCTTATAATTCATCGCTATGAAACATATATGATAAATATTCCAATGCAACTAGCCTTGTTTAGGAAGCGCCATTGGGAATCTCTTTTCTTGAGTACCTTCAATATAATGTAGCTACGAATAAAAAACCTACTTATATTACAACCTTTGAAATTGATAGTTATCGATAATTATCGAGTCAAAATTAGCCATAATCGATGATCATTTGAAAGTCGATTCCCAACACTATTATTTATTGCCTTAAGCACACTTTCCATCCTGTTTGTTACCGCTCTACAGGTTGCATCGTTTAATCTAGGGTGCACGATTTGTCTATTAGTGTTTGTCATTTAAACTAACAACACACATGCCCGTGATATTTTGATCCTGAAGAGCGAGTGAGCATTGCATGTGTAGACCAGTTAGCATACCTATGAATGGTGGGTGTTTTTTGGAAAACAAACAAAAACATACGTCTTTTTACAACGTATTGTGGGTATTTTTAGACAAACATTGAGATAGTTCCTCTTGCTACGCAACCACAGTGTCTGTTTGATTAAACCTAACAGGTTTGTAACCACCAAGCGTTGAAAATGGTACCAAGATAGTACTCTGACTATAGACTAAGAGGTGTGAACTGTGTTATATTGTGTGTAGGTGAAAATGGTACTACGATAGTACTCTGACTATTGAGGTGTGAACTGTGGTATATTGTGTTTAGGTGAGCCGAGGGGGGATGGACCCGTTCGGCGGCATGATGGTGGGCCAGCCTCAGCACATGGCGGCACAGGTATGTCTCTCTGCTGCATGAGCCCAGTACAATGGACATTTTCACACAATTTCTCTGATACTTTGTCTCTGCTTTGCCTAATGACACATGACGTGCTGTTTCAGATGGGGGCGGGCGGCGGTGGCTTCCCCCCAGCGGCTGCTATGGGCACACCTTACGGAGGACCACAGCCCGGCGCTGGCGGAGTAAGTACAAAGAGACTGTGTAGTATTTTTGACTTGCAGTGATTAATCAAGATGGGTGTTGTGAGTCCAGCACGCATTATTTTTCGATAGAAAGCAAGGCATTAAAATCTGCAATCCATGGGACCCATAAGATATTTACAATTCAGGATATGTATTCCAGAACCATTTGTATTGCCCCTTTGATCCTCTGTTTCAAAATATGTGAGCCCTTAGGGACTCATTGTTGGCAATTTCTAGATTAATCACTGCTACGGTGTTGTCTGGTAGCGTATGAAAAAAGTTAGTCATAAAAAACATTCCTATTTTCTTTGGAAACGAAATCTTTAAAGATTATGCTTAGTCAAAATATCATTGAAGTATAGCCTCTTCACGAATTTTTATAGTTTTATTGCTGGACTTTGATGGCTGGGTGTTTAAAACATCCTAGTTTGGCTACTACCTATTAAAATGAATGAAATTCTAATAATGCACAAATTAAATCACAGTGCTTTACACAAACACTCTTCTTTGCCCACTGAGGATGATCTTCAGACAATGTACATTGTACAATATTCCTGCCAGAAATCTTCAGTCATCTCATTAGTTTCAATGCCTCAATTTGTCTCAATAGACAGTTGTTCTTATTTAGAGGGTGTTCTATACCATTTGACATTTGGGCGCAGACTTAACTATTTTTACATTGCGACATTTGCTCATCCGACGACATTGTGGGACAAGCAAATGTCAAAAACGATTTATGTCATTGATGTGCTTGAATTATTGACAGACGATAGTAAAAGTGCAACATCCCGTCGTATATCAAACTGCTACTGCAGAATGCGCATTACATATTATTGGAATGAAAGTGTGAACAAAATGCAACAAGACATGATCTTTGAAAAGTAGATCAAATTGTGACAAAATGTGAGCAGAACGCCATGAGCGGTGACCTGTCGTGGTGTGATGACCTCTGTTATCACCATTGGATGCAAGAAGCAAGCAACTTGTGCACTTTTGATCATGAACCATATTAACCAAATCTACTTTCTTTAAGTAACTTGGAGTTTGGGGTAATGAAGCAGCTGTTTATTTGTGTCGCTTTGATTTATTGATACATGAAAGAGACAAGTTAGCTTTAGATTTGCCAATAACGCACATTCCATCCGACGCTTTCCACTGCCTCGTCTCGTAAAGAAGTAACTGTGGTACATGTACCGACACAGTGATAATTTATATGGTTCCTTTTTTTCCTATAGGTCTTTGAACCTCATGTAAAAAATAGTTTGTAATAAATATCAACGCTTTTGATGTCTGTAAAATCTCGCTCCCGTTAGGGACAACCTAAATAGCCCACATGCTTTAACGTAAATGTTGAGGGTACAACATGGTGTACACACCTGTGTATACCTGTGTTGATTCTGTGATCATTTTCACCTCATTGTTACACACCAACTGACGTGGATTACAAGTTCTATTGAATATTGCAGCATGATTATTAATGGGCAATGTGCAATGTTTATTACATACTTTGTGAAGTGATTTTGATTCCATGCACTCATTTGTTACTGTGTCCATCAAAACACAAGTATTTACTTCTTTCTTGGTCCAAGTCCTGGGGTCTAAGTCTGCTGGTTTATAAACTGCTGCTGCTGCTGCTGCTGCTGCTGCTGCTGCTGCTGCGGAAAAAAAGCCATGTCTGGATGGTTGTCACTGTATAATGCAGACAATGGCTGCCACTAACCTTGTCACACATCAGACCCACAGAGGAAAGGCCTCGCTTGTACGTCTCATCACAAACAGAGGAAATATATAGATACGTTATAATTTGATACACAAGTCTAAGGCCCATTATCCATACTTGAGCGGCAGCGATAAGCTAGCAGTATCGGCTGTCCCAGTGCCACGGATAAGTACCCGTCCTATAGTCCGAGACCGGTATCTGTCGTCAGAGGGAGTAAATATTTTGAGTTACTCGTCCTATGGATGAGTATTCTCATCACCGTGAATTGAATTTACATGGAATCTGTTGATTTGGACGTGTAAATGTTAGTAAGGACGGGTATATCTTTCAAGATACCCATCCTTTGGACAGGTATGATTGTTCTATTGTTAGCCCTGTGTTCAAAATCCATACATTCATTTTGATACACGACCAAAGAATATAAATATGTGTATATATAACATAATCGCGGGTGAGCCGCAGAATCGCTACCAGAAGTAAAACGAGCGGCACAGCGGCTGCCTAGTGTCTTAGTTGTCTGCTATTATTAGCTACATATATAGATTTACTTTTTTTCTATGATGTTCTTTATTTTGTAGAATCTGAAAAAGTTTTAATAGCATTATACAGAAAATACTCTTGGTTAAGTTGGTTCTGAGGTTATTGCTCTATTTTTTGCTTTCGCACAAAACGAATGTGACATGTTTGTTGAGTTTGCTCAGGAGTAATTTGTGTGTTAATCTTTTAGATTCTATCTGATAGTTTCTATTGAACCTTCGTATTGATTCAAACATCCAGCAAAATTTTACTTTCAATGAAAGGTTAATATTGAGTATTGCCCTGGACAAGTTAATGCTCTGACATGCACAATATTGTGTTTTATCTCGCAATATGATGCTGCCAGGGACTTTCATTACAAGCCCCGTTTTACAAGTAACTTAGAACAAATGTAGAGACGATAAAGATTTTAATAGAAATATGATGTGTATGATTAAAGTGTGCAATGGAAGATTTAATTATGCTGCTTGTTATTAGTTTGTCTGCTATCACATTAGTTTTCTATAAACATGACTGATCTGATAAAGACCTGTAAAAAAACCTCATCCCATCAGCAGCTTGTTTCCGTTCGCCATTTTGCAGCTCATGTCACAGCCCGTGGATTTATACGGGTATGTCTTAACATCAGAGAATTTCAGAACCTGCACATTTTGTAAGATTTTTTCGAATTTTATTTTCAACATCGTGTGAAATTATTTTAAAGGAAGTGAAAATGGCAATTTTAATGTGAAATGCATCTGACATTGTGACTGTAGAGTGGATCTGAAGCAGCAGCCACTGCATGCTCTCAAGGGAGTGGAGACTAAATGTGCCAATGTGTATTTTGTGATGTGATACAAAGTCGACTAAGACTATGTGTATTTATGTAAATCCTGAGAGCTGGTGCGGACGCATTGATGACAAGTTATTCAGCACCCATCCAGTGATTGGCAGCTGTGATGATTCACCACCGACTGACGGCCTACATGTTGCAGACAGCACTCGCCCACACGCAATAAACCTACAAAACATGCACAGTGTGTGATGGCATGATACGTGGTGATAAAAATATCACTGTTGAATATACGCCTGAAGTAAAGTACGGTGCCTTATATGTATAGTGCAACCAGCTAATGACTGTGTGATTGTGATGCTGCTCCAACACAATAACAGTGAGTGACTGTGATGAATAAGCACATCTACATACTGACATCACCTGACATTGCATTAGTAAGCGTTAATACAGAGAGAGGCGTCCAATTGTGGGCATCACACGGGGCTGCGTTATGCTCATTAGAGCGGTCACTTATTTATACGCATACTACCATGTATACCTCATCCAAATAGCAATTGAAAAACATGCTGTCTGTGCCTAAAAACTGTCACTTGACTGATTCAATGCTGAGTCTTTATGTAGGCAGGTGGTGTTTATACGCAGGTTGTTTTCACCTGTATGTGGTCACTCGTTGTTGACTAACATATTGGCTGCTAACTCTAGTACAAAACACATCAGGTAGTTTAATATGCGTATTTTTATTTTTATTTTTTTTTTTTATTTTTTTTTTTTGGGGGGGGGGGTTTGAATTTTGAAAAAACGTTAAATCATCAATATTTCTTTGACCTTTTTGAAGACACATCTCCCAGGTAGTCAAATAAAGAATGTATCTTGGGCAAAATTCTTTACCATTGAAGGTCTGGTTTGAATTTTGAAAAACCATGTCTGATGAAAATTTAGCTCTAAATTGAACCATAAGTTACTTGCCACATGGGTTGTAACTTTGGTTTGTAACTAGTCGTGTTCCACTGACAAGCCAGCAAGAGCTTCACCCACACATAGTCGTGCATATTTTATTGGCTGTGAGCAGATACAGCTGAGAGTCTGTTATTATCACTTCAGTTGTAGGCAGAAAATGTCAATATGTGCAAACCTTCGTTATTTTTCACTGTCAATTCACCTACTTCCGTATGTTCAGACAACTTTTCATTTTTCAAAACTAACAATATTGATTGCAAAATGAATGTGTAGCACATTTTCATATTTAACTTGCCTTTTTGGTATGATAAATGGAAAGTGAAATGACTGTTGTTGAATCCTCATCACATGTTGCATTTTTCATGAGAATAGTACATGATGTCAGTTTTCTCAATCGAGCATGAATCTCAAAATTGTGACCTGCAATTGTTTTGTCATATACTTGGTTTTATCCGTCATATACATTAGAACCTGTATAAGGCTTGGCTCAGAGAGGCGGTCTCTATGATGTTACACTACAGAAGTGGTCTCTGAAAGTTTCACTTTGTTTGTTGCTTCAAGTCGAACCTGTTGATTGAATTTTGCTTTGATTTTCATTTAATACACTATTGTAATTAGTTCAGGTGCCTTTTTCTTTTGTAGATTTTTGTACTGGTAAGTTATATTTATTTACATGTTTTGATAGGTTTGTTCACCACTTCCAGTTATAGAGTAAGACGTGCATGTTACCTTGAAGATTGACGTTTGTTTGAATGTTGCAAACCCCTTGAAACTTGGGACAAAACAATAAACAAAGACCTGATTGTGTGGAACATTATGAACCATCAAAAGTTTGACCCGAATGATCATGTTGCATAGCGCCAACATCTGAGCCGACTTTGGGAAACAAAGACATTGATAGGATTTGTATGTTTCAGGTTGTGGGTGGGATGGCCGGCGCCGGCGGAAACATGTCCCAGCCTCAGCAGTCACCAAGGTAACAATCCTCTGTTGCTACTGACAACCGTTAATGTGGCATCTTTTAAAATATATTTTAGAAGAAATTTTTGGCAGCCATCCAAGACGAAACATTTGGCAATCATCTTGGCAAAAATCCATCGATATCTCAGTGATATAAAATTACATATGTACTCCTACATTCCAACATCATATAATCATCTCTTGTATCACTTGTTCATCAAATGTTCTGCATAGTTGTGAGCTTTGTGAAAACAACTGTACTGTAAAATTAACAAAATTGCGTGTTGTTTTTTACTGCGAGTATCAAATTGCATATACTTTTTGATATCAGAGGATTCTTTCGCCAAGTGCATCCCAGATGCCGAGTGGTCTAATGCGTCTCCCTTAAGTACTAAGTGAATAAGTGCCACAGTGGTAGTGGTCCAGGGTTCGAGTAGTGGCGGAGGGTATGTAACATCGCCGTATAGACTCAGAGAAAGAATCCTCTCTATAAATACATATGTACTTACACCCAAGTTAATTAATTCCTATATCTATGGATAGAGTTTTTGGACATGCAGTATTACACTTCCTTCATCCTTTGGTAACCTAGTGTATTATCCTCACTAGTGGTGGTCTGCCAGGCCAGTCTCCGGCCCCCTACATGTCGCAACCTAGCCCCATGGGGGGCGGGGGTATGGGCCCGTCCCCTGCGGGCGCCGGCCTGGGTGCACCCTCTCCCGGGGGGCCGCTCAACACGCCCGGCAATCCCTACTCACAGGTATGTCACACACTGAACTCTCATAATGACTATGTATGAACACAATGCTGTATAGTTCACACTATATTTCTTTCAACATGCGCAGAAGCTTGTACTCAAAGGTATGTAAAAAAAAATACTACTCGTAATTACATTTTATCCTATTTCATAATTTCATTCATTATAATTAGCCATATCTATTATATGCAAATCGTTCATCATCAATATAAGACAACTACCGTGACAGTCCTATTAGAGTATAAACAGAAAACCTGATACGAAAATCCATCCTCTGTTGCAGGGCCCGCTGACAAGCCCAGCAGGTCCCTCCGCCCTGCAGATGCCGGCGTCGATGCAGGCTGGCACCCGCACCGATGATGCTGAGGAGCGACGCTACCTTGAGAAACTTCGCCAACTCTCAAAGTACATTGGTGAGTGGTCAGTCCAAGTACATTGGTGAGTGGTCACTCGAAGTACATCAGTGGATCACTTGAGGGTTAATGTTGAAGTCTGTTACTGCTGATATGTTATCTTCATGCTGAGTATTACATATGTAAGCTCTCCTGTGTATGACAGATCACCATTAGTCACATGGCATTGTTGCCATAGAATACAGAAATCGACCTGTATAACATACTGAGTTTGGGCCTAAAGGTATCATGTATAAGGGTTCTTTGCCTGTTCCAGACCCACTCAAGCGGATGTTGAAGCGAATCGAGAACGACGAGGAAAGAAAACAGGACAAGATCAAAGTGGGCAACCTGCTGGAAATCCTCTCAGACACCAAAAGGTGAGGCTTCCTTTTTTCCGGAGAAGTTGTGTATTGCATTTTAGCTATTGCCTAATCCATTGGTATATATTCATTGCAATAAAACATCTTAAAAACAAGGTGATGCTCTCATACTGACTGCGCGTGTGTTGTTGCACAGTGAATAAATTACACTGCTTGTTCTTGAGATTGAGATTGATTTTATTCAATAATATGTATACATAAGCAGTTGCTTAAGGCCCAAACCCCTCATATTACACACGTATGTCTTGTTTATGTGTAGAAAATTTAAGGAAAAAAAATTATTATGAATGATTCTTTATTATGATAATGAATATGATAAATGAATACGAAAGATTGTCATAAAGTATAGAAAATGTTGGTGTGAGGACGCACACAAGTAGTATAGAGAGAACTCTATATAGTTATAGACACTATAAGCCGATAGTGGCTGCCTCCATTAATATCTTCTTTTTATTACGCTCATGTATAATAGAGAAAAAAAAATGAAACACAAGTTGAAGAATAAGTATAGAGCTATATAACATCTGTCTGTCACACTTTCATAGCTGTTAATGATGGCTGATGTAAGTCCACGTGTGCAGGTTCACTTCACTGTACATGATTCGTGATTTAATAAAATGTTAGCACTATGGGAATACCAGCAGAGGAACATAGGCCACAAAATCCAGCCTCATAAGTTCATATTCAGTATCAATTTTTTTTTTGTACAATGATGCTTGCATGGCACACGGACAGATGTTTGGTTTGTGTCTTCTAAAATAGTTATTTGATGACAATTCAAATGTCGGGTCACAGATAAGGTGTTTGACAGCAGTCTTATGAAAGCTGGGCTCCATATATCGTGTGTTTCTTTTGAAAACGAATAAAATGATTGTGTCAACTACGTAGATATTTTGCCATCCGGGAATAAACAACCAATGTTTAAAAATGTTTTCACTCAGAAATGTTGTAAGTAAACATCTATTATGCATGAAATCGGATTCAGTAGTAAATTTTACCTAGATGTATGAAGAATTACGCAGTTTTAAAGCTCCACAACCTTAAATATTGAACTATTCCCGTTTTGATAAACGTACATTCGCAGACAGACCACCGGATTTCAAATGGCAACGTTCAGTGGGATAATGACAGCTAGTATCCACATTAAACTGTTTTTATTTGTGTAATTACTTCTCCATAGCCGATATGAAAGTGTTACGTTATCCATTATTGAGTACAGTAGGTGCAACCACCACGTTTATCAACGTACGTGTGACGTAGTTATCTGAACGTGATGTACGTCATTCGTTCGGGGTCATCCGTACTAACACGGGGTCATCCGGTGCGTTTTGCTGAATTTTTGTCTGAATTCTGAGTTGAGTTCATAGCCTACGGACCACGTGCGTATAGTCTTAACCAACCCAATCGGGGCTTGGGTATCATTATGGCAAACAATAATAATACAAAATATCTGCTTATACTTACATTAAAAATAACAGCAATGTTATAGTTTCAATATAGAGAGGTGACAAAATATATAAATACTACTGAATCTTTGGAAATACTGAGTATGGACTACAATATTGAAATACATGTGATGCTGAAAAAATTACAAATACAAAAACATGAAGAAACGATAAATTGTGAAATTATGCCTAATGATAAAGAATATGGTTAACACCAACAAAGTTTAAGATATTAAAAAATATCTAGCAACTTATTTCCATGGTGGACCTAAAAAAAACATATCTTTCAAATTGGCATCCAAATCGCATATTTATCTGATAAAAAATAATTCAAAAATAATTACTATTACTGTTTACTTAGTATATATGCTATTTTCAACTTTGATCATTTCATTAAAGAGATATTTTTTACATTGGGATTTAAATTTCTTTTTGCTATCACATGATTTTATATAATTGGGTAACTTATTCCACAGTTTGACACCATTCCATTTAAAAGTAAGCTTGCCATGAGAATTTACCTGGGGCACAGTGAAAGAATTATAACTGTATCTTGTATTGTATACCCGTTTATGTTGTTCAACATATTCACACATATATGATGGGGCAGAACAATTAAAAATCTATACATAATATTGAGTGTGAGGTAGTCAACCCTCCTTTCCACATTAAGTAGTCCAAGACTGGCAAAATCTTCACATTCAAGGTGGTATTTTGGTTCCTTGTCAAGAATAAATCTTATAACTTTATTTTGAGAAGTTTGCAGCTTTTTCTGAATATACTGAGAGATAGACCTATACCACATATTACATGCATAGTCAAATTTAGATTGAATAAAAGCACTACATATTAATTTTCTATCTCTCTTACCAAGAAATGCTGACTTCCTGTACAAAAATATCAGACCACTATTAACTTTTTAAATTACACTTTCACCAGTGTTGTTACCTGATAAATCTTGCTCAAGAGTTACACCTAAATATTTTACGCTGGTTTTAGATTTAATATCAATGTCTCCACATCTTACATGTAGTTGTGAAGTTTTACGCAGTTTTTTTTAGATCCAAACAGTATACTTTCTGTCTTTCCCAAGTGTAAAGAAAGCTTACTTTCCTCAAGCCACATCTTCAATGAATACATATTGTTACTTAGTTTTGATTCTATTTCAGAAATATTTTTCCCACCCACCAATACTGCAGAGTCATCAGCGTACAAATATAATTCACACGAGTCAATTGCTCTTTCCATATCATTAACATAAATACTGAATAGCAACGGACCTAAAATTGATCCCTGTGGTACCCCACACCTCATTTTACATGATGGTGATATTGAATCTTTAATTTGAACAACTTGTCTTCTATCAGAAATATAAGAGTAAAACCACTGAACAGTATCTTCTCTAAGACCTACAGCCTTTAATTTCTTCAATAAAATCTTATAGTTTACAGTATCAAATGCCTTCTGCAAATCTAATAAAACTAATCCTTTATCCATGTTCAATTTAATCTTGTCACTAAGAAAAGCGAGGGCAGTATCAGTTGAGAATGAAGGCCGAAATCCTGACCGGTATTTGTACAATATATTGTTTATACATAGTTAAGCATTTAATTGATTAAAGACTTTGAGTTTTTATTCAAGAACTTCACAAACTTGTAGTATCGGATCGTGTGTTGATTTGTAGTGCCAAGCGGTGTCTAATATCAGCATTTATGTCACAAAAGAAATGCAAGGAGCAAGTTTCATCAGTCAAATGTAAATTAAAAGTCATAATCTGTGATGCCTTAAAATTTCTGCAGAGCAAAAAAATTTATGATGAATGTTCAGAAAGCCTCATGTTATATTCACATATGTATTTGAAAAATAAAGTAGTCCACATCTCACAACATAACATTCTGACTTTGCGTACGATATGTATTGATTTTGGTGTTTGTTTCAGGATGCAGTTCAGCGGACTGATCAAGTGTGAGGAGGTTCTCAAGAAACTCAACTTCGAGTTCATCAAGGTATAAGAGTCTCGTAGCTCTGTCATAACCAGTTAAAACTCACTACCCAATAATAGTACTTGTCTGGTACTAAATGGCAAATGGTTTCATGTTCACTTTAGCCAACATGGCTGATGTATAAATTGTTTTATATATTTTGAAATTTTTTAGCTAAGTGTCTTGTTTTGTATTACTCTACGTACTCGCATTTTCTTCCTATTTTCCGATTCTTCTCAATTAATATCAGTTTTTTAACCTTGTTTAAAATCCTTATGTGGAAACATTTGTTCTGGCAGGCAGCAATGTTCCAGTTTTATCACTCTTCTGTACCATGCATATTTCCTGCTTCCAGTACCCTGGAAGTTCCGGCGGCGTCTCCATCACGACCCCCACTGCCACCACCGCGGCGCCAGACGCGGGTACGTCTGCTGCTGCGCCAGCCCCGAGCGGCGCCGGTGGGTTCGTGCCGGTGGCCAAGCCGGGCGCGCCGCTCTGTCAGACGCTGCTCGACACGATCGCTGCGCACAGCAAGTCGCCTGTGCTCAACCACACGCTCCAGCGCACGTTCGGCCCCGCCATGGCCGCCATCAACGGGCCGCCCGTCAGGTACTGTGTTTGTCTGTCAGGTCAGATGTGAAAGGCAGTGTGAATGATGATAGAGCCGTGAAGCTGAAAATGTTGACGATGAGAGGGGGTTATTATTTACCGTATTTTGAAATGAAGGCGGAGTGTTGTGTTTGTTGTTCGCTTAACGGTTGTATAGTGTGTCAAGAAGAGCCGTGTTTTTGTGTTGTGGGTGAAGGAGAGAAGCAGTTGCCAATGGTTACGACTAGATAGTGTGTTTTGTGTTGATGAAACGAGATGATCATGTTTGATATAGTAAATTGCTGCATTGGAAGTGGTATATTTTAAAATGTTTTAAACACACTTTCCCATAATTTTTTATATATTCAAATGTAAACTTGTAGTAAAGCACGGTAAAAGATCATGTCCAATGATGCATGTACCTCTTGACTACTTATACTTCCGCTCTCCTCGACGTGTAGGTCTGGGTCGCCTCCGCCTGCGAAGCGTCCGCGCCGCCACCTGCCGTCCCCGGCGCCGGTCACTGAACTGCCCATGGCGCTGCAGGGCGAGATCGCGCGCCTCCAGCCGCGCCGCTTCTCTGTGACCCTCGACCCCGCCACGCACCACAGCGGCTCGGCCAACGTCCACCTCACTGTCAGCATCGGTACGTGGCCGTCGTTATTACCAAATAAAGTTGTCATCAACAACTGCAGCAACAACTCGTGTCTGGTCGTGTGACTCATGTAGAAGCATTGTTACTTATTATTAAGCCATGAACTTTGTTCGGAGTTTAATGTTTGCATTTTGTACATTGTGTAGCTGGTCGAAGCTCGATTTATATATGCTTCAATTGGAAGGCAAATCCAATTCTAACAAATTGAGTTTTAGAGAGGTAAACGTGGGCGGGAATAAACGTTTGTGGGTAAATGTTGAGGCTGAGAGGCCACTGTCTAGTTGTGCCATCTGTAATTAGAAGTTTGCATCATGTAATACTATTGTCTTGACACTAGTTTTAATCCACTTCTTTTTAGCCAGTAACAATTTCTTTCCTTAGATGCTTATTGTGAAAATTATTGGATATGATTCACGCTAAAATGCCGCATCCTCAAGAGAATTTTTATGTTTCTACATAGCTTGAAAAGATGTAGACACTTACAGAAATTTTCAACATTTTCAGACTAAAAATGCCATTTTATTTAAAGACATGGACAATAATTGGAACATCTGTGTTTATGCTTTTGGATACATTCAAATAATCCCTATATTAGGCCAAGATTTCACATCCGATCACTGCGAAAGCATTAATGGCGTTGCATAATCTCCTATGCATTTGGATAAATTATTTTGGGCCAACTTTCAATAACCGTTTTTCCAAACATCTGTTAACATTACTTTTAAAGTTGTGTTTACTAGGTGCATTGCAAAAGGATTCACGATTGTACGGTTGAAAAAGTAACATTTTAACATAATTTTGTAATATTGAAGAGGAGATGATCTATAAATTTAATCAATAAATATTACGATCTTCAACGGCGAGCGTGTTGTGTTGTAGACGACAAGCACCTGCCTGCGGTGCCGCCCATCAGTGTGTCCATCCCCGAGGATTACCCGCAAACATCGCCCACACTCGACTCACCCGCACCACACACATACGGTACACTATGCTGCCTTATTGATTTATGCCCCGACATACGGTAATGCCGCTCTTTGTTAAGACATACAACCTGATGCTTGGTTTAGGCCAAAATTCACAAATTATCGGTTGTGAGGATTAGGTGGTCAGCAGGACGAGTAATAAATGGACAAGAATTTGCTACTCGTCAAAATGACAAGTTGCTAAACCATGTTAATCAACCTCTACATGGTTTTACAAGTTAATACGAGCAGATGAGTGGCTAATCCTCACCCTGCACATTTATGTAACAGTGACCAACTGAATTTACTATTTTTTTCAACCTGAACATCCAAATGACTTTAGATGTGTAATAAACAAAGCAGTTATTGATGTCCTCTTCCAAAGGGCCCAAAAATTAAATTTTCTTTAATAAGTAGACATACTTTTTTGTTAGCAAAACCACCATAGTCAAAATGTGAATGTTAACATCATGTCCTCTTACCCCCCAAGCCCCCGCCCCCAACATAACACTCCGTCGTGTGAAGCTGTTTTTCCATATATGTTCTGAATCAAATGTGTTTGTTTCAGACTCGACCCCGTTCCTGCAGCGTGTGGAGAAGCACCTGTCCTCACAGGTTCTCCAGCTGCCTGACCGCTTCTCCCTCACGGCGCTCCTCAACACATGGGAGCTGAGTATCCGCCGCGCCTGCGCTCCACCTGCCGCGCAGTCTCTCTAAGGAAGGGGAACCACTCACTCCAGATGAATCGTGATTTCTGTATTTTCGCATTTTGTAGCCTTTGGCAAATTGTAGCCTCAACTCAAATAGACGCCAGGTTAGACACAATTTCAAATAATTGAAAAACTTTGTCAATGACTTATTGAATCCACACAAATATTTTTTTATTCAAGAATTGCTGTCTTGATGCATTTATGGAATGTTGCAGGATAATTCTGGATGAACTTTTTTTTTATTAGTTTTATACAATACTTTATATTTGTATTTGTATTATGTATGAAAGAATATTTAAATGTTTGTGTAATTGTTAGTCAGTTTGTAAATATTGAGAATGATTAAGATAGTTACTGTTGCAAAATATGACTTTATAGCTTTTAAAATAACCAATATGTGCATTGTTTTGATTGTGAATCCATTTCTAAATTCAGATGTATGTAAGAGTAAAACCTTCTTGGAGTAAAGTGTGACATAATTTTTCCAATGCATTGATTGAATAGCACCATCACCATGTGGGTACTTGAAATGATGAATAAAATATGAAACGTATTTGTTTAAATTTTTAACCATTTTAAAACCTCAAAATTCATGCTGTTTAAATATCGCGCCTTGATGCAACGTTGTTTTTCTCAATGTGGCATTTGTTGTTACCAATCAAAATGTTTGAAATAATAGAAATCGGTCCCTTTCCACAGATTTCACAGATGTTATTGCATAAGAAAATTTTGTATATAATTTTCATTATACCATGGATCAATTGATATTCCATGAATACCGCAGACAAGCCAGTAAAAAATAAATCAAATTGTATACAAAATACAGTGGGCATTTTGAATACAATTTTTTACTGGTTTGTCTGTCATTTATGCATTTATGATGTTTGATATAATATACTGTAAAATTAGAAATGTGTCCACACGATTTAATTAGTGAATTTTGCAGGTAGGTGCAAAAACGCAAACTTAAATAGTAAGCAAACATAATAGCCTATGTAAAGTAGGCCCAGGATGGACCAAAATCGCAAAATTAAATTCACAAAATAATTTATAGATGAAAATCACAAAGTTTTACAAGTTCTAGTTTACATGAATAAGCATTGGATTTTGACAATATACAACCACCAAGTTTGTTAACCATGGGTTCTTACGGGTCACTGTACGGTACTAGTCTACCTACGCGGGCAATGATGAATGTACTGACGTTTTACAGCGTGCACAATGTTTTTATATCATCAATGGTAATTATTAGTTTCATATCTTTTCTAGCAATGCCGTCTTCATATTCATCATTGTCACAAGGCTTGGTAACATCTTACAAACCTAATTTAATAAATATTTGAACTACGGAAGGTCGCCAATACCAATCATATTTACACACTGAGAGATATATCAAAAGCATTGAACAGTCGAGGTTGCATTCCGTTTTGATTTCTTATGCATTATGACGAGGTCACTATGTGTTAAGCTCCTACAGAATGACCAATCCTTTGCAACAAGAAACATCTTTGGTCACTAGTAGTGGTCCAAGATGGTCGAACTGTTTTGGCAGGGAAAATGATTTTTATTCTCACTTAGTCATCCATGGGCTTTAATGCACAGGATTACGGCAGATGTAATGATCAATATAGATCTTTGAAAAGAATAATACAAATATCCTCTAGGTAGCATTTTTATCCAGGTGGCTAGTCTCGCACAACTTTAAACCAAGCACCACATGGACACTAAAAAATGGACATTTTAAGGCTTGAATTTTAAATGATTAGCACACTTGAACAAAAGCCTTTTGAACAACTTAAAAAACTTTTTGTATTATTGTTGGTATCAAGTTGCACCACAAAAATGCAGTTTTCCAGTTTAACATGGCTGGTATCAAATGGCCATCTTAAACCTTGATTTGTAAAAAGAAGTGAAAACTATTGTATCATTGTTGGCATGAGTCTGTGACAAGTTTAAAATGAATGAACCAAGCACCACAGAACTATTACATGAACACTACAAATTGAACATCTTAAGCCTTTATTTTGAAAACGAAGTGAAAACTTTTGTATTATTGCTGGTATCAGGTTACACCTCGGCACGTTTATAGTGAATGCAGTTTGTATTATGTTAGCGGTTAAAAAGGAATTCAGTTTGCATTGTGCTAACAAACTGACTGTACACCTGGGGTCGTTGTGACTGTGTTACACTAAAAAAAAGTACCGGTATGATGGATCCCTGGGGTGGAGTCAATATTCCACGCTCAGGAGCATGTATCAACTATGGAATGATGATCATATAGGCATACACTATAGCGTCTGTGGAAGTGTAAGGACACTTGAATGAAAAATAAAGGAACAATTTTGCAAATATGAATTGACGGATGGACGACACAAAAGCTCACCTGGTCTCCAATAGGCGAGCTGAAAATAGAAAATGACCAGACTACCCATTTACGAAACTACAATCTCAAAACAAACCAGCAGGTCATTTGTTTGATACCCGGGGTTTGATACTGTACTTTCTCGAGTAGCCGCCCTGTCACTTGTTAATTTTAAAATATGCCAATTAACCAGCACTAATCAAAAAGAAGAGAATACAGCCAGCCGATTTCACGCATGGGATTGAAATATAACACGACTCCATTTTTAGCCACTTGCTTTGAAAATAGTCCTAATTTCAGCGAACATATCATTTTAAAGCATAGCCATAGACCATCATGAATATGACATGATTATGTAAATACTTGCATACTGTAATCTAGAAATGTTTGCCGATTTAATTTGCGAATTTTTATTAATAAGGGTATGTGCAAACAACTTACATAGGCAGCCGACATTAATAGCCAATGTAAAGTAGATCCAGGATTTAGCAAAAGCGCAAAATTTGTCACAACATAATTTATACCATAGTGTGTTGAATAGCCAACCTCGGTGCTTATTAATTTAAAACATGCCATTCACCCAGCACTTATCAAAGAGAACGCAGCCAGCACCAAATTGATTGTGTTTATTACCTACAATGTGGTATTTGGAGTCATTATTTTAAAGCCGCGAACGTGGTGGATAAGATCATCTACACAATAATAAGAATATTAATATGACTAAATATGTGGGGATCACACACTAATCTCGGCAAGAACACATTTAGCTGTAAGTGTGATGTTTACTTGAAGTCACTTGACTGAGGTACTGTAAAGCTAGAAATGTTCGCTCACAATTTAATTTGCAAATTTCTTGAGTAGGTGCAAATACAAACTTCGCAAGCAAATATTCACAGCCTATGTAAAGTAAGTCCAGGATGGACCAAAATTGCAAAAATTTAGCCACAAAATATTCTAGTTAACAGTATGTTAAAGAGTGGGATCACACTAATATCTGTTAATATGCACTTGGAAGCAAATGGTGGCGTTTCTTAGAAGTTACTGGAGAGGTGTACAGTGGCTTCCTCACGTCTAGCTGAAGTTGATCAAATCATTTTGCATTAAAAACTGCATCCTTCCGCTAATTTTCTTGTCTCATTTAGCTGGCCCGGGTAACTAATACGGCCTCTACACCGGACCCATAATCAAGAAAATCTACCCCAAAAAGGAAGAATAGAATAAAAATGGATGTAGAATAAATTTCCCTTTTTTTTGCTTGAGGTGTTGATACGATTGTAAAATATTCATTTCAGAGACAAAACAATCACTAAGTGACAACTGATTTTGTTTATAGCACTAATGAACTTAATAACACCAGCATGTTTTGTTTTTTAATTTATTTTTCTTTGTAGTATTACAGTTCGCATAACAGTCTTTGCTCTCCCTGTTTAGATGATTCCAATCTAAAACAAATGAAAAAGAAATCATAGAATGCTGATCTTAGCAATTGAGCAATCATGTGGTAAAGTTAAATTTAAAACTCATTATTCTTAGTATTTGTGTTGTGCCGTCTTAACTGCTGTACAAAATAAGTGCCAAAGATTTAAAAAATTTCAAAATTTTCAATTTTTTTTAAAACTTACATTAAAAAATAAAAATATTTTTTTTTTAAAATCTTTGGCACTTATATTGTACAGCAGTTAAGAGGGCACAACACAAATACTAAGAATAATGAGAGGACCTGATGCAGTTCAAATAATGAATTTGGCTTACTTAAATTTAAAACACCAGTGATACTATTGAATTTAAAAACTTCTAGATATGCTAATGATTACGCATGCACTTGCATTTTACAATTTAAAAAACCCCACAAACCTAAGTTATCTAATTTGCAAGAGAAAAGACTTTGTTTTGTCAGAATAAGAACCAATCAGTCATAGAAAATCAGACTGGGGCGGTATAGTAATTCATCACTCAAAACACTTTTTTTAAAACAAAGTAGACATAGGTCTCTTACCTTGTTGGCCACATCCAATGCATCGTAGTCTGGTGCTAGTCTCACGTATGCCTTCTTCTCACCATCAGGTCTGTAAATATAGCATATGTTAAAAGTCAAAATACCATTTTCACACTGGCGATTCAGTTTTTTTTTTAAACTGACTTAATATGCGATTTGTTTTTAACTTTTAGCTTTACAAATTCTTTCAAACATAGAAACGCACACAACTGAGCCGTCGGTATTGCTCTATGATGGAACAAAGCCAGAGCAGCATCAGATCTGTACCCATCAGTCATGACATATCAGACTGGGGCGGTAATAAAAATCATCATTTGCTCTCCATTTACAACAAATTTAGTTAGATCAGTAATTTTTAGCATCTAGTTCATAAATATGTAATGAATTGCCTACATCTTCTTGTACACTGGACATTACAATTAGCAGCTGCCTGTGCCTACCTGACGAGGGTGTTGACCTTGGCCACATCGATGTCGTACAATTTCTTGACGGCCATCTTCACCTGGGGCTTGTTAGCGAGCTTGTTAACGATGAACACCAGCGTGTTGTTGTCCTCAATCTTCTTCATGGCGGACTCAGTGGTCAACGGGTACTTCACAATGGCATACTGGTCCATTCTGAAAGGCAGAATCATCAGTTAATCATGTTTCACCGATAACTTATTTTAAACAACACAATAGAATAAGATGGTTGCATGGGAAGATTATGTTTTTCCCTTTTTTTGCATCTCTTTCAGAAATTAAACCAATCAGTCATGAATTTTCAGACTGGGGCGGTAATAAAAAAATCATCATAGAATGCATTTTAATAAAGTATTGTGCCTGAGGTGTGTTCGCGGTCATGTTTTTGTTGGTAATATTGTTTATCTCTCATGACAGAATAAAGACAAACATAAGCAAGCAAGACTTAATTAAAATCTACATCTTGTCAAAAAGAACTTAATCTTTAATTGTTAACCCGATAACCTTTAGTTGTTTAATAAAATAAAATCAAAGAATAAACCATTAACCTATATTCAAACATGAATGTGATTGACAAAAGTACACATAAAAAACTTCACTAACTCACGTAATGTTTATAACTGTTAACACGAGTGACGTAAGTTCGACATGTTTCACCAATTATCTATTTCAAACCCAACAATACTCAACTGGTTGTATGGAAAGATCATGTATTTTCTATTTTGCATTATTTTCAGAAATTAAACCAATCAGTCATGAATTTTCAGACTGGGGCGGTAATAAAAAAATCATCATAGAATGCATTTTAATAAAGTATTGTGTTCGCGGTCATGTTTTTGTTGGTAATATTGTTTATCTCTCATGACAGAATAAAGACAAACATAAGCAAGCAAGACTTAATTAAAATCTACATCTTGTCAAAAAGAACTTAATCTTTAATTGTTGACCCGATAACCTTTAGTTGTTTAATAAAATAAAATCAACAAAGAATAAACCATTAACAAAAAACTTCACTAACTCACGTAATGTTTATAACTGTTAACACGAGTGACGCAAGTTGGACATGTTTCACCAATTATCTATTTCAAACCCAACAATACTCAACTGGTTGTATGGAAAGATCATGTATTTTCTATTTTGCATTATTTTCAGAAATTAAACCAATCAGTCATGAATTTTCAGACTGGGGCGGTAATAAAAAAATCATCATAGAATGCATTTTAATAAAGTATTGTGTTCGCGGTCATGTTTTTGTTGGTAATATTGTTTATCTCTCATGACAGAAAAAAGACAAACATAAGCAAGCAAGACTTAATTAAAATCTACATCTTGTCAAAAAGAACTTAATCTTTAATTGTTAACCCGATAACCTTTAGTTGTTTAATAAAATAAAATCAACAAAGAATAAACCATTAACAAAAAACTTCACTAACTCACGTAATGTTTATAACTGTTAACACGAGTGACGTAAGTTGGACATGTTTCACCAATTATCTATTTCAAACTCAACAATACTCAACTGGTTGTATGGAAAGATCATGTATTTTCTATTTTGCATTATTTTCAGAAATTAAACCAATAAGTCATGAATTTTCAGACTGGGGCGGTATAATAAAATCATCATGAAATGCATTTTAGAAATTGGATGTGTGCCCCGTCATGTAGACCTCGTGTTTTAAAATCCAAGACGTACATTTTAGTGACATAGTTTTGAAAACGTGAGCCGGAATGATAGTGATCGTATGTAGTATGGTTTTTGTTGGTAATATTGTTTATCTCTCATGATAAAATAGACGAACATAAGTAATAAGACATCTGATGATACCCAAGAGACATATATAAATTTTCATCTTGTCAAAAAGACATGCATTAAACATTTACTCCCTTTGATCTTTTAGTGAAATTTACTAGACAGGGAATTAATTATTTACCTATAATCAAGCAGGAATCTGATTGACACAAGTGAACATAAAAAACCATCACTAACTACTGTCATGTTTATTTATTACAGAAATTTTAAATGAAAGTCTGGTCATCAGATTTCATAACCACTCAGTCATGGACATCAGACTGGGGCGGTATAAATATCATCATATAATAGTCTTTCACGATTATTTGCATATGCCAGAATTTCTGTGAAACCATAAGACTCGAGATTTAGGATCTACAGCTGCAACAGTCTAATTTCAAGGGAATGAATAAAATAAGTAAAACAAATGTCATCTACACGCCTTAAAAAACGTGCATGTCTGGGAGAAGCAAAAAAATTGCTTTGCATAGCCAATAAAATTTAAGTGAAGCCTACAAAATGACAACTTAATGGTATCATAGAATCAACATCAGTTTAGACATGCATAATATCAGTGCGGCAGGTAAACTTCCAATGATTAGTTTATCTGGATAAGAAAAAATTATTAGCTGCATGGTCTCATAAAATTGGTATATCTGGAATAACAGGTTAAATCAACAAATAATTTAGATGTCATCTGAAATAAAGGCTCTTCAGGATAGAAGTAAAATATAAATGTTTCATAGAAAAATATGGCAGATAGTGCATTATTACATCAGATTAAAAACCAGTCAGTCATGAATGTCAGACTGGGGCGGTATGATATATCATCATATAAATAATGCATCTGCCTTGATTACGAATTTCCAAGCACAAACGTACCTTGCCCTCCTTGGTGTGCTCTTGCGAGGGTATTTGGGGTTTCTGGCCAGAGACAGGGTCTTGGGTCTGTGAAACTGTACGTGTTCCTGATCTTCCTCCTGCGTGTGGAATGGGCACCCTTGGACGACGCCTTCTTGGCGCGCAGGGCCTTGTCCTTCACTTTGCCAACATTCTGCTTCACTTTCACTGGCTTGGGGGCCTCCTTGGTCTGAGAGACCTTGACCTCAGCCTTCTTGGGCTCTGAAATACAGGATCATGTAAATTGACATTTCACGGACAAAAATCGTACATACCTAACATTAGGTTTAAGTTAGCTCAAGTAACATCGCTCCTCATATATGATTAGCTGGTTTCATTTAATATCAAACACTAAGCGGAAAAGAATAATCATCAGAGCTTGAATTAATATTAAGAATAGTGAATTGACACTACAATGACGGTCATTCCAAATTAGATAATCATAAGTACAAGGTTTCCAATGGAAAACAAACACTATAATCATTTGTCAGGCATTGCAGTTTTTGAAGTGCATCATGAATTAATGATAAATACTTCATTAATATATGTAAAGTTTGCGCCAATTGAATATGGGAAAACCAGACACGGAAGCTATAACAGCCAAATTAGAGGCACCAGTTGACAGAATGAGAAGATTTAACGCCGTCTAATCAATTTCATCAACCCTGAAGATAAATCATGCAGCATGCCCGGTTTAATTCTAAATTACTTATCAATATATAATTGGATTAGCTTGAATGCTATGCAGTAGCACTGTACTAGATATCTGTGCACGATCGCATGTAACGGACATGTGGCGCGGTAAGAAATCCAAACACCATTTTTAGCGTCTATTGTTGTTCATTTCAAACAATTCGATGCGGCGAACCACCATCATTAAGGGCTAAAAGTTGTCATTTTTCTTGGTTTATCGCTCGATCCATGTGATACACGTTTTCAGAAATGCAAATTCCAAACCAACAATTGGAAATATGCAGGCCGAGAAAATGTCTATTTCTAGGTTAGTCATGATCACTAACGGTTCATCAACCTGTGGTTGTAATTGCATCAACCTAAATTAAGAAATAACACTGAAATTTAATAAAAATCACGTACGACTTGCTGCTGCAGGCTTCTTCTTGGGAGCCATGTTGAGAAAAGACTGTGGTAAAGGGACGCCACTTCCTCAACACGTCGCGCGGTATTTCCGTTTCCGCATACTTCAGAAGAAGAAAAAATAACTTTAAAGCTTTATTTTACATTAATCGAGCTTCTTCAAGTGCATTTCAGAATGTAAGTAACACGTTTCGGTCATTCAAATTACTTTGGATAATTTTATACGAGAGTTAATATGCTAAGTACTCATAATTTGACAGTTACTTGACTTTTTCTAAATATCGCCCATGTAAACATAGATGGACAGGTGTCCATGACATTTCTGAATCTCTGAATCTGGTTGTGAATGACGGTGAAAACGTTAAATTTAATAACTATATTGTCCCATCGAGTTTGTGTTGTTTAAAGAGAAAAGAAGATAGTGTTACTAAGGGTGAGGTAGGGCCGATACAGCCCCGGTAGTATCGACTTGACTTGTTTGATGGCTGAGGCCTACTGTGGGCCTACTGTGCGCCTGTTCAACGTTCCTCAGATATCCTGAGCTAACTAAGTCTTAGGTCGGTGTCGAGGGATCACACTAGCTATTGTTTTCAAATTAGGTGAGTTAGGTCTACACGGGATACGCCTTTAACGAGGCATCCAAACCTCGTGCAGTCACTGCAGTGTGCTTGGTGTTGCCACCGACTAGTAGTTTACTTTACAGTGGCACCACACTGTGTGGGATCAGCAATGTAATAAGTGGCAGACAAACATCGTAATTGATTGGCAACACTAAATCTGTCGTGGAAGAGCCACAAACTCACGGTGAAGGCAAATTCCATATGAGAGCCAGACGCTCTAACCACTACACCACTGAGGACCTCATGATATGGTTTATTAAGAGAAAAGAAAAGTTAAACAGTTAATTGTTAGTGATACCGGTTAAGACAATAATGCAAACAAAGATTTAGAAGGGCGAATGGGTGATTCTCAAATGCCTCCAGTATTGAAGCACTGACCACCTCTGCTGGCAGCTAAAGCTGTTCGAGGAGAAAAGAGGTGATAGTCAAGTGTCTGCTAATGTTAAAAATTTGGTGCAAAATTTGTGAAACTCTGACATAGCAAAGATTGATACCACAGAAATGTTTTGCAATTTATATAATTAAAATCAGTCCACTGGAACCGAAGTCATGAATTTGTTCCATCTTATAAAAGGTTCTGAAGCAGGATTTCTTTCCCCTATGCTGGCTACGCACATGGCGTTATCACAAGCTCGAGGGGATTTTCATCAAAATCATTTCATTGTGCACCTTTGAAGAATTTCTACAGAATAAAGAATAAAATATATTTGATATATTTTGTATGTCAAATTGTAGCAAATACATCTTTTATCAATATGTGTAATGTCAGTAATAAGCTATACATACTTAGATCTATCAAGATATTAGCGTTTGATTATGAACACTTTCACCCATTGAGTAATGAGTCTTAAGGTCAATATAAACATATAAGTATAATATTATGTATGATAAACAACAAGTCAATTTAATTTAATTTGTTTTCATTTTGTTTACTTAAAGTTTCATACTGATGCAGGCATCAGCAATCTTCAGAACAAAATGGCAGTTACAGAATTCCAGTATCAGAAAATTATTGATTGATATATAGAGTAGGGTGAGGTAGAAATCATAGACACTCCGGACATTCCAAACTGAAATCAACTAATAAGTATAATATTATATAATTGTAGAGTAATTCCATTAATTTTGTAGTTTTGTGTATGGTATTATAAATATGTTACTTGATTTTGCACTAGAATATGAAATGATATATAATGTTCAATAAATTGAAGAACAGTAATTACTATGCAGATTGAAAAGGAGCCTTTGGCTTTGAAATTAGTTTTAATAAAAACTGTATTTGAAGAAAAACAATTGCACTATATTAGATATTGCATGGTAAGAAAAAAAATATTGATAATGAGACCATGTGCAGTTTACTGTTTAAACTCTATTTTAAGTAGTCTATGAGTGCATTATGGTTAATATTTCATCTCGGGTTTGTTTCCCCTCTACAGGCGACAACATTATATAGTTCAAATGTTGGTGATGGACGTCAACATCGGTGACTGCTCACTGTATTTCATAGTCCCTATTTGCGTTCATTATGGCCATTATTTGATCCTATTGTAAACATTGGTTTGTCCCTTTGTGTGACACTTTCCATAACTATGACCTGTCCAAATAAATCAAATGTAGAATTTGATTGATTGATCACTTTGCAAGTTTGGTGGAAATTCACACCTCATGCTGGTGACGATCTTTTACTTATTATTTCTAAATTACAAACCCAAAGAAGCATTGTTGATCCAAATCTGAAAACCAAAGTTTTTAATTAGCATATGCTATCAATAAAAAGAATACAGGGACACCACTTGAATTCTCTAGTCGAGGAATTGAAAAACAATAACAAGTGGATGTATATAAATAACAGAAATAAGTGCATAAAAAGTCATTTAATTTGATAAGGTACTTGAAAACTGAAAAAAAATCATACACTGTATTTGATTTATCAACTTCATTTTTTACTTGATTAATAATCAATATAATTTTTAAATACTGATATGGAAAACATATTAACATTATTATTTTAACATAAGACACTGTCAATTTTACATATTTTATTGACTACATGTACCTAGAAATATATTCTATGCTTCCTCCTCCAATTAAATGACAACACCATTTCTATAACACTGTCTATATCTTCCTACCTTGACAATCAACCTGCTTTCATTTTCATTCTGCATCATTTATACTGCAATTACCTGTACCTGCCATGAGGCCAATTTATCAAGTTGACATTTTTGTTATTGATTTTACTTTGATTATTCAACACCTGCTAATAGGAATTACAGTATATTTGTGTCCTTTGTACTTACCTTAAAATTAAAGGCCTACATTTTTTTTTCAAAGTTAGCATTTGATTGTTGATATAAAGACAACAACAAGGAAGGATATTTAATAATAAACACCTTTTTACTTTGTTTGGATAAATATCTCTGAAGTGGCTTGGCAAACTTCTCATAACTTGAATCTTCTGTTAACTGTAAATTGTATTACTGTCTTTCCTACTAGCATTATTCTTATTTGTTTTCTTTCTGCTTGGTGTATCAATTTTATATCTTTATCATCATCCTCATCTTCATTTGATCAGGCCTGAATTAGTGCTTATTTAGACGGTGCTGTGTAATCAACTTTCCTTTCCTTGCAAAATTGATGATCAATTTCACCCATCATTCTGTCAGTCTTGACTACAGCAATTCAAGATTTCATAATTCTATCCAACTCCTCAAGTTATTTCACTGTACCAATCCAAGTTTTGTAGTGATTTTGCATGCTGTTTCAGCCAGCATGGTACGAGAACAAGCTGATCCACCAGCGGCAGTCATCCACCGGCTCCAACATCGCCAAGGACCGGGTCATCAGCAGGTTTCCCGACGCATTCCACCCTGATGCCTCCCCGTACCAGCAGATCGCCTTCTCCACAAAGGTCAAGGAGGCCTGTCAGACCAACAAAACCGGCATCGTCGGGTAAATGATGTTACAATTGTGTGGGTATAAATCTAAATGCATGTTTTGTCTATTGATTTGTGTTGTTTCTTCAATTTCAAATCACTTTATCGATATATTAACCTTAAGGTCAGAACACCGTAGATTAGAATGCACAAAACACATCATATTGCTTCTATCAAAGCATAATTATTTGGCCGCTGAGCATAACCTTTAAATGAATAATTCTGTCGGTTTCAAAATGTTCAAATGAACTCTAATCTGGTTACATGATCTCTATTGAAATTTACTCGCTTTCTCCTTGTAGGGTGAAGATTTCCAAAGCAGTGCTGGTGGGCGATGTAGCTGTGGGCAAAAGTTGTCTGGTTAATAGGTAACAATTTGTGTTCAGATGAGTTTGTTTGATAAGAATTAGTAAGTGACTTTTGTCAAAATATTTTGAAATATACATGATCAAGTATAGATGCAGAAAATTGAAGCTTTACCAAAAAATAACGTATGAATTTCTATATGATATAGTCCTAACCTGACTTTGAGTCATAGGTCTCTAACTGAATGCATCAGCCATGTTGCCTCTATGTTTGTGTAGATTTTGCCATGATGTGTTTGACAATGACTACAAAGCGACGATCGGTGTCGACTTTGAAGTGGAAAAGTTCAGCGTGCTTTCTGTGCCCTTTAATCTTCAGATGTAAGTGTCACATTTTTAAGAGTTGAAAATTTGTTACAGTTTTTTAAATTGTATTTACAACTCTTAAGATTATAAGCATCAAAATGAGCTTCGTATTAAGTTATACTTTTAAGAATGTACGCATATCAAATATATGTAATAATGAATGATAATACAGTACATTTCAACTATGCCCTGATCTTCACCGAATCAATACCCATTTGAATGTAGAATAAAAAAATTAAGTTTAGAAACAAGCTAACCCTGGAAAAAAAATCTGTCGGTGAAGGGCAATTGGGAAGGGTCTATTTCATACACTAAACACCCATCGTGAGTGGATTTTAATTGTATCTCTCTGTACATTTGTATCATCGTTTTCATATTATAGCTGGGACACCGCGGGCCAAGAGCGCTTCAAATGCATCGCTGCGTCGTACTACAGAGGCGCAAACGGTGAGTGAACACGTGGAGTAGGCAGGCACCATCCAAAATGTGATAAGCTGTGTCCAAGGAGAGATTATTTAGGACCTGACACTTAGGTGTGGTCAATTGTGGCAAAAATGGCTTTCAGTTTATTTATTATCATTTATTATATGACAATATGTTCAATCTTCAAATGTTATAAGCTC
The DNA here is from genome assembly GCA_019095985.1 of Streblospio benedicti. Taxonomy (NCBI): domain Eukaryota; kingdom Metazoa; phylum Annelida; class Polychaeta; order Spionida; family Spionidae; genus Streblospio; species Streblospio benedicti. The sequence continues at coordinate 22,535,342 of CM032660.1, read as the reverse complement.
CATTTACATTTTGATTCAATGAGTACAATATTGCACTACTGTACTGAATTCAAATTCAACTTGATACTTTTGTATTTTATATTTGGGCAAGTTAGCTAAAATGTAAATGAAATACACATGAATCCATTAGCTTTATATAGATACAACATATAAGAGAAAAAATAAGGCATTTACATATTTTTTTCAAAATTGAAGTTTTTTTGTACAGTAACAGCTAGTTTGTTTCAAAGTAAAATTAGTCTATTTCTTATTCTACTATCTTTGTTATCAAAATATAACTAAAGACGTTTCCAACATATTAATATAGAATAACATTCAGTGTCTTACAACACTGGGTTTAGTAACACTGAATCAATATAGTTCAAATCATTTTCCCTACCGCGTGTCTCACCATTGTTCACATTGGTTTCATCAGCGTTAATGATTCACTTGTAACAATTTAGACGTTTTTGAGTGACAGTGTTGTTGATTTTATGTGTAGTTGTGATCGTGGCCTTTGACCTGAGCGAGATCGACTCTCTGACCAACGTGGTTCGGTGGAAGGAGGACGCGTGTCGCGCCGCCTCAGACCCATTCGTCTTCCTTGTGGGGCTCAAGAAGGACACTGTGGTACGTAGGTTAACAGGAGGCTGTTACATGACAGATTATGCATGCTATAGGGGTGTAGGAGAGTTAGGAGAGTCAACAGGAGGGAGCATGGCATTGTATTGTTAAATTTCAATGATTGTAATTAAACATTTAAACTTTACATGTGTTTGTCTCTGTGATGTATTTTTGCTAAAATGTGACTCTGTGGTCAACTGTCCTGTTTCATTATATGAAATTCATTGGAGTCAATGGTAATCATTGAGATTTGATTTGTTTATTCTTGAAACACAGAAATTTATACGATGTTTGATAAACTAGATGCTGTCATATTCAACATATATATCAATTCTAACTTTGTTTATTGATTTTTTTATCTTAATAGTTAAATGTTGGTAGGTTGCAGGTAGGTTGCAGAACGCTTACATCTACCACAAAGTAGTTCGAGAAAATGACTGATTTTTTTATATGACATCATCTAAACAATAGATCTTTAATCAGACAAAAGTATTATCATTGATATGTAGTAGTACATTTTAAACAGTAGCTCTGATATGTTTCCAGAATGCGCACATCTACCACGAGGTGGAGAGTCAAGCTTTACTCATCGCTAACGACATGGGGGCTGAGTACTGGGCCTGCTCATCGCTCACAGGTATAACAGATCATAGTGTGTGTTTGCTAACAAGACCCCATTTTGGAATGGATTAGAAAATACCGTTGTCAGTAGTTTTCAAATCATCTGCGGCCAAATTCCAAGTCTTCTATATTCAACCCACTGTGTGTTTTTTAGGTGAGAATGTGCAGGAGTTTTTTTTCCGCGTCGTTTCACTGGCATTTGATGCGGCCGTGCAACGTGAGCTCGAGTGTCTTAACTCACCGGGACCGCAGAGGAGCATCGGCTCGGATCTCATTAGTGAGTACAACACTGTGCTGAAAGCCAAATTCCGCAACTCATGGCCATGAAAAGAGGGAAAATCATGCTTGTTCACAGGACAAGTATCATGAAAATTGTACTTGTCCTATCTTAAATTTGCTCATAAACTTGGAAAACATTTTTGTGGCGCGGTAAATGGGCACTATAGTCTGTTCTCATCTGCTCTGTTAATTTGTAAGAGAGGCCTATTACTGTGTGATTGCTAATTAATGCTAATGAGACAACACTGCGTTTTAGATTGATTTCTCTATACCAAATGTTGCTCCCTTTTTGTTTCTTGCAATAAGCCACATTAATGTAAATTTGAGATTCATGTGACATGTTGTTTTTTGTGACTGAATCATCATTTGAAATAATGAAACTTGTTTATTTACTTCTTTTCCAGCGATTAACAACCGTGGAGACTCGAACTTGTATGAGAAGAAAAGTGGGCCAAAGTGCTGCTGATGCCCGTGCTTCCTGTTCTACCCAAATGCTGCGTTCATCTTGGTTCTTCCTTGTGGGCAATGGTTCACGAAGCAAATGGTGGTGTGATGTGAAATGCATGATTCAGTAGTATTAACAGTGAACAAAAGAAATGGAAAAAGCTTATATATTATATATATACAAATTATTCTATAGTCTTGGAATCAGTCCCATTATATTATCCAAGTAACATTTGTATTTACATGTATTCTATATATACCAAATTATGCCAAATGTGGAAATTGTATAGTATTTTTTTGTGTCTCACAGGAATTTTCTCAAACCAACCTGTAAAGTTTTATTTTACATAAATTGTAAACTAGTCATGATGAGCCAGTCAAAATGATGCTTTATATCAAAACTTGCACAAAGATTTACCAGATTGTCAGGGCCATAGGAAGTCAAATTCCATTGGGGGACCAGATTAGGGATCGTTCACAAATGACGTAACCTGGTATGGGCGGTATTATGGACAAATAATATATTCCAATGTATTTATATAGCGGCACAGTTAAATCAATGTTAAATGTCATCGAGAAACCATATCGGGGGAGGCAAAGATGATGAAAGGTAACAAAGGAGGGGGGTAAAAAAAGGTAAAAAATGAGGTGAAGTCATTTGTGAACGATCCCTTAGGTATGGGGTCTGGGGCCCCAGCAGCCAACGAAGTTTTGATGCTCTGTGGTGCATTTTCTAGAAATTCGCGAGGGGCCATGGCTCCCCCGGCTGCTACGGCCCTGATTGTGGGACCAACCTTCAACTATTTTGTCCATTAAAGCGTGTCTGGCTAGAGTTTTTAGTAAGCCATGGAAACTATAAACTGCATTATGTAATGCTTTAATTATGATATGTTACCAAATATTGTATTTTACAAATTACATGCTATGTACATTTCCTGACAATGCGTCTTTTAAGCTTCCAAAGATGAATTGTCCCAGTAGATTTGTTCAAATGGTGCAATTTGCTGCAGATTCAGTTTTTGCTGGTCTGACTTTAGACTCGCCGCAACATAAAACCTGTAATCAGAAAATATTACAAGTTCTATGGAAGCTGGAAACCCTACTTTAAAAAACATATTGAATGGAATTTTAATTGATTGCTCGATGATTCTTAGACAGGGGGGCACAATCGAGGAATCCTATGAGATCTGTGTGCGTGATGGTGTGGTGTGAGGGAACAGGTCCAGGGTGACTTCAAAGTGTTCATAAATTGATGTATAGCATTACTCCTTGAGGCATAATGAACTATATAAACACTATCTGTTGCATAATCTGTAAGTATACAATAAAACTGTTTGAATCAATTAAACTGGTTCGTTCAAAATTAAACTTGTATAACTAGGTGGATAAGTATTTTTATCATTTACATTTATTGCCTATCTAGAAGTGATGGAAGCTAAAATATGATGTGGTGGCCGGTGCTTTTTATGTCCAGTGTTAATGTGATGGAAAAACAGAAAGTCTGTGATGATATTTGTGCTATCTGTTAAACACAGTGAGAACAAATTGGTGTTTTTATTGAATTTTGATTGAATGTATGTAAAATTTCGGATAATGTGTAGAATAGAACAATTGCTTTTTGTGTAAAGTTTGAATTTATTGAAAAACATTATTGTTTGGTGAAAACCTGGTTGATGATTTGGTTTTTGCTGTTGTGTTTTAGTTACAGGATGTATTTGTAATGTTTTAGGGGATTAGAGGTAAATGTAGTCTTCATTTATGAAAATTACTACAAAATTGATGAAGAAAATGTCTTGAAGTTGTAATATGTGTGTGTGTGAAAGACTTAAAGGTTATTGTAATATTTGCTTTCATTTCGATAAAATTCATGTTTGAAATAGATGTGATTATTATTGTTGGTGATGGGCGCAAAAAAGAATTTATGTGCACAATTGGTGTCTAATAGTAGGTAATGTTTGAGTTTTTTCTCATGTCTTGCATTTTTGAGAAATAGTGGAAATCACAAGGAAAAAGGGTCACAATTTCTTGAAATGATGATTTGTAAATCTCAACATATTTTTGTACAAAATGAATAAGCACTGAAGTTTTAAAGATGCCCAACAAATTGATAAATTAATGAACATTGGTATAGCTATTATTTTATATAATTACAAAGAAAATGCTTTTTGTTTGAAAAATAATCATAAGTATACTTGTGTGTGTTTTTTTATATATACCAGTTCTGTGGTTGTCTCTAGTGAATATTTTATTTCACTGAATATTCATTCACAACTCAGTTCTGTGGGAAAATGGCATGAAGTTTTTACTACATTTGTGATTCTGGAACCAAATGAGTTTTATAATGGACAATGATGTTTGATATTTGGTTACACAAAGTGTCTTGATTCTTGTTATGATAAATATTTTTGCGAATATTTCCATTTGTTTGTATTGCGCTGGTGTCTCCGTCCAACAGTCGAGATTTATGCACCATTTTGTTGTTTAGTTTTTGTTATTCTATAATTTTTTTGTATTTTTGCTTTACAAAATATTGCTTTGGAAATTGTATAGACATATCATATTTTGTATGGAAGTTATATTTATATATTGAAGAATGTATTTTAAAGTTAATGGAATAAAATATGTTATCAAAATATCCTCAAGTGCTTTTTTTAAGTAGAAAGTGTTATAGATTTCGCCATACAAATTTTTCTCCCAACGATGTCTCAACTGCATCCGGTGGTTTTATATATTCTACCATAATCAATCTTAAAACATCTACTACTTGACAAAATAAAATTCCACCAAAAGCCACATTCTGCCGTAGGACTATAAGTGTTTTGTAATTCATTTTGACTTAAGTATTTTTAGGCCCCCATAAAAATAATAAAATGTTTCTCGTCCCCTCCCTCCTATGTATAGTGCAGCCTCCTGAACATTTTTATTGCCTCCCCAGTGATAAAAAATAAACGACCCTCCTGCCTGGCTGCAAACAAAACACCCCCGTTTCAGAGGCCTGTCATTTGTTTGCTTTGCAAGCTAGATATTATACTTCATTGATTATACTAGTTATTTTATTAGTGATGTTTTATGATTTTGATAATGGAAAGACATTGTTCACATACATTTGTAACACATGTATTTCATTCATGGCCCAATATTCAACTTGAAAAATGAAAGATTTTGCGTGGAATATAAATAAAAAATAAAAAGTGAACCCTTCCTCATTTTTTATAATATAAGGACGGAAAAATCGGCAAAATAAAAAATAAAAAATAAAATTGACCTCCCTCCTATGTTTAGGAAAATAGGCAGGACGAGAAACATTTTATTAATTTTATGGAGCCTTAAGTATTTTATTAGTAAAATGGAGTTTGTTTTCTGGAAAAGATGTCAGTGGCCAGGT
>CM032660.1:22490465-22529910 GCA_019095985.1 Streblospio benedicti | reverse complement strand
CCATAATTTTTTTCCCAAATTCCCAAAAAAAAAACTTTTCTCCCAAAATTTTTTTTTGACAAAATAAAGTTCCACCTAAAAGCCACATTATGCCGCAGGACTATAAGTGTTTGTAATTCATTTTGACCTAAGTATTTTTAAAGTATTTTATTAGTAAGATGGAGCTTGTTTTCTGGAAAAGATGTCAGTGGCCAGGTGTTCCATTTACACAAGTGTCTTTCTTCCAAGTGGTAGTGGGAGGGAGTAGAAGTTTTTTTGACGAGATCTTATGAACCTCCCCCATATCAAATTAAATCAAATAAAAAATAATCCACAATGCAAACCAATTTTAATCCAGTCAATCAAAAAAATTCCTGATTCTGGATCTGATAATTCACAAGTAAGCCAGTCTCGGATGAGAGACTGGCCTCCTCTTATGAGGCAATGCGTGAATGGGAGGCCACATGGTGTTTGTACATGTACCTCTCCAGAGGCAGGCTAGGTAGCCAATTGAGCCTCAGGGGTGTGGGGATCACACTAGCTATAGTTTTCAAACTAGGTGAGTTTTAGGATGAGAGACTGGCCTCCTCTTATGAGGCAATGCGTGAATGGGAGGCCACATGGTGTTTGTACATGTACCTCTCCAGAGGCAGGCTAGGTAGCCAATTGAGCCTCAGGGGTGGGGGGATCACCACTAGCTATAGTTTCAAACTAGGTGAGTTCTTTTACGTGCAGAGGTGCGGCTCTCCTTCCTTTAACGAGGCTTCCGAACTTGCTATGTCGCCACCGCCTAGTAGTAACACTGTACGGTGGCGGCGTGCTGTGGGAAATCAGCAACTCAGTGGCAGACGACGACGTATCGGTTTAAGCGACACTGTGTCTGCCATGACCGGCCGCGAACTTACGACGCAGGCAACTCCTGTTTTCAAGTCATACGGCCACGCTAACGACTGAGCTACTGAAGACCACTGTGAATTAACTTATTGCAGAATGAAACTATGAAATATTGGTGGGAACATTGTTATTGCATATATAATAACATGTGATGATGTCATTTATGAACGATCCCTAAATCAGTTCATGCCCAATAGCATTCCGTGTTGCCTCAATCATTGTGGGAAACATGCGTGGAAAAGATGATGTATTCGTGGAGACTGGAGACACTGATTGAAGAGAAATATATATTCTTATTGGCTGAGAGTCTAAGAAGAAAAATTATGTCCTAGGCCACAAAAAATGTAAAACTTAAAAATAATAAACAAGCAGAAGAGAAAAAGTTAATTATACGAGTGAGGGTGAGAGATAAGATCCTCAATAGCTCAGTGTTAGAGCGTACGACTTGAAAAAATGGATTTGCCAACAAGTTCCGTTACATGGCACACACAGTGTCGCCACCGCTACGCTCGTGCGTCTGCTACTGAGTTGCTGATTTCCACCGAAGCACGTCGCCATCGTACAGTGTTATTACTAGACCGTGGCGAAGCCAAACGGAGGTTCGGAAGCCTCTTAAAAGGCCAAACCACCCACTACACGCAAAAGAACTAACCTAGTTTGAAAACAATAGCTAGTGTGATCCCCCACACACCCGAGGCTCAGTTGGCTACCTAGCTTGCCTCTGGAGGTCCCATGTAGCTCAGTGGTTAGAGCGCACGCATCACTTGAAAAACAGGAGTTGCTTGCTCGTAAGTTCGTGGGTCTCGGGTCATGGCAGACACAATGTCGCCAAAACCGACACGTCATCGCCTGTCACTGAGTTGTTGATTTCACCGAAGCACGTCGCCACCGCACGAAGTGTTACTACTAGACGGTAGCGACGCTAAGCCGGAGGTTCGGAAGCCCTCGGCAAGGCGTGGTACCGTGTAGAGGAGAGCCACACCTCTGCACGTAAAAGAACTCACCTAGTTTGAAAACTATAGCTAGTGTGATCCCCCCACCCCTGAGGCTCAGTTGGCTACCTAGCCTGCCTCTGGAGAGGTACATGTACAAACACCACGTGGCCTCCCATTCACGCTGCTGGTGCCTCATAAGAGGAGGCCAGTCTCATCATATTACATTATTTGTAAGAAATGTGGGAACCTTTTATGTTGGAGAATCAGGACGTAGACTGGGTGATAGATTTAGAGAACACTTGGAAAAGATGTAGCGGATAAGGCTGATAAGGAGGTAGCTAGACATTTCAATTCTGATAGACATAGGGGGGTGAAGATATGGAGGTTTGTGGGTTATTATTAGAGAGGAGGTTTAATAAGTAGAAAAAGTTAAAAGAACAAAAATGATTGGGTAGATTAGGGCTTTTTTAGGCAGAGGAATGAATACGGATTATAATTCTGTTTTTGTTACCCCAGAGATATGTAATTTATTTTCATCATGTTGTCTTATATTGGTTGATATGTAGCAGTATTTTATCATCTTATTGAGTTTTAATTATAATACTATTGTATTATAATGATAATCTATCTTGTTAACTATGGTTTTAAGTTAAACGATACACAATACGTCTGACGCTCTCACGTACATATTTTACGTAATTTTACTGCAATTTTTACTTTATTTTTTACGTGTGTGTTTTGTTTTGTATTTGTTTTCATTTATAACTTGATGAAGGCAGTACATGCCGAAAATTTGTTAAAATTATTGAAAATTTTAATATTGCATCTCATCTTAATTATTAGATTTTGATTTTTTATTGCTGTGCGAAGTCACGCCGCCCTTCGGGCTCGCCGTGATACGCCCAAGAACTGCCCAAAAAATCAATGTTAACAACTCACCCGGTTTCTCGCCATGTCTTTGGCACAAATTATTTGCTCCATGCACGATGGAAATATCTGTAGTGTCTTTTGAACAGTTTGTATATAGATCTTTCGGTGCTAGCACAAATCTATTGTGCAATCATAATTCTGCTGTCGCTAATCACAATTCTATAGTGCAAAATGGCTGAAAAGCACAGTGAAAAAAGAGAAAGCATAGAAAAGATAGACGATTTAGCAGCTGTAAAGAGGAAAAGACTGTAAGTATTGTTGTTCATTCTATGAAAAGATATGTCCAGATGCCTACTACCTACAAAAAATACTTGTCTTAGTCATTACTCCTCCATATTAGGCTGAGAAAAGGGGCACTCCAGAAAACATTGTAGTAATTCCCTGATTAATGGGCTTTTTCAAGCTAATATCTAAGTAAAACAACACATGATATGCACCATATTTATTATTTAACCCATAAGTATATGCTGTATTGCTTCTTGTCTACAGAAAACTGACAATTCATGCTCAACATGAATGTTTTTACAGATTAAGTTGATAGATGTATAATCATAGATCTATTTGGTGTAACCAAAACATGAACAACTGCTCTACTTTTTATAAACATAGATCTTTGGGTGCTCAACAAATGTTCTACCATGCATAATAATAGATCTAGCAGGTGCTTTAAAAATGTTTTTATTATCATTCAAGACAAAATGGAGGTCATGATATCCATATGATACATGTATGAAAAGAAAACTAAATATTCTTTTTGCAAAAATGTTATTAGTGAACTTCAGAATCTAAATATCCATATCCCACATTTCCCCGTCAATTTCATCATGTTTATGTATTGATTCTAATTATTTTCAAACAGATCCAATGATAAAGAAGAATATAGAAAGAAAAAGAGAAAATCTGGAGCTCTTTCATTGGGGAAAAAAAGATTGTGGAAAAAAGTACATAAAGATGCTTCAAACATTGTTGGTCAGTTTTTTAGACACCCTTGTAATAGATAAACATTGTTTGCAAAGTAAATGATATCTTGATTGTTTGAAAATCATTGAATTTTGCTGTACACAAACCTAGTGCGCATTCAAGAGAACACTCTTAGCTTTTTAACATACTTTTCATTATAATTTCAGAAAAGGATGATAGGCAAAAAAGACAACAATTTGTGGATCAATCAGAGGGATCATCTTATATTTTTCAAACTCCAAAACAAATTTCAATGGGAAAAACTTTGCCCAGGGGCTCCTGAGAGAAGACTAAAAAGCCAAGGAAATCTAAGCAGCTCTTTGAAAGTGATAAAATAGCTGATGCATCCACAAAATCCAAAAACACTTATATGTTCTTACAAAAACTTGACAAGTACAAATATTTTTAGACGATTTTGTGCAGTTCTTCATATTAGCAGAAATAAATATTAATGTGCATTGCTTTTTACCGTGTTGGCTTGATACGGTGAGATATTAATCAATCAATATTGTTAATAAAATGGTGTATAGAGATGAAAACCAAACTGTTTTGGAGGCTCCTGTACAAGTCAAACTGCAATAAGAATGTTATCCTCTTGGCTCACTTGGAAAAATAATTAATGGAGAGGCCACAAGGAGGAAACATGGATCCGAGTATATCCTCCATCAACTTTGCTGTGCCAGATATAACAAATCTACAAAATTCAGATAGCTTTAGTATTGATATACCTGACGAAATGTCTCCCAGGATCATTAAACAAGGCATGGACACAAAAGCAGCATCATCTCACAGAGATCCTTTGTGTTGATGGCAAAAAGCTTGCTCAAAGGTCTATCTTAACAAATTTGGAGACATAGACCTATTTGGGTTTTTGAGACACATCAAACCTGCAGCACAGCAAACAGAGAATTCAAAGAGAGTTGGCAGAGCTAGAATCACAAGAAAACTGTTACTGTTATGTGGAGTCAGGGAACACCCGAGAATAAAAAATGCAGCAAAGTTGAAGATAAATGCAATCCTAATAACAATTTCAGACAGGATAAGGGAGTTAAGAGATCTTTATTGTCAATCAGAAATATTCATCTTTCCAAAATGATGCAGCAGGCGCAGCAGAAACCAACCCATGTGAGTGGAGATAAAACGCATTGGTATGTGCCAGAGGTATTCTTATAGTGCATGGACGAAAGAAATACTGCTCAAGATTGATTCTCAGCCTGTTTACAGTAAAAAATCCAAATGTCTGATTTCAAAAGTAAACATTTACCGCACAAAAGCTCTTGATTACGCACATTAACTGGAGATCGATTGAACGCTGTGTACAATAGATGTCAATATTATTTCTAAATTTAGAAGAAATAAAACCAGAAAATTTTCACTTTATTATTAGTCTTGAAGGAAAATATTTTGGATGGGCTGTTAGTGGAAAATCAACTTTCCCCTTTGCTCTAAAAAAAAAAAAAAAAAAAAAAAAAAAAAAAAAAGGTTTTCCAAATTGGGGAATTGGGGGTTAATTTAATCCCTTTAAAGATAAGAATTCCAGTCATTATTCAATTCAGGTTAAATTTCAAAAGCTGTTCTTACTATTAGATTATCTGTTGCTTCTATTTTCATGCATTGCATTTTTTATATTATGTAACTTATATGAATACATAGAAACTGATTCAGCAAGACTGAATGCCTTTAGGGTGGTCATGGGCATTGCAACCTAAGAACATTTTATAATTACATAAGTCAAAAAGATTTATTTTAGAGATGAGTTATACTTTTTAGAGGATGCCACAAGGACCGTTCGGAAAATTTTACCCCACCCCACCCCCTTTTCCCCACCATACGTTTTCTGAATTTTGACCCCCTCCCACAACATTCAAATGTAAACTTATGCCCCCCCCCTTTTTTTTCCCCGACCCCTTTCCCCACGCCTTAAATAAGGTCAAATAACGAGTCGACCCCTCCCTGCGTTTAACCCCTTTAACCTTATCCCATCGGGCTCTCAAGTGGAAAATTATTGTAATTGTAAATGAATGGTTGCGTGACAAAAGAGCCGATGTTCTAACGTTCCGGTTCATTGATTCCCGCTTAGATGGTTTTGTAGCGGTAGCTAGGTGGTATTTAGTGATTGGACATGACCATTTACAGGCCTTCAATTGCCAGATGTTTAGAGAATTACAACACAGAATGATTCAGGATAAATTACCTTCAAGTCTCGCAATATAATTCATATGTGCTCTTTTTCTAATTCAAACGGAGTTTATTTGGTAGGCCTACATCTGTTATTTTCTATGAGTGGTATGTTTTTGTGTGCGTTTTTTATCATTGTTTTAAACTGCTTGTATGTTGCCTCCATGCATATTATAGAATGCTTTAAACATTTGAAAAACGCAAAGCTAAATCTGAAACAATATATATTTACTCGCAAAATAATTTCCAGTATTTTCCACAGTTTTGATTTTCAGCAATTCGCTCTTTCACCGCTATTGAATCACCTGTTCCGGACAGTAATTGAAGGGTCAATGGCCAGTGGGCAGCAGGGATGGTTTTGTCCATTGACGAGCAGATTGGAATCAATACAGTTCTTTTGGTTAATCGGACATTCCGTGGGAAGACTTAATTGCGCTGGAGCAATTAGTACAGTTGACAGTGAATTTGAAACCTTCAATTCATCACGTATATCACTTCTTTTATGGTTGTTAAGTTAAGAGGTGTATATTATTTAGTTGTAAATTTCAATGGAGCTGTTTAATTTTAATATTTATATGGATTACGTGCACACCGTATAGTATGACATTTTAAAAAGGTAGAATGTGAAGCATTTTGGGGGATAGCGTACACACACAAAAATATGGGATAAAATAGTCTATTTGTGTCATAATTTACGATTTCAGCAGTTTGCTGAGCCTCCAAGCTTTGTTTAGTGGGTGGGGAATCAATCATACAACTGTTATCTCTACACATGGTATGTATTAAAATCTAAAAACAATAAGAATATAGGACAGAATAGTTTTCAATAAAAACGATAAACACTTCAACCGTTTGCCGCCGTATGATCCTGGATTAGACTCTGACCACGGATCAATAGGAACAGGATCCGACACCAGATCCCGCAGGTGTTTACATGCAGCACTGTCAGTATCACAACAGCTAGTCAGGAGTATTCACTCTACACGTTCACTGGTGTATGCAAAACTTGGATTAAAAACTCACATATACTGACTTCATTGTTGAGATATTGTGTTTGCAAAATATAATGTTTTAGAAAGTTTTATGGCAAGTTGATAATGGATTTACACGTTCACAGCACACCCATCAAGGTAATCACTGATTGTATATTTGCTCTCGCAAGCTCTTTCTTTCCTTAATTGGAGTGGTTGATGTTTAATAACCACTTGACAGTATAGACGGAATGCATGCACAGGGCTTCACCATGAACTTAATCACTTTACATAGACTGACAGGATTTAATTTAAACAATCATTAACTTTTCAGCAATACTAGTATTATAATAGTTTATGGACCCAGGTGACGAAGCAATGTTTATTGTTTTAAGAAGACGTTTAATTGAGTAAACTTAAAAGATCTATGTCAAGAGATATACATAAAACACTGAGAATCTTGTACACAACGTATCCTGTTACATTGAATACAAAAGCATAATTTATAGTCTGCAAATATGCGCACCACAACCAATTTTGCAACGAAAACGTGAACTGAAAGGAGACTTAAGTTTATATATAATCTATTGACACTACTAATGATCATTGATATTAAAGTCTATATTTATGTGCCTACTATCCGTCGCAAATGCTCTAACTGGCTGTCTGAATAGTGGCCAAGGATTAATCATGACTCCGTATTCATCGCCAGATACATGTAAAGCAATCAAAAGATTTCCTATTGAAGCTTAAACCCTGACAGCTACTTCTAGTGTTGGCCATATAAATGGTTCAGCGGAGTAATAATAATATACAATGTAATGACAAGTCCCAATACACCACATACTTGTCCAGTGTTGGCAATGCTGGTGTCGGGGATTGAATGTGCCTGTGATCTAACATACTGACATCTGATCCCGCCGCCGGGATCTGATGGCGGAACTGATCCCGGTGTGAAATCCCTTATCAGCCACAGTAGAATCTCGCCAAGGGGACACATTGGTAACAGGGACACATTGCAACTTGGCCACCTGTTCAATATTCTTTTGGGTATATAGTGTGTTACTAACGTGCTTCACAAATACAACCACCTCCAAGATAAGGACACTGCTGCCTCTGGTGTCCCTATGAGGAGGTTTCACTGATTAGTGAATCCTTATCAGTCGTTAACATGTCGCCTGTCGTTATCACAACTCCCACGGCGGTGTCCATGTGAATGAGGCAAAACTGTAGTCAGTTTTTGTTTTTGATTTTACATTTTTATGGTGGGACAAAGTTTGCTGCTAGTTGTGTTGATAGGTCTGCTGCGAATGTGTGTTGATATGGTGTGTGCAATGTGTCTTTATACTGGGTCTTCCAATCATTCCATGTTCCAATAACTTTACAGCTTACTCAAGGTCACCAATTGCTGACACACACACCCTCCCCAATTCCGCATTCCAGCTGGTTTTTCATAGTCACATCTAGGGGCGCGTGGTGGCCTTTTTGTACCAACGAACATGCTTAATTTTCATATATTGTATTTGCCATGTCCACTATCGATCGTGCGTACGAAACCCATGACATTCCTCAAGTGCGCCCCTCCCCTTTTTACAAAAAGCCGGACCTGCCATTGATTTTGGCCATTATCTGACACACACACACACACACACACACACACACACACACACACACACACACACACACACACACACACACACACACACACACACACACACACACACACACACACACACACACACACACACACACACACACACACACACACACACACACACACACACACACACACACACACACACACACACACACACACACACACACACACACACACACACACACAATCACACACACACACACACACACACACACACACACACAATCACACACACACACACAATCACACAATCACACAATCACTCACGTGATTAACGCACAATTGTGTTTAGTTTCTAACATGTAGAATCGTGATTTTTCCTTGCATCATAGTAAATTTTAAAAAGATCGTGGAACAATCGTGACTATCTGACTGGGGCTTTACCGGAGAAACTACGTTGTACATGTCAAGAAAGAGAATTAGTCAGGTGTCAAATAGGATTTTTGAGCTTAACCCTGACTTAAAGGTCAACGTTTCTTTATTGCTGATTAGGACGACCGATTTGAGAAAATCCAAGATGGCGGCCAAAATGGGCGCCGCTATATGATAAACATATAATCAGAATGCTCAAATTTATTGTTTAAACAGCAAATATTAAACGACCTCTGGTGTTCCGCGTGCACCAACAGGTTACAGTTCAAACAAGAGACTGTGAAAACTTGAGGCTCCAGTCTGGTTATCAGTGAAGTGTGTTTTAGGATCTAGACATCAGAGTAATTGCAATAATCACAATATGATACACATCAGTGTTTGACGAATTAAGCCCAAGAACGCCATTAATACATAGTATTCACTTTTATCAATTGCAGGATTTAGATTTGTTTAGATTCAATTCATTTGTCATTGTGGGATTGTGCACATTGCTGCATATCTGGATGATTTTCGCATGTATAAGTGTTATCGGATCCATGATCTGTGCAACAAGTAGCTGATAATGAGACTTGATATTGCTACTCGTGGACTAGATATCCACATGTACATATCTTATACAGATAGAATGTGCCTGTTCTGGGCAATACTCTAGTTACTAAGCTAGGTGTTAATCTCTCATCTAGTCGTTTGTGGGGAAACAACTGATTAAGATGCATTTGCTCAACAACCCACTATTTGGATTTGAGACGCAACTTTCTATTTGATGCAGTAGAGCCTGCAGTTGCGATGGTCTATGTACAGAGGCCACATTCATAATGTAGAATAGAATAATTTTTTTAATAAGTAATTTGTATATGTAAGACGGTCCCAAGCCTCCACACAGAGACCACCTCTCTAATGAGACCACTTTTCTCCAGTCTCCATGGACTTAATAAAGAGCCTCTACTTACCGTTAATAAGTATCTCATTCTCAGTGTTCGTCAAATACGCTGATTGTCAGACAGATAATGACCAATAAATTATATTCAAATCACATTACAAGTTGAACGCTTTTGTGCGTGTATATTTCTATCAAACAGCACATAAAGGGATTATTCTACACTTGGACCACACACTGTATAATCTGGAGAGATTACCAGTAGATCCACAATACACCACCAAGTACTTTTGTACCACTCTCTACATGTGGGTAATTCATGGCTGAAAAGTCACCACGCTCGATTGGAGCAGCTCGATTTAACTTCTACATGTTTCATGTTTGAGAAATACGAATTCTACTGTCTATAATAACAATGGTGAAGGTGCCGACAATAAGTTGAAACTCGGGAGAGTCTGATACATATGAAGGATGTACTTTGTATTTTAGTATGTACAGGTAATTTCAGTCACATTCCAATTTGTATATGTGTCTTTAACCGCACAAATGAAGCACCTCTTAATTGAATAGTGGAGCAAATTCATGGCACAACCGTCCCAGATTCAATATGTAACTACCTGGACTAAACCTGTAATTATCCTGCCTGGTTGAACAGACTCTATATGTCGCCGGCGGCTGTGGACTCTAGTCATAAGATGGTTGTTTGGGAACAACCAATATAATCACTCCCAGTCTGTAAGTCTTTCACGGCCATATCTCTATACAGCAGAACCTCTTTATTGCGACCACCCGGGAACTGACCGCAATGGGGAGGTGGTCTCTTTATGTGGGTTATTGTGGTAGTTGCTTTCCTAATAACAAGGGCTTGGTTCTGGAAGAAAGGTTGATATTCCAGCGGTGGTCTCTTTACAGAGAGGTGTTGAGTGAAATGGAGTTTCCGCAATGTAATTGAATTGACAATATTAATAAGTTCTATAAACATGACATTATGTTTACGACAAGCTGTAAATAATGAAGATCCGTTAAGCCAAGAATTTACGATCCGTTGTCCAAATAAAGACTAAAATAAGACTCACGTATAGTTGACGGACACGTTTGTCGATACGGGCTGTTTTTGTGATACAACAGAATCTCTCTATTCCGACCACCCGAGGGATAGCCGCAAGTGGTTAGGTAGTCTACGTATGGAATGTTACTGTGGTCCATTAATACGGACTTAGGACCATGAAATATGGTCTTGTTATAGAGGTGATCTTACTGGGAGGTTGAGCTGTATTTTCTCCTGAATAATGCATCGCTTGAGACCCAGCAGGGGGAGTGACCAATGGGCAGCTCAACTATTGATGGCCGTGTTTCAAATATATGCTTGCCATGAATTCTGTGTGTTTACCAATGAGCGCTCCAGTTTGAATACTTCTTTGTAAGAGTTGATGAGATCAAATTAGCATTATAAAAGCACTTATTGGGTGACTATTGTCATCGTTAGTTTCACGGCTTCATCATTCACACTGCCTTTGCAGTCCATATTCATTATCAACTGTGTAGCTGTGAGAATAATATGACGATGGACCACTGTCAGTTTTTGCTCGTGAGTTTTTGCAGTTTTTGCACATAAGAACCGCTGTATTGCTGGAGTCACCAGCAAAAGGTGGCAATTCCAGTTTTTGATTCCTCTCAAAAAGGTGTGTGTGTTTGGGGGGGGGGGGGTGCATGGATCTCATACCCAATAAGGCTCGCAGATGCAAAACAAAGTGGAAACGAAATTCTGGATTGAAAAAAAAAGAATGCTGTGGTGGGGTCTGTGCTGCATGAAACGTGTGCCATGCGCGTGGATTGAGCCTCCAAAACAAGTGCATTTGGCCATTGACATGAACTTTTCCCGGGCGGCGTTTATTATAATTACAGACGACACTCAAGAGGAGACAGGCGGCCAGTATAATTATGCCTGTGCGTGGCGCCGGGACTCCTCAAACCTAACCTCGTGTAGCAAAGATCAAAGATCGACTGGTACGTACAGTGCAATTATTCATGTCCTTCTACTATACAATGATAAGTGTCTCTTGAAAGTTTATAGCAATAATTAAAACCAGCGAGTTGGAGAGGTGAATTATTGATAACTCCTGTAATTATAGTGTTACAGAGGTCGGTGTATTGTTCTAACTATTGTATGCTCCTGTCATCAGCAGATCTAGAATCAGATCTTCACGTTTTACTTTTCAGCAGTAGTGAGGGAAGCAGATAATACGCACGTAAAACTAAAAATATATGTTTACACCATCTCAGGTTCGCGTCATCGATCATTATAGAGTAAACTAATTAAGTCTGCAGCAGCCATAACCCAGATCAAAGTCTGCTATGTTGGTGTTTTATTGGGGACCTGGCGTCATGGACTTTCATGGCAAAAGTTTCTACACCATTGTCATCGTTGGATTGTTTTGAAATGTTCTACTGGCATGTCAATATTTCTAAAAAATGTGATGATCATGTATCTAACATTGGAAGTTATTCGTGAAAATGACATCATTAGAGACTTCTGAGCGAGGGTGGAGGCGACGTCTGGGCACGAGGAATGTTTCTCTGGGTGAGCCACTCAGGGTGTTACTGGTCCACTCAACGGACTGTCAGCAAAAACTTCACCTCCCTAGTCAACCTTTCCCACATCACTGGCGGCTGCTGAAGTTGTCGCGTCGGTCTACGGAAATCTCTTACACTGCACATATATATGTATGTCAAGTGTTTCAATGTCACAGTTTCACTAACGAATGCTTTGATTGATAAACCACGAGCAAACTTGGGGAAAACACAGTCATTAGAATACTGATGAACCTGGACCATGGGTATGTTGACACACTGACCATGACAGTTTCTCACCAGCTACAGGTTATCAGCATCATGGTTTGTAGCTTATGATCAATCGGTGCAGTCTACACAAACCACAGTACCGAGCGTCTCTATTAAGGGTGGCCATATTGCGGGGTGGCCTCAAGTGGTATCAATAGAGAAAAGGTATGAGGCTGGGTAGCTTGAAAAAGTGGTCTTATTACAGTGGTATTCTGTTAATCAAGGTGGTTTTAACTGTAGTTTGTACTGTACCGCATAAAGCTGGTCTATAAAGGTTATCATCATCACTTTGAAGCAGCCCTTGATCCACACATTACAGCTCTTGAACAAGCTGGGACTGATTGTGGTAGAGAAGTGGAGAGAGTACAAACAGATGGGCTTTTGTGACACGG
The DNA here is from genome assembly GCA_019095985.1 of Streblospio benedicti. Classification (NCBI taxonomy): domain Eukaryota; kingdom Metazoa; phylum Annelida; class Polychaeta; order Spionida; family Spionidae; genus Streblospio; species Streblospio benedicti. The sequence goes on along the minus strand of CM032660.1, from coordinate 22,516,924 downwards.
TTATTAACATTGTAATTATGAGCTATAGGTTATTATATCTTTACTTGGAGATGTGTATTATTATGATAATGCGAATTCTACTCTCGCTGAAGGGGGGGGGGTTACACTTAGCAATTTCATGAAAAAAACCCTATGAAAATGAAGTATTTTGGTGGGAACAGGAGGGGGGCGCCCCCGGCGCCCCCTGGATCTGCCTACAATGCAAAGCAAGCTCCTACGACTGTATTGACATAGCTGAAGACACATCTTCCATTTGACAATATCAAGTGGCCCTGACGGGACTCGAACTGGACTCGAACTCCCGACCCCAAGGTTGTGCGACTAGAATGTTACCATCATCCAAAGCAGCGGGCTGTTAAAAGGTTACACTGACGAACCATTGTCTCTAATCCCCAGCCTACATACTTGGTCAGTTATCATCTCAATCCAGAGATCGTGGGTTCGAATACCACCTGATTTCAAACACACGAAATTATCATGTTCATAAAGAAAGGCATAAAATTATATTTTTGGAATACTAGGTAATTTCTTCAGTTGTGGGAAATCCATTAAACCGTGTATATGTATTTTGAATACATTTTCTAAACTAATGCTAGATCTTACCATCGTCCTGCATCGTCATATCTCGGGTACATACGAATGTGGACTTGTATCGGCAGTGTGAGTGATCAAGCTATAAAAATCGACGATGAGAACTTGCATAAAGGCGTTATTGTAAGAAATCAATAAGTCTATCGACGACAGAATAAATCCTCACCCGGACTGCAATCACTATTCACCCCATGGCTGCATTCAGGTGGTAGTATAAATAAAATTAGCAATTCTGGGGTAAAATGGCAGGCGCATTTTCGCCTTTTGTGTAATATTGACATGCGACGTTTTGTCTTTGCGCTGTTCATCAATAATAGACGCTGACAGTATTTAATGCCTAGGGAATATTCCACCGCAAGGTGGGTCTAAAGCCAGTCCACTGCCAAAAACTCATAGAAAACATGAGGATCCGTGAGTGTACGGTGCGGCAAACGTACGTTTTTTTCAATGCCGTACGGTGGCCGTACGACCACCCTACGTCATGGTTTGACCGTAAGGAGACAGTGCGGCGACCTTACGCTAATCCATCGTGGTGGAATCAAAAAGAATGTACAAATGCCTTACTTTAGTAATCGCACGGTGCGTAGAGCGTAAGCTATACGTGAGTACAATGCACGTTCGAGGCACGTTGATCTCACGGCCACCCCATTAAAAGCATTTCCGGCCAGTGCCAACGCACCCATAAGTACGGAACCCGTACGTATGTGCCCACAACTGTACTTTTGTCACTGCATGCGGAAAACGTCGTAGACGTCGCAGCCCCCAACACGCCTTGCGGCGAAAACACCCGCAAGGTGGAATGTGCACCTCGCTTTACGTCTGCTCGCCGCGCGCGTGCTTTAGGCTAATGGACTCTGAGAGATATAACAGCCTGTGTCACCGGAAGCTTATAATGTATACTGGGCAAACATGGCCAACAAGGCAACAAGTGTCATTATGATAGACCGACCCTCGTATCTAGTGTAATAGGGCATCCGAGCATTTATTGTCACGTGTGTGTCTATGACAGCAGACATGTGCAGGTGGTATAATGTGAGGTAAATACGGTGAATACGTCTGGAGCATACTTCACTAATTGATAGACCATCATTTGACAGACATATGGCGCATATTGCTCATATACATCGTTCATATTACCACTAATTAACGGCTTTTGGCAGGATGTGCATTCAGTTAGGACTCTTGATTGGTTTTAATGGTTCCAAATATGTTTTCTTGCAAGAGGAAAGAAGTCTGAATTAGGATTATATTTTGACAAAATAAAGTCCCAATATCGGAGAATATAGATCTGGACTGCACACTCTCTGATTTTTAATTGTCCGCACACCATTAAAATACTTGCCATAGAAAGGAGAGGGAGAAGAATAAAATTAAAATACTATGTACAAGTAATGTAAACATGGACACAGACGGGACTTAATGAATAACCCATGAATGCACCAGACATATGGATAACATTCTTATTAGATATTTTATTAATAATGAAATTGCTATTGAATATAATGGGACAATGACATTGAAGCAAACATAATCACAATATAGAGTAAACTTCTTTATGTGGGAACCATGCAAATGCATGTTGCAAAACCTTGGCTTTGTAAATTGAAATCATAAGCAAACATTGATAGAAAACTCATAACCACTTCAAGTATGCTCGTGAATGTTACAAATTTGTTTGTTACAAAACTAAGTGTTTTGCTCGATTAACAACATGCAAATAAGTTATGAATAGTTAAAAACAGTTTATTGCAATTGTGTCTAAAGCATGTCCCGACGAAACACTTTTAAACGATAAGATTTGATTGTTATTATTCATAGTGTAAAATGCATATATTTTCCTTAAAAAGGGGAAAACTCGAGCATTCTCACCCTCAAATCACCAGGAAATAGCTGAAAAGAATTCCTCTCGGTCTATTGGTGAAGTAGGAGCAATGAAAAGCACTTATCAATAAGTAACCTTCTATGGACCTTCAACAAAAACTAGCTCTTTTTAGGAAAAGTGCCTATTGTTTCCAAGAACAATGAAGCCACTGTTCGCCAGTTTTTGCTTTCTCATAATGAACTGGGCGAGCAGTTGTCGATATCTCTCTCTGCTCTTGTCAAAGGTTTGGATCATTAAGTGTTATGATACAGTTGGTTAGCAATGATTTAGCTGCGCTCATCTGTGAAGAATTAATGGGCGATGTTAGGCTGTAACTGAGAGTCCCTGTGACCTCCTTGGACGTCAATATCCGTACGACAGGTGCTTTTTCACGTAGAAATAAGTTTATTGCATTTATGGAACTGAACCTTATTATGCGTTTGTATGACAGATCACAATTCTTTGTACCATTAGCAGTGGGTGACACACACGTCTGAATGTTTTTGTAACTGGACGTCACCTGCCAATGAGCCTTTGATGGAAACTTGTGTATTAGTAACATTGACGAGGAAAATGACGATGTATTTAGTGTTAAAATGACCGATTTAAACTTTTTTTTTAAATGCTGAAGTGGCAAAAGTGATGTACATTAGTATATAAAAGACTCATTACTGTTCTGTATATCACTAAAACTATTGTGAATAGCATTTAAATTAGTGCCAAAAGGCACGTGCACATGGTCAATACTGCCGGCATATCTCCTGTGTGAGTCCATTCCCGCCTAATGATTGCCGATACCCGCACCCGCCCCCACCCCGGTATACGTGCTTCAGACGGATTCTTGGTGGATTAACGCCGGGATTATGGCTGGATTCTCGACAGACCAGCACGTGGTTGTATTTACTCTGTAACAGAGACGTGAGACGCCGTGATTGGCGTATTGACCTCACATTGTCACTCATTGTCACTTGGTAGTTTTTGCTCTAGTAAATCCACCTTGGTGCTGTGTTGCTTCTTTTGTAGTCTTTTCTTTAATGGGTTGGCATGCGTGTTGTTGCTGTGGTATTGTTATACACGGTGTAATACGTCGATGGCTTGTACTTCTGTTTATGCGGGTTTAGATGGAATGGGGGTGGGGTGGGGGTAGGGGGTCATGTTCCCACTTTCCACTTATAGTCTATCTCATTTAACACTTAAAGTCTAGCTCATGTCCCATTTCACACTTATATTCTATTGATATGCATGGCCATGAACCTTAAATTGGGGCCAAAGTGCCATGTAAAACTTATCAAGTGTCTCCATAGATTATCTGTGGTGTGAGAGGAAGTCCTTAAACATGGATCAGACTCGAGTTGGTGACTGGAGGTTTCCGTGATAAGCAACAGGACCTATTCTTGCGTGTTAACACAACCTGGCAACACCCAAGTCAGACACTCTAACCCGTACGCCGGAAAGGAGAAGTTACTGTTGTCTGCAGCCAATCAGAGCAGCTCATTTGCATAGCCTACATGTATATCAAAATGAACTCATTCATGTATTCCATCCCATAACTGGGAAATCCCCAGATCCAGAGATCAAAAGCTGAATATGTTATACACTGGCGGTGTATTGCTTTAAATGTTTAGGTTTAGTATACAAAAAACTGGTGTGACGATCTTTGATTGGATGTTAATGTTATATAAACAGTAAATGTTATAAATGTTTAATGCCTAAATGGAACGTGGAAAGATAGACTCGTAACACTTTAAAAAAGATATTGAAAAAATTGATTGAAAATCAAATAAGGAATACCTAACAAGGGATGTGAAATAAGGCTTGCCCACTGCCCCGGCGCGGGGGGACTTAAGCCAGGGCAGGCTGCATTAAAAGCATGCGGCCTCATGCAATGGACAGGTTCTAGGTACCTTTTAGAGCTGCTATACTAACATAATTTGAGTCAGACACTTTTCGGCGTGTTAAAACACAGACGAACGATGATGAATAATAGATAGTAACAGCAGCTACACGAATTAGACAACTCCTCATTATACTTTCAGAATTGAGCAGCTGTAATGTGCAGTTTATTATGTGCACATCTATAATTGCACTTTGAACATTTCTTGCATATTTCATGTGACCAAATAGACCAATATTAAAAAGGCCATATCAATCCGGCATTGAAGTGGGATTAGTTTAAGCTGGTGTCTATTGGTGGAGGATTAGGAGGGATTACGGGGGATTAGCTGCTGCCAAATATAGACACCTTAATATTTCATTTTCAAAAGTGATCAGCAGTAGATATTATTGATATTTTACTGTATTTACTATTGTGTTATTGAGTATTGTGAGCTGGGGGAATATTGTGGTGACAGAACAAGAACTATAATCCATAGAGTGTTCACTAATATTAAATATATTGAAAACAATTAGAACAATGTACATATTTAGAAAAGCTCTAATAAATCTTTGATACATTAGCATGACAGGGTACATTATGTTAAGTTATAATATATTGGAATGTTCACAAAGATTCACCAATAACCACAGTTGCTAATGATCTTGGTCAAATTGCATTAAAGGCCCTACTATCTCATTTTCAGTCTCCCCCGTCGAGGCACCGCACTGTGACCTCCGGTGCCGGTGGGCCGGCCGGGGCAGGTGATGTAAGGAAGAACCTGGATGGAGCTCTGAGGGAGGCGGCCCGGGAAGCAGGGAAGGTGCGGTACCAGGGCACAGGTGGGTATGGTGGATAAGCACAGCTATATCCAATTAATTGAAATAGTGACATACAATTAGTTGATTTCACGGGGTTGTATCCAAGCCCAGGATATTGGCTGTTGAGTCTTGCTGAGCAACAAGGCTGTTAATTCAGAAACATTTTTGTGGTATGTTTCATAATTATCTCAACTGATTATACTCTTCTCTTTTGTTTCTGTAACCACAAATTCATTGTGGCATCTTAGGAGATATATACACCTGAATACGCACACTGATGATGAAAGCCTAATTACACTATTATTTGGGGAGATATATACACCTGATGGGGTTAAAAAGTTTGGGAGTGTGTGTGCGTGATTCTTTGCCTCCTAGATCTGCCAGTAATGTCCTATGTGTACAGTCTTTCAAACTCCCTGCTCCCCCTTTCTTGCAGACAGCAGCCGTCCTCCGCCCGGACCCCGCCTGGTGGCCACCTCCAGAACCACCAGCTCAGTGTCTGCCGCCGCCGCGACTCTCACGTCTGTCTCCGACGTCTACCTCAAGGTAATCACTCATCTATCTAATACAAATATTGGTGTTATGACTTAATTTTCAATTTACCCAGCAACCGTATGCTAAGCGGTGTTGGCGGTTAACAGGGTCAGCATCCATTCTTTCTATCTCTTGTCACCACCTCATTCCAAGTCAATCTGATGTCTGAATGTCATGACCCTCTACTTTGTCAATTATCTTTGAGATGACAATGTATGATAATCTTCAATCAATTCAATCAATCAAATCCTAAATTCATTTGAGCACACCCTAATTATTCTTTGTTAAGATGGTGTGGCCTGGCTGCCCGGTCTACATCTCTACCTTCCTCTACAAGCCTTTCAGTCATTAGAATCTGCTAGAGCCCTGCTCAAGGGTGCCAGATCTTTCTGCATGTTGGCATCTCAAGTCTGTTTATGGTCTTCCCTCACCTTTCTTTCTATTACAATTTTTCTAACTTTGCTAATCCAGCCCGAGCTTGGCTCATCATGACCTAGCCATTAAAAAATAATCTTCGTTTCTTAATAACATCACGTATGCATAGTAATCTCCTCATTCTCACTTTGTAATCACCTCATTACAAGTCAAGCTGATGCCTGAACGTCAGGATCCTCTGGGTGGTCGACTATTATTGATATGACTGTATGATAATTTTAGTTTCTTAATAGCCTCATGTATAGATAATAATCTCTTTGTTTTCACTTTCCAGACCAACACGTCTCTACAAGAGCGGTCTGTGTCCTCCAGGAAGCACGTGCGGTCCAACTCCCACCACGGGGCTGCGCACTCAGCAGACAACTCCCTCAACGGTTCCTTCATGGATGCCGAGGCCATCGTGGCTGCCAACAGAAAGGTAGGTCATAGGGGAAACTCTCACATTGATCAATTAATGATTCTAGATGTCTTAGTAATATTGTATGTATTAAGTGAGTGGCAGTTGATAGCATGATCACTCAGTGGTAAGGAAAGACAATTAAACATAATATTTCTAGAGGGATGTTTGTATCTTTTTAGATTTGAAAGGAAACACAAGTTTTTTAACTGGCTTGTATACAAGGAATACCAGATTTCAAACCTTGGAAACAATCGTGTAAACAAGTTTGAAAGACAATGTTTACATCCTTTTTTACACATATGTTTCCAGCATTTGCAATATTTTGTACACAAAGCGCCCTGGAAACATAGCGTTTACAAGTTTACAAAGTGATTCTCAAACAATATTATGACAATGTGTGTCCTTTATGCTGATGCAGGCGAAGGTGGCAGAGTTTGAAAACAGCATCATCAGCAAGCAGCGCGGGGAGCTGCAGCTGCTCATCTCAGAGCTCAAGGTCAGGGCTATGTGATATGTTCTGAATTGAAATTCATTGGTAATTCACATACAGTCTAACAGAGTTTATGTTAAACAACTATTCCCTTTCTCTCGGTGTGTCTCTCTCGATGTTTTGTATGGCAAGTAAGTTCCTCCCTCATTAGCATACTAATATTGCAGGACCGTGACAAGGAACTGAACACGATGGTGTCGTCTCATCAGCAGCAGATCGCTGCCTGGGATGCTGACCGGCAGAAAAACCGCTCACTCGAGGATAGGCTCAAACAGACAGAACGTGAGTGGCTGGGTGGGAGTGGATACCATGCTCGATGGCAAAGTCAAACTGATAGAATATGGGCTGAGTCAGACTTTATATTTAATAGCATTACCACTGCTGTAAAACAATACCATTGCGACACAGCGTACCACTGAAAATTTAATGACAAGATGAAATATGGGAGAATGGCCATGACAATGTGGCAACCCACACTTAAACAAGAAATGGCATTCCATGCTTAAAGGGCCATTCTATTATTTGATGCAATCAAGTTTGTTAAGGTGGCTCTTTAAAGTACCCTATTAAAGTTCCATGAAACTGTTCAGTCAGAACATGTCCTATGAAGGATTGAATTATAAATTGTCTTCTCTGCACTTTCTATTTTCCTGGGTCATTCGACAATTTTTATTTTGCTTATTCCAGGTGAGTTGGAGGTGAAGAATGACGAAGTTCGCAGCCTTGTGGCTAAACTACACACACTACAGTCATCTGACCAGAACAAAGCCACAGCGCTTGAGAGTACTCAGGAGCAGCTAGCCTTTGTCACCGAGCAACAGACCCAGACCAGCTCACAGAACCAACACCTTCAGGTATGCAGACAAAGGCTAACACACTTGGAATGTTAATTCATAAAAATGTCGGAATTTTATATTACACTAGAGTTCATAAAGATATGGTAATGTTATGACTAATCATGACTGGTCGCTATACAAGTTATGAATATCTTGAAACAGTCACAGAAAACTTAACAGTCATAGTAGCAGTTGATAATAGTACTCATACAGCAGGTTTGTGGTGTTTTTTCAAAATAAGGTGTGCCACGGAAGTGTTTCAATCACTTTATAACATCACTACAGAATTGTTTTCAGGATGCTGCAGCACTAGCAGTTAACGTCATGCCATCGCCAACTGAATTGTGTACAATGTATTACACTTGCTGTTGATAGGACAAGATCCGGTCGCAAGCAGCCACCATCCAGGATCTGGATGAGCAGATCTCCCAGATGGAGGCACGTGAGCAGGAGCTGCTCAGTGTCCTCACACTCAAGGTGAGTCTCTCAAAACACTCAATGTCAAAATCTAACACAAACTCCATTGCAAACAATTATATTCATCATCTTAATGGTGGGGACAGCTTAACATTCTCAATGCCAAGCAAATATTGTTCATAATCATGAGAGAAGATAGGAATGTCATCAATATAAATTAAGACATTCTTGTTAACCTTATCTATGAGAATTATGGATAGAGCCTTAGAGAAAAATGCAGGAAGGTGTGGTCCATGGTGGTATGTAGAATCAGTAATTGATTTCTCCAATGAGAACCTCAGAAGGCAAAACCATCCTTAAGTCCTTGTAAAAAAAAAAAACTCCTAGGTGTGGTCCATGGTGATGTAGCAGTATCTCTTCTCAGACAAAATGTCTGTGAAGTTATTGAAATGAGGCATACAAAGGTTATGGCAGCCCAAAGTCATGTTCAAATACTATTAATCCAGTAGCATAATATACCAGAGGTCTGAGAAGGTCCAGATTACTTAAACTCTGCCCTGCATCTCATTAATAGCGTTCAAACTTCTGACCACCCATCCAAGTTGGTATTCCTCTATAGGTTACACCACTATAGCTAGAGAGCACACATTCAGTTGGTTAGTACTATTTATGATAATCAAACTATGTTTGTTTCATGTGGACCACAATTATCCATATTTGTGTCCGATTCTGACTATTGCTTGGTCCCATGAAAACGTTTTCGGTTTCTCTTTGTTCACACTAATCAATTTAAAATCAGACTTGAAATACAACAAACTGACTGTTTTTAGGACCGTAACCTGTCTGAAGCATCGAGCAACATTGCAGAGGTGACAAGTAAGTTGAAGCGTGTAGAGGAGCAGTTGGAGGCGAGCCGAGCGACAGAGGCTGAAGTGAGGCGGCACGTGTCCGAGTGGAAGAACAAGCACACCGAGGTGATGAAAGAGTCGCAGCACAACAGCAGTGAGTTTTTATTTTTAAGTTTAATATCCTTGTGGACCTTTTTCACCACATTTTACCAAGCTATGAATCAGACATTTTTTTCATTTTCTTCTTAAAACGAATATTATATGACATACACAATACAAAATGAACATAACAAAGCTTCATTTCCCAAGTGTCGTCATCTTCAGAATCTCACCGCATAGTAGGTTTATATCTTATACGACTATGAATGTAGGAGAGCTGTTGAAGAGTGAGCAGCGCTGTGATGACCAGAAACTTGAGATCCAGAGGCTCAAGCAGGAAATATCTACGCTGAGGAAGGAAGTGCTACTCGCCAGTAAGGGACATTTGTTTAGTATATTTGTAATTAATGAATAATGCTGACATCTCTATTTACTGGCAAATGTTTAAACTGCCTATGTCTCAGCAGATCGACCACCGCACCATTTTGAATGTATATAAAGCATGAAACAATGTTCTACTAGCAGAGGTTATGACACTATAAAGATCATTCATTCGTATTATTAGCATCAGAAGCATATGGAATCCTGACAAAAGCTGGAACATATTTAGACTCCAAAAAGAAATCATGTTTCTGAATATTCGCAAGGAAATTGCTTGGGGCACAAAATATTGAATCATATAGACATTTGTTAACTCAGTGTGGTATTCTCATTGCAGCTGAGCGTGAGAAGCGTAAGGATCAGGTGTTGGAGCTGCAGAAGTCCAAGCATGAGCGCGTGTCTGGTGAGCTGTCAGCGTTGCGTGGTCTGTATGAGAGACAGCAACGGGACCTGGCCATGCTGCACCTCAACCTTGACAACACGCGCGAACTGCTCTCACTACACCAGCGACAGAATGCACCGCAGGGTGTAGCCAGGTCAGTGGGAAATCTGTGGAAATATACTGTTTTGAAGGGTCACACTTTTTGTCCTACTCTCTTACTCTTATTGATCCTCTAACTGTCATAGTATGCCATCCTTGTTCTGCCATTCTAAAATTTCTCTTTCACCCTCTGAATTAAGCATTCAGTCGGATTGTTTCACTTATCACCAACTATGACTATTGTCCTCTGAATTTACTTTCTATTGCCTGTATTTTGAACACTGACCATTTCAGGTTTCTCACCAAAGACACTGCTGCCACTGACACAGCTGGTTCCACCTACACATCCCCATCAACACGAGCCAACACGGCTGCCACAGACAGACCATTCTCCACGTCCACACCACACAAGTCCTACAGCTCCTACTCCACAGGCAAAGCAGGCTATGAAAGGTAGCACTCTTTGCTAGAACTTTGAAACATCATAGTAAACTATGGTGACATCTATCAATCAGTGGCCATATTTGTTATGTTATTGTGTCCCATATAGGTACTTTGAAATTGATTTGGCAATGGGAATATCTTTCGTAGTGTCATGAACATTTCTATCAGTTTAGACTGAAGATCCATGTTACAATCAGAACCACATGTACAATCATAGATGTGTTGTTGTCAATAGCTATGACTACACCAGTCGACGCTCGCCTTCCCCGTATTCGACAGAAGGCCACCCCGTACTCCCAGAGCCAGTGAAGCGTGACCGCAACTTCTCCCAGTCTACGGAGGGAGACTCATGCTGTAGCACACCAAGGCAAGAGCTTGTCTACACCAGGTATTGACAGACTACCATATTCTCATGCTACATTATTGAATTCTTTTATATCCTCATATTCCTCCTTATTTCACTAGCATAAGTACAGAAAGTGTCAAAATATCTGACATTATATGACCGCACGTCAGATCTGATTTTAGATATTACCTCACTTCACATCTGTTCTAGATATGACCTCACTTCATATCTGTTTCTAGATATGACCTCACTTCACATCTGTTTCTATATATGACCTCACTTCACATCTGTTTCTAGATATGACTCACGTATCATCTATTTCTAGATTTTACCTCCCTTCACATTTGTTTTCTAGATATGATCTCACATCTAAGGACCTGAACAACTACAGCTTTGACCTGCCATCCAACCAGTCCACCCCCAGACTGAACAAAGCATACACGGCTAACGCTGGTTTGGACGGAAGTTTTCTCAGTGATGTGGTTGATGATCTGCATTACAAGGTAAGTTTCTGGTCCTTTTTCCTCTAACTAATGTAGTGTAAAGAGTCAGAAAATTAAAGGTCTTGAACATTGTAGCAAAGCTTTTGTGGCACAATCCACCTTGTGCTGACATCTTTGTTGTGTAATGTTCTGACATTTTCTCCTGCCAATACGAATGAAGTTATTGGTAACTTTACTTAAAAGAGCAGCAAGCATGGTCCATTAGCAATTATTAGTTTAATAAATATGAATTACAAAGCCACTAGCATTGTCTGATCTGGTTCTTCAGCATGTACAATGTACCTTATATAGTATCATTGTAGTGAACTTCACCTTTTTCATATTTGTGGTCATGGTGATGCCTTTAATTGGTTAGTTATATATTCTTACATAGTTATTTTGTATGCATTTAGGAAATATCCTTTCTTATGTTGTCATTGCATGTGCCAGGTCCGGGAAAAGATTGAAGGGAAACATTTTAACCGCGGCAGTCTAGATGGTACTCGAAGTCCTTCTAACAACATTGATGTGAAAAACGATGAACAAAGTAAGTCATCAGATCGGGTAAATTCTGAGAAAGAGAGTCACAATGCGAGTCAAATATCAGACAGTCTGAGCACAAAGCAAGAACCCAGCAATGGCTTGAACGACAGCTTCAAGAGTGACCACAGCCGCCACAGTCTCAGCCAGAGTAGGGCTGCCAACACCCAAAATAACACAGACGTTCATTCAAATGGCAGAGTAAGTCAACTAAGTAATGGTCGTGCTGATACACTTAGCAAGAATGGTAGTCCACATAGCCTTGATGGTGGAAGCTCTCATAGCAACAATAGCAACCACGGTAGCCACCATAGCAACGCAGATGGAAGTCACCATAGTAGTGGAACTTTTCATAATAAGACCAATGGTAGGCAGTCTAATGATGATGATGTTAGTAACCATAGTAGCGCTAGTCACCATGGTAATAATGGCAGTCCCCAGGAGGAAAATGGCAATCCCCAGAGGAGTGCCAGTCAAAACAGCAACATCAGTCACCATAGCAACGCCAGTTACCATAGTAATACAGTATTTCAAAATGGCCGTTTGAATGAAAGTGTGGGAAGTCAGCAGAACAGTCAGCAGAGCGAGGTGTCAGTCAAAAGCCAACAGAGTGATAGAGATGCGGAGAGGCTGTCCAGAAACGGAGACGGCTCCGACAAAAGTGGGAAGGACCTGACTGTGGGCTACGTTCACATCTCCTCTCCTGTGGTGATGCGGGAAGACACGCTGGACGCCATCTTCTCCACGTCAGATACAGGCAAAATGGTACGTGGGATTTTCATGACAAGCTTGTGTTTCTTAAAATCTAAGAAAGGTGCTACAACACTCGTATTAAAACAGAACAGCTTTCTGTTTCAATATGATATTAAAAAGTACGAGCAGCTGCAAGAATTTTTTATGCTACAACACTCGTTGGCTTTTGCAATCATGACATAGGTGTTTCTTGAAATTAGAACAAAGAGTTGGTATATGAACATACCATAATATTCTAAATACATAATAACAAAGATATTTATCAATGTTATGGATTTTTGAAAAGAGTGGTATGAAATAAATCATCTAGATAGGTGTTTTGTGGTTAAGAACAACTGTTTAACTTCTAAAAACACATCTAGACGATTGGTCATTGGTTGCATGCTAGTGCTTTTGTGTTCCAGCTACAGTCTGACCATTCGTATGGTTTGAAGCCTGGCGCTTTGACCCTCATCGGGGTGGGCAGCCAGGAGTCGGACAGTGACTGCAGTAATGGTGTACAGGCCCACGGTGCTACAGCAGCCGCAGGTAGTGTATAGCAGTGTGTGGGGCTTTATGGTTATATTGTATTTGAAATGTTTTAACATGTTCTATTAAAATTGTTTTAGCATGCAGTGGAACATGTGCATGTGGACACTTCTCACTTATCCTATTTCCCAATTTGAAAGCAATGATTTCTGTGCACATCTGTGTAGTATTTGACGACGTACCATGTTCAGTTTTGTTTGTGTTTCACATACTATCTCAAGTCTCTGGAATATATACATCATCTAGATCCAGTAACAATGACTGATGCTCGGGTTGGTTGACAGTGTCTGGTGTTGTTCTCTAGGTGAGGCTTCCGCAGTCCAGCGCTCCGGCACTCCCGCCTCTGCCGCTCCAGGAACACCAGCTCTCAACAATCAGACTGAGGAGCACAGTGCATGAACACGCTGTGCACATATGACGCACTGTTCACACAGAGGGTCATTACTTTGTGCAACCCATTTGCTAAACAATAAAGAAGCAGTGTTTGAAATATGGAAAAAATTACATACAGCAGACGAGCACTGTGCATAAAACACTGGCACATACAGACTGGGGACTGCAACACACTAGCAGATCCTTTTTTATTAAACGGGGGGGGGCATAAAAAATCACAGAGGTTAAGCATCCACGATCTATAACCCATTTTTTGTAGAAAAAGGGGGCTTTTCCTTTGGCCTCCTGGATCTAGCTTTGGCCTTGAGACATACTTTTTACATTCTTTTTTTTAAAGCCACAATAATTTCTTTGGACCTTTACTGCATACTGTTGCATGTACACATTATTAATTACAGCCTTTGTTGGAATCTGGCCCATTTTCTGTAAACCTATAATGGTCAGTGTTTTCGCACAGTTCAATCGAGATATAAATGCTGCACGTGCATGGCGCATTAGGAGTGAGGAATTTCAGAGTGCGTGTGTCAGTGGCGGGTTCAACTCCGAGGTTCAATTTCCTCCACCAGCGAAGAATGATGAGTTGTTTAATGATGTAGCTCTGCGCTTTTTTCCCCTAGTTAATGAATTTTGACTTTAGATGTGAAATACTTTTCCGCAATAAAATTTTAACTTATTGATCCCGTGTGCGAGAGACATAGGTTTATGCCGGGGTATCTGTAGAATAAATTGCAAAGATGTAACAATCATGAAATGCAATGAGAATCATAAATTTCTGTGCCTTTATCTAGCAAACATTGAGAATATGTTTCAATCAATATAATATATATTATACCTCGGGATTGAGATTAATGAATTAAGAAATACATAGATAATCCAAAGGTTTAAAAATAAACTTAGTAAAGTTTGTTGTGTAGGTCACTCCACCTTATATGGCACTTTTATTTAACCGTAGTTATTTGTTGGTCAGAATTGTGGACAGTGTATTTGTTTTGTTATTTTTGCACCATTTATACTAGTTATTGACATCTTTCTGGTGGTAAATTGAAGTGCATATGTAAACCACCTCTCTGTGAGTTGCTCTAAATGCCAAGGATTAGATGACTGTCTGATACTTCTTTTTTGTATATTGTGTGTATGAACTTTGACTAGCTATTTGCTTGATTAAAATGCTTAGAATCATTAACCAGTTTTTATGAATTTGAATGTAGAAAATGAATATTAGATTATATAGAATAAAATTATCTGTGATAAACATTGGAGTAAAAGTATACAAGTACAAAACAAAAATATGTAAGAATACATTGTATTTGCATGTCAATATATGTTAACAATAAAACATTAAACACATGTGAAGTTTGTGTTCTGTTTGTTTTTCATTAACAACCATTTATGGGAATAAATTTCTTTAGTATATTACGTACATTTCCACACTATAGTTTGTCTCTATTATTTACACCATAAAAATAGCAGTTTTCATACTAATTTGAACTAATTATATATACTCTGTAGGCCAACATATACAATCTATAGATATAATATAATCTATGTGACAATATGCTCCATGACCTCTTAAAATATTACGCAAGTGAGTTTAATACATCCGCCCACAAGACATAATCATAATAATAAAGACGTAGGCCCACCAGCCGCGCAAACGCATTTAGCATATAGAAATATGTCCAAAAAACTCTACATTTGACAAATCCCATAAACATAAACCACTTAAGGATATTGTACCAGTAGACTTACTAATACACTATACATTAACTATACCTCAAGACATACGACATAAGACTTCAAGCACTCTAAACATACTAACTAGTGCATACCATTCATGCATGTATCTGCATCACGCACGGACATCTCAGAGACCACCCCCGCCGCCAACACCCCCATCTCCAGTACCACCCCTGCCGCCGACACCCCCATCTCCAGTACCACCCCTGCCGCCAACACCCCCATCTCCAGTACCACCCCTGCCGCCAACAACAACTGCACAGCGGAGAGCCCAAGCCCAAGCAAGGGACCCGAGAAGATAGCCATGTCTGCCGGCGCTATCGCTGGAACCGTGGTCGCTACGTTGTTGGCGGCCTCGTTGGCTGTCATGTTGATAGTGATACTCGTGGTTACAAGACGCAGACGTAAGGTGCCCAAGAATCGGGCTTCAGAGGAAGGGATTGAACTGAACTCAGAAACCAACGGCGAGAGCGACGTTGGCGACACCGAAACAAACGCAGAGAGTGACGAGGACTAGTTCGGCCAGGAATAATGTAGATCTAATTATATTGCAAATGGTAAAAAAAGTTTATTTAGCATCATACAGATTAAAGACATGTACAGGTTAAAATGTAAAATAGCATAATTTTATTGTAGCTTCCATCCTTGTGGTAACAGAAAAAACAGCAACAAATACAGTCAACAACATAAGCCCCTATCAATCAGTTGAATTCTTTTCTTTTTATCTTTGATATTAGACGTCATTTAACATAGGAAAATGAAAGGATTGCCAGAGATAATCATTTTTGCAAACCCTCTATATGGAGGTATAATTCATATATATCTTAAATAACATATAGCGATTTCTGGAAGGTATTATCCATCGGGAATCTCTAATTAAACTTATATTTAGTGTGTGTGTGTGTGTGTGTGTGTGTGTGTGTGTGTGTGTGTGTGTGTGTGTGTGTGTGTGTGTGTGTGTGTGTGTGTGTTTAGGATTTACCCGTCTCCAACCTGGATCATCCAGATTTTCATTAAGCCAAGACAAACATGTTGTGGATAAACGTCTCTATTCACCTAATAGAAACATTTAAGATGTTTGTGATATTGTTATGGCGATAATTGTGGAAAAAAACAAAAGAAAAAAAAGAAAAAAAAACACTTAATATCATTTGACCAAAATATAAAAAGGCCTGTTTCAGATCGTTTTATTAATAACGAGGACGTTGTAGTAATAATTGAAACTTAAACTAGTTAAATTATTCGCCGTGTAATTTAAAAGTAAGTTGAATCAACGCTAATAAAACAACTTAATACTTTAGCGCTAAAATGATCAAGCTGAAATGTTTTTGCAATGCTATCACAGAACATAAACAAATAGATAAAAAGGAACATATTTATAATAATTTTATATAAAGATATACGGATTTTACATATGATTTGGACCTTTAAATATTATTAAATACCCGAATTTAAGGATATCGTGTACGAGGCACTCAAAAATGGAAGTGGCAGGGAAAGTGTATGTTAAAAACTTCAGTTCGGAGTGTGACGTGAAGCCACATCTGAATATATACAATACAGAACAATTTCAGAGTAGCAGTAGATCTACAGTTTGTGATGCAACGTACAATCAGGAAATAGATCCCAAAACGCATATGGATACACATACTGGTAAACATATTCAATATGAAGTTTTTGAGAAAGCTTTCATTGGAAAAGAAACCTTGACTGAAAGCATGATAATTCATGCAAGAGAGAAACCTCATCAGTGTCAAGTTTGCGATAGATCGTTCTTTCGAAAGAAGCATCTGACTGACCATAAGAGGACTCACAGTGGGGAGAAACCTTACCAGTGTACAGAATGTAACAAGGCATTCAGTTTGAAGAACAATCTTAATGCACATATAAGGACTCACTCTGGGGAGAAGCCGTACATGTGTACAATCTGTGAGAAATCATTCCGTCAAAGCAGCCACCTCTCACTACATATGCAAACTCACACAGGTGAAAAACCATATCAATGTACAGTGTGTGAGAAATCATTTAGTCGCACATGGTTTCTGAAACAACACATGATGATTCACACTGGTGAGAAGTCACTTCAATGTATAGTATGTGAAAAATTGTTCAGGCAGGCGGGAGATCTGAAAAAGCATATGATTGTTCACACTGGTGAGAAATCTGGTCAGTGTACAGTCTGTGGAAAATATTTTAATAGTCAGCGTGGAGACCTCTCACAACACATGAAAACCCACACTGGGGAAAAACCATATCAGTGTAATGTGTGTGATAAATCATTTAGTCAAAGTGGGTCACTAAAACGACATATGCTTCTTCACACCGGTGAGAAACCATTTCAGTGTACTGTTTGTGAAAAATCATTCCGTCAAATTGTAAACCTCACACAACATATGAAAACTCATACTGGTGAGAAACCTTATCAGTGCACTGTGTGTGAGAAATCCTTTAGTCAGAATAGTGATCTAACTAAACACAAGAGGACACACACCAGAGAGTTGCCTTATAAGTGTAGTGAATGTGGGAAATGTTTTAGTCAAAGTAACATTTTCGCCAAACACAGGAGAATACACAAATCATATCTCTAAGGATATTAGTTTGAGACGTAAAAAATGTTCAGTATAAGACTTTTCATCAAATTTATCAATGTCTTTCAACAAGTATTGATAAAATATTTGTAGCAAATTATATGTATCTTGAGTAAAAACAATTAGAACTTGTCAAATACTGTAAGGGCAGAGGGCAAAAACGTAGCATGTTTAGAGGGGTGACCCAAATTAAAATAACCATATTTGTCCACCAGAAAATTATTTACTGGTATGACTGGGACTTGGGAATAGTAGAGGGATTAGGCATTGTACTTTTTCTAGGAAATGGTGATCTGAAAAAAATAGCTATTTTGTGTTGAAACGTGTCTCGAATTTAGTTACAGTATCCAGTAACACATCAATTTATGACTATTTTACAAATGGTAGAAACATTCATTATTTATGGTTAATTACTTTAAAGGGACATGCACAGCAAATGCCTCCTTAGATAGATTGAATTAAATGTGTTGTTTTTTGATACACTTGACATGTTGCTCCTAATAACTTATGATTTTACAATTATTAGTATGCGTTTTACTTCCGTGGCTGAGTAGATAGGCAGTCGGACTCATGACCTTCGCGGTCGTGGGTTCGATTCCCGGTCGAGAAAAAGATATAGTGTGACAAGGATGATAAAATATCAATACCCACAAAAATGTAGGCTGCCATATTGATTGTCAGTTTCTTATCTCCCCTGGAAAAAAGGAGCACTCCATTATTTTGCAGCCTCTATCACCCATGCGCCGGCAGCTTAAAGCAGCTGGTCAGAAATATTTATTAAGGCTGACACATTGTAAATATTGACAGACAGGATGTTTGGGTACATTTAATGAAACCATTTTAGAGTTATGATTAATTGTGAAGAAACGGAAAGTTGCACATAGATAAAAATTTATATATTCAAATGGCTCAGCAAGCACATGTACTATGTATGTCGCATAAAAGGTTGATGTGACATGAAATTCACCTGTGCATGTCTCTTTAAAGAGTTTCACAACTTTGAACAAACTTGAGCTTGTGTTCTTAGGAGCTGGTCATGTACTCAACCTAAATTTCAGATTATTTATTAAAAGAAAATTTATGGTATCACTGCCTCGTAGTAATAATACTATAGAGGGGTCGATTGTGCATTGGAGTGTCGAATGCCATTGAGATATACCAAGTTTTATGAACCCTGCACTGATTTTAGTTTGAGATGTTAAAATTGGTGCCATGGCTTTTCCACCATCAACTTGTGACTACCTACGGGCTAGTGGACTAAGATTGATAAATTTTATTTGTTCAAATTGCCATATTCTTTATACATATTTTGAGTGTATTTGAAAAACAATTTCACTAGTGGTTTTTATTTCTAGCATTAAAGTTAGATGAGTAATTAGCAAAAACAGAGTACCCTAAAATGTCAGACCACATTAACCATGCACATGCATGCATCTGTAATATGCATTTTAAATAAGCTTAAAGTTCATAAGGTAAAAAAATCATGGTGTGCAATTTGCATATCTGAACAGCCTTTTGACTAATCATTGATTAATCAATTATTTAAAAACTGGGTTTATCAAAAATTAAAATAAACGCCAACGTTTTTTGTTAGTTTACTTTACATAGTCAAAAGCTTGTTGGACAAAAAAGATTTTTAACCTATTAAGATTTTGCGGTTTGGACTCGTGGACTTAAACTAACACCCTCTTTATACCACACAGACCCGTAGACTCAAAGTTATGATGTCACTGATGTCACGCAAACCCGTCATATAATCTCATATATGTGTAGTCAGGCATGCTTACCATTACCACCAACCATCCCACACACTTGGAGGCATCACATTACCTACACACCACCTTAATCCTAGTGATTCTCTTAATCCTTTTCAGAATTAGGTCTGCTGTACTCCGCATTTTGGTGGGTGCCACTGAGTGCGCCACTGAGAGTGAGGTCCCCCTACGCTACTTTTACTTTGCAAAGTTTCTTAATGATATTATTCGTTAGTTATATTTTGGGAATGAAAATGATATACTGGTGTGAGCTAACGCTAGTTAGAGGTGCGGGGTGGGACAATTGTAGCATTGTCTCCATCAGCTAGTCAATCCCTAATATTGACCCCGCACCGTGATGGCCCGTACGTCCTACGCTCGCACTTTCCATAGGTACGTTATTTTGACGTACCTGTAGTTCATGACGTATTTTTACGTCGCCCGATGTGTCCCGATGTGTCCCATTGCCAGGCTACAGTCCGGATAAAACAGGACAAACACTGGTTTTGTCTGGTTTTAGCCGGTTTTATGTGACTTCTCAAATCAAAGACGGAATAGCCGTCAGTTTAGCTTGAGAAGTTGTTGCGACAACATCGTAGGAACCAACACCCCCGAATCTCGTAGATTCGGGGCCTTTTCAAACTATACTCACGTATTAATAAGGTTTAATACTAGACCCACGTGCATATGTGTCTTGGATCTAGTACCCTCTTTGATACATATTCAGCTTGGCGTGTGCCACGGTCTGAAGTCGTTGCTACCAGCACCAGTGCGAAGTCCCCCCCGTGTGGGGCCGTCAATCTAGTCTTGGGAGAGGCCCTGTACGACCGTAGTGTGGGCCTACGTATCATTGGGAAAAACACAACGAGAACCCAGGCGGTGTGAGCGCCTCGACCAGTACCAGGAACCGTGTACAAGTCCAAGTGGTCCTCAGTAGCTCAGTGGTTAGAGCGTACGACTTGAAAACAGGAGTTGCTTGCGTCGTAAGTTCGCGGCCCGGTCATGGCAGACACAGTGTCGCCAAAACCGATACGTCGTACGTCTGTCACTGAGTTGCTGATTTCCACCGAAGCACGTCGCCACCGTACAGTATTACTACTAGACGGTAGCGACGCCAAGCGGAGGTTCGGAAGCCTCGTTAAAAGGCGTGTCCCGTGTAGAGGAGAGCCACACCTCTGCACGTAAAATAACTCACCTAGTTTGAAAACTATAGCTAGTGTGATCCCCCCCCCCCCCCTGAGGCTCAGTTGACTACGTAGCCTGCCTCTGGAGAGGTACATGTACAAACACCACGTGGCCTCCCATTCACGCGTTGCCTCATAAGAGGAGGCCAGTTTCTCATCTGAGACTGGCTTACTTGTGAATTACATATCCCGATCCAGATCCAGAAAAAGCTTACACTGGTATAATGTCAAATTGAATTTGAGAAGCTTTTATATGCATACATACATATAAACTTTCGCTTCAGTTGCTAAGCGACGCAGTCAGAGGCACACACTTAAAAATGTCCTTACCATTATGCATAGCTTTGCCACCACCCCACCCCCATCCCCACCCCCCCCCCTCTTTCCCCACATCTGCCTATGCAGTGTCATTGACAGTGTGACAAAAATCCCCGATAATGTTGTTCTATTTCGAAATCAGCTTATATTGTTTAACATCTGATTTATAATGGGAAACAAATGAAAAGAAAGAGCTTAGTTTACTTTTATTAATCAAAGGAGTCAGACTCCTGAAAAGCCGAGCTTGCTGTTATACGTCTCTCTTGAATGAAATGTGCGTGAAATTACTACAACATGCGACCAGTCTCTAAGGCTTATTTTTTCACTAAGTTGCCAACCTGGCAACCACTGCTTCTAAGTAGGTTGCCATAGAAAACATCAAGTAGACACACTTTGGCCATTCCAATCTGTTTTTAGTGGCCAATGGCCACTTTGAAGAGGCCATGGCCACTTAGACATTTCTGAAATATTGATGGTGGCCAGAGTACATGAACATGGAGCCGTGGCGTGAGAGCGGCGCAGGCGCGAAGCATAAAGTAGGGGGGTCCGGGGGCATGCCCCCCCGGAAGATTTTGAAAATTATTATCAAAAGAAGCTATTCTGTGGCTTTTCATCCAATAAAGATCAGTAATTTTTATTTTAAATTTCAATAGTTTTTTAGCATTAATTTCTTATTTTGTTTTTCTAACAAATAAATGAATGAAAACTGCGAAAATTAATAGCAGCCAAATATTCTAGTTTTACAGTAATTTTAAACATTAACAAGATGCATTTAGCTTTTGATAAAAATCACTTATTTTCAATTGTACAAAAAATAGTTGGCAAGTGAGAACACACTACGATATCCCTCATTCAATGTTCACTGCAAGACATGATATTATAAAACGCACACACTGCTTTAACAGCAGCTGTATATAGGCGAATCATTTTAGCAAAAATGGTAGAACTAATTGCTTTAAAGCAGGTAAAAAATGGGTGGTATAGATAAAAATCTAGAAAACACAAATCCTGAAGTATACCAAAGTATACCTTGCGGATAATTAACAATAACGAATTTAATTTTGGAAAAAAATGCGAAACTAAAAACATCAGGACATTGTGATTTGAAAAGTGTATTTTGATAGAATTTGTCAAGAAAACTGCTTTCGCCCTACATTGGATACATTAGGATGGTTATAGCACTAAAGCATATTAACTGACCTACAACCACATGTAGTTATATTGTGCAATGTAAGATTTCTTGAGTAAAATATATATATTAGAAATTATACATAATGGTCCCGTGTTCAACAGGACAGTTATTCATGAAACACGTAGGGTTTAGTGTTTCCAAGTAATATCAATTAGCCTGATCTCATCAAAATAAATAAATGAATCATTACATTTAGAAAATAAAAGATATGAGTCAACCTCTTCTGATACTATCTGATTCCATTATTGACCAATATTGTCCAATGAGAGTTTTTTTTTAAATAGAAAGAAGTCTCAATAGAGTTACAGAGGTTTGGGATGGTCTGTTTAGCTGCTGGCTGGCTGCCAGTATTGATAAGGCGCTATGTGAGTATTATAAATAGCATCTCAAAACCTTTTGCTGTGTCACCTGAGAATCAATAATTGCTCATAAACAGTAGTACACAAGAAATAAATGAATGAAATTAAGTTAAAAGTAATTTTAAAGATTAACAAGATGCATTTGGATTCGGACTAGCCTCACGGAAATATTTGCTTTGAAATGACAGATGGTCATAATAAAATGGAGATTTTTGACCCATGGCGATGAATACTCGGGATTAGGTGGCCAAAGAAAAAGCAACAATTACATAATATTGGGTGAGTGAAACCCAACACTGAATCGCCAAAATGACAGGAAAATCCACATCGCCTATCTGGCCAATATGAAATAAGTTGTGATCGCCAATTGTGATTCTGAACTTGCCATTTCGACCTGGCGACCGCGAATCTTTAGACTGGCAATGCAATATAACTCGGAGTTGTTGCATGCATGCCGGATAGACAGAAAAGAACAAACACACGAGCCACACGCGTGCATATGTACTGGCGTATTGATTTTGATCGGCTGCGGCGTTTGCCAAGCTCATTAACATCGGCGATTGTCGTTCCATTGATAAATATTCAAATTGGGCACTAATTTCAGAGCGGAATGTGCTTATAGTATACTACTGGCGGTGGAGAGGGAACACAATGGAGCGCCTACGACGGCTATAAAGCTCGAGACTTCTGTGAAGCTCGGCTTTAAAAATCGTTTACATTTCATTGGTTTCTTGCCGTTTCACAATAGCATCAGACCTCTCTCAAAAGATGGCCAGAAAATGTGCTGGCAAAGACCAAGCCTGGCGATTGATCCTGACCAAACACCGCAATGTCGTATGCCGCGTTTGTCCATCCTTCCCAACCGACATACACCTATTGCCCCTGGGCACAAAATGTAGTGACGTGGTATGGGAAGAAATATCTGGTGGACCTCGCTAAGCTTTGCTTGTTTTCGAACCGAAGAACAATTGTATCCAGGCATATGGAAAAGGTAGATGACGACATGGTGACTGAAATTCAGAGTTGACTGACTTGAGAAACAAGGTTTCTCCTTCTTAAAACGTTAATAACAATGCAATGGGCCACAGTAAAACCACTGCAAAGTAATTTGTAAAGCATATTACTTACAGTATGTATTATATGTGAATGTTACATTGCCAAAGAACCAGTAGTATCCTGGGATCGGGCACGCAAACTTTCCAGTTGCTGCATCATAGGCACTGGGGAGGAGGTGTCCCTGTATGAAATGTTCTGATGTGATAGTTTGTCTCGGTTCTGCTGTGATAGGTCCCGGTTCTGTTGCGATTTCCTGCATGGCATACTCACACAAGTTTGATTTCAAGGCGTTTTACATGGATATTCACCAATATACATGGTAAAAATTTTTTTAATTGGTTCGAAAAAGATAGATTATCACTCTGTGTATTTTTCAAAATCATAAATGCCTTTACAGTGGAGTATAGTGTGTTTAATTGTGAAATTCAGTGATTTTTACCATCAAATGAAAAAAAATCAATCTTTTTTGCATTTGTCTTACTTAAAATTACTTCACTATGTAATACTGATGTATTACCCATAATTTGTGAAAGGTGTTCTAATCAACACACATGAGTTCGAAAGATATGCATGATTTTTATAAATTTAAATATGTCTCGGTTCTAATGGGATAGTGTCCCGGTTCTTTTTTATAGTGTCCCGGTTCTGCTGTGATTTTTTAAGGGCTCATTCCGGTTCTGGTGTGATATTTAAAGACCAAATGTCCATGTTATGTTGTGATAAATTCTAATTTTTGTTTCCATTTTCCATTACATTTCATTACTAATGAACTTCTTCTTTATAGTTTATAGGAGGATTTAAATAGATGTTATTATTTCCATCAGAGGGTTGGGTCAGCATATTCAACTATCTGCCATTGCATTAATCAACACCATGATACGGAGATCTGTATCTTACAACAAAAGTCACTTGCATGCGAAACCAAACGATACAGAGCAATTCATTTTAATGCTGCTTCAGCAAATTTATCATGTGGCATTGAAGACATTGTGTTTGATGAGGTCATTATGACCATTAAAATACCACACGACAAAGACAAGCAGCAGCTAAATAGTCCACCCGAGAAAGTATCAAAATCCAGCACACCAATGAAGACTGTTGACTGT
This sequence comes from Streblospio benedicti, assembly GCA_019095985.1. NCBI lineage: Eukaryota > Metazoa > Annelida > Polychaeta > Spionida > Spionidae > Streblospio > Streblospio benedicti. The sequence goes on along the minus strand of CM032660.1, from coordinate 22,492,077 downwards.
CAGAAACAATTATAACACTGACTCCCCACCATAATATGTGGTAGCTTCCTAAATGCAAGTATTTTCACTAATTTGTTTTATGAACATAGAATAGGACGTAACAAAGGCTACTATAGGCTACTATATCAAATCATTGTCATGCAGAATCTGTTCAAAAATCAGCTCAAAATGTATAAAGTGGTTTGCAGCAAAAACTATCAAAAAGAACCGGTACACTATCACAATAGCACCGGGACAGGATCAAACAGAACCGGGACAAAATAATTGTGATCACACCAGAACCGGGACTTTAGAAATTATATGTTTCACGCTTTCCATTGTTCTCTGAGTGTCACACACATAGTCTAATATAAAATATAGATGTAGATGAATTTAAACATATAAAGAGCTCCTCATAATGTGGTCTAGAATGGAATTTAGATTTTGCCATTAGTGTATACTATCAAACAGAACCGGGACCTATCACAGCAGAACCGAGACAAACTATCACATCAGAACATTTCATGCAGGGACACCTCCTCCCCAGTGATAGGCATCACAAGCGTTGAACAGCACTTTGTGTCAAATCTGACCGGGCGCAGGGCAGCTCCATTTTGAATTTGTCTTGTTGCCACACATGCACTGAACCCATAGTATGGCAGATTTCCTGAAAGTGCACAATCAATGGGGATTTTGACATTCAATATAAAGATATGAAATAGAAAATAAAATTATTTATCAAAAAGATAGATTATGCCCATATAACAATTAAAAACATATATACTGTATAAACATGCAGTTATGAGTGATCGCAGTTATTACATATACTTAAAATATATTATCTAAAAATCATCTATCACAATCAAAAAGCCAGCTCCAAACATTTCTTATTAAATAAGCCTCTGTAAATGTGATGATTACTTATAAAACATGTGACACATATGCTTGTATCAGATCATTCTCACTTAACAATAGCCTATTTCTAAATTTACCAATATTTTTAATTCAATAAAGCTTTAGCACTTAGAATAAGTTACACATTCATGCCATATTCATGCCATATTCTTCATATTTAGCTTCCACCATCGAACTGATCATCTTGGTCATAATTAATTATTGATGTCTAGACCGCATAATTTTTACTATAACAGCCATTAAAGTTAAATTTAAACTAGCGGCAATGGGTTCAGTAGATTTAGATAAGAAAAGGAACCTTAAGAGTGCAGTTCTCTATTACCTCTATACAAATTGTGCTCCCCAATAGCAATTTTGAATTTGAGCACCCTGCGTTTTGTAGCCACTGTTACTTGGCCACCAATATTGCTATGGCTACTTATGCTATATCATTTGATAGCCCTTAGCTTGTGCAATGCTTTCATAGCACTCAATATGCATTTGATTGGAGATTTTCGGAATATTACTGTCTTAAACTCTCAACAGTTGTTTTCTTCATACACTGTAGCTGTATTTTGACTACCCTGTGGCACAAATAACCCGTACATACAGGCTTGAAGTCTAAAAGTTAGTAAAGTCTTACCCGTTTTACTGTCTAATGAATCACAATTTCTACCAATATCAGTGACTTGAGACTTCAGCAATTCATTGTCAAACTTTATATCTTTCACCTCAGCCT
>CM032660.1:22478748-22490365 GCA_019095985.1 Streblospio benedicti | reverse complement strand
TGAAGAGTTTACGTAACTTTGCATGATTGGTGGTTGGTATGAGGGTTCAAATTAAGCTTAGGGAGCCACCTGAATTTTGACCTTTAAAAAGGGGTCAAATCAGGGGTCAAAGGGGTCAAAAATGATAAAATTCCATTTATCTCATTTAATATTGAATTTAGGAACAAAACTTGTATTGACCTTAGATAGGAACTTGGGTATGTAGATTTCAAATATCACATTGTATTTGACCTACGACCTTTCTTTCTAGGTCAAATAAGTAGGTCAAAATTCAGAAAATTACGATCTTTGTGTATCTAACAGAAATAAAGAACATTAAAGTAACATTTAGTATTCATATTCATAGAACATGTTCTAAGAAGTATTTATGAATCATTTATTGTTGTTCCTTTATTATAAATATTGCAATATTAAAGATATTTAGCCCAAAGTACGCAAGCTGACTTCCCATGCTATCTACTGCATGCACGTTCCTAGATCGATCAATCGTACACTTTAAGGAAGAATTTATGAAACTTTGCATGATTAGTGGTTGGTATGAGGGTTCAAAATCAAGCTTGGGAACTTGGGAGGGGTCAACTCGGGTCAAAGGTCAAAAATGATAAAATTGCATTTATCTCATTTAATATTGAATTTAGGAACAAAACTTGTATTGACCTTAGATAGGAAGTCAATTTCAATTTAACGGCCCTGGGCGCTTGGATGGTCGTATGTATTTGGTATATTCTTACTTCATCTAGATGGATGGAATTTCAAAAGAACATGTTAAAGTTCTTATATAGTTCTTATATAGATTTGCAAATGATATAATAAGAAAAGTAATCATTCTTAATACATTAAAAAATTATTAAACACAATAACTTGTAAATATATGGGCACCAACCTGCATTACCCTCAAACACTACAATTTAAAAGACTAGTTTAATTACAGAATTTTAAACAGATTCCTTGTGAATATTCAATAACTTATTGATCAACTAGTTAGATCTAATATTACAAGTAATATATTTTCAACATACCTAAAACTTTCTTTTCATCCATGATTTATTTTAGTTAAAAAATCAACATTAATGTCCTAACTTGCCAACTCACATACAAAAAAAAACATGTACTATGCAGAAAGGCTTAAGTTAATACTGTTCTACTAAACCTGACACAAATGTGTGTACTATATTTGTGGAAATCAATATTGAATCAAAGATCAATATTAGGGCTTATTTTTTAAGTCATTTTGATCCCAGCTCTTCCAAGGCTCTGTCACACATTAACACTAGGTGCCATACTACACTTATGAAGATTCGCCTGCTGATGTGATAGTCATTATTTATGTTTTGTTGTTTTGTATAAAATTTGAAAGCCATTTTTAATATCATCAAAGATGAAACAAACAAGCTATTGATGCAGTGGAAAGGTCCTTATGTTGTGGAGGAGGTGGTCGGTATGAATGATTATAAGGTTACTGTAGGTGGTAAGTCAAAGACATACCATGCTAACTTGCTGAAACAGTATTTTGAACGTAGTGAAGTTGATGACCATAGAGCAGGAATGTTTGTTGTGTGTGCTGCCATTGTTGAAAGTCATGTTTGAGTCGGACGATACAGTAAATGACGAAGATTTGTTGGAACTCGATTATACTAGAGGTAAAGAAAGTTATACAGATGTGAAGATAAGCAATGACCTGGATATAACGCAGAAGCAGCAGTTGAGGGAGGCGACAGCAGATTTCAAAAGCGTTTTTACTGAAACACCCGGTTTGACTAGGTTAGTGGAGCATAAGATTCCATTAACAACAGCAATACCAATCAAATCAAAACCTTATCCGATCCCGTATAGTTGCAAAGAAGGGTTGAAGATGCAAATTAAAGAAATGTTGGATATGGGTATTATTGAGAGGTCTGATACACCGTATGCATCCCCGTAGTAGTTGTGAAAAAGAAGGATGGATCTGATAGAGTGTGTGTCGACTACAAAAAACTGAATCGGTGCGGTGTATTTGATCCAGAGCCGGTACCTATTGCACAAGATTTGTTCGCTGATATTTGTAAAGCGAAGTATCTGTCAACAATTGATTTAGCAAAAGGATATTGGCAGATTCCAGTTGCTGAAGAAGATGTGAAGACGGGATTTGTGACATTTGAGGGTACCTTTGTGTTCAAACGAACTCCTTTTGGAATGGTGAATTCAGGAGCCACATTTAATAAGATGATGAGAAAGCTGTTGGGAGGGCTGGAAAATGTAATTAATTACATTGATGACATATTGGTTTATACTGACACATGGGAGAAACATTTAGAAGTGCTACGAGAGGTTTTTCAAAGAATCGCAGATGCTAATCTCCATGTGCGTCCTTCCAAATGTTTGTTGGGTGCTGCCACGGTGGATTTCTTGGGACATCATGTAGGCAAAGGCTGTATTGGATTACATGAGTATAATGTGGATAAGGTTAGAAATGCTGTGCGACCAACAACTAAGAAACAGGTTCGCTCATTTTTGGGTCTGACTGGATTCTACCGAGATTATGTACCACATTATTCTACGATAGCTTGTCCTTTAATTGATTTGACAAAAAAAGGTTTGTCAAATGTGGTTAAGTGGGGAGAGGCTCAGGAGAGGGCATATGTATCATTGAAGCAGCACATAACAAGCGAACCTGTGTTGAAGTTGCCTGATATGTCACGGCAGTTTGTGCTGCGTACAGACGCATCTGATGTTGGCGTGGGTGCAGTTTTGATGCAAGAGTATGATGATGAGTATTTTCCTGTATCATTTGCTAGTAATAGATTGTCCAAGCGAGAGAAAGCGTACTCTGTTATAGAGCGAGAATGTCTTGCCCTAGTGTGGGCTGTAAAAAAATTTCAGTTGTATCTCTACGGGAAAAGTTTTATTTTACAGACTGATCATCAGCCATTGCTATTTTTGAGCAGTGCCAAGGTTGCTAATTCAAGAATTATGAGATGGGCATTGTTCTTGCAGAGTTATTCTATACGGATAGAAGCAATTAAGGGTTCTGTTAATGTGGGGGCTGATTTTATGAGTCGTATATGTTAATATGCATTGTGTGTATCGACTATATATTTTGAATTGATAAACATGCTGGTTTACATATTGTATTATTATAAGAATAATATATAATATTATTCTCAAAACGGGAGATATTGTCACAATATGTAAAGTATTATCGTGTTTTTTGCAAAGTATAAACAGGGCAGTTTATGTAAAAATATTATCGTGTTTTTTGCAAAGTATAAACAGGGCAGTTGGTGCAAGGTGTACTGTAAATTTTTTGTAATGTAAATGTAGTATTTGTTTGAAAATGTATTTTCCTGATGGCCTGTTTTTAGTTAGTCAGTTTTTTTTTTGGGAGAGAAGGTCACACTGAAACATTGTTCACAATAAAACGTTCACAGTAAATTATACATAGATCCACGATAGGAGCAAGAAGCAGAGAAATACTGGAAGTGGAAGTATTGGAAGTGGAAAGCATTCTTGATATTGGAGGACACTGGGGAAAGGATATTTGATATTGGAAGTGGAAGTATTGGAAGGGAAAAGCATTCTTGATATTGGAGGACACTGAAGGAAAAGCGTATATGACACTGGAGGACACTGGATGTGTAGATGGGATTCGTAAATGGTGAATGTTACACTGAAATATTTAATTCATGTATATATGTTCTATATAAAACCTGTATATACGTTTTGATTAGTTATAAAGTTATTAAATTAGCTCTTTTGTATTCTACTTTTCTCTACCTGGGAACTGCCTTGGGCAAACCTGTGACATATATTACATGAAGGTTTCTCTAAAAAGATTATTATTCTTTTGAATATTAAGTCACAATGCTCTCATGATTTCACCATATGAAAAGATAATCCTTGCCACTGAAAAAGGACGTTATGATTCTTGAATGGAACGCTGCGCATAGATAAAAATGTATATATATATATAAATGGCTTAGCTAGTACTGTTTGTGTGGCATTAAAGGTAGATATGACATGAAATTCTCCTGTGCATGACTTTTTAAGTTTGAGTCAGCCACACCCTAGGAAGTCACTGTGCCTCACTCAAGGAACTTCAAATGAACACCGCCACTCACGCCCATGTGTATACAGGTATTGGTGTGTGATTCCACTGTTAATTATTATCTTATTATATAAATACGTTTGAACATATATGTCTATCACCCAATGCTAGAACGCCGCCCCCCCCTTATCTTTTGCTACACCACCCCCCCCTCCCGCAGGGTGATGTCATTTGTGTGAATGATCCCATGGTTCTATCAAATTGGCGGCGGGTGATCATATATACAAATTCATTATTTTGTTTAAATGTACAAGTAGTAAATCATACAGTAAAACATTCTAAATATGAACCATTCAAAGCACACTCCCATACATCGGCTGACGGGTATGCTCCCCCCGAATGACCCACCTGTTCCACCCTCCCAAGTAGCTATGAATGCATACTTTTCGTTGTCCAGCAGCTATGAAATGGCATTTTGTAATGCCCAGCAGCTATGAAAACTCTATGTTAAGGCGACACCTTTAAAGTATCTGTCGCATCCTAGGCTTCTCATTTGCCAATTGGATATGTGTCAGCTGATGTGTGTTTCTTTCTCTCAGTTCAATTGCTTGTCCCCGCCCCCGCCCCTTTCGCGGGATTCAAAGTAACTGTGTTATATAAACGAATCTTTGCAAAAATCAGTGTATTAGCAATACAGTGTTGGTGCATTGTGACTCAATATTTAAAAGAATAATAATCTAACAAGATAATTTCTTATGCAATAAAATGTGATCTTTTTGGCAAATTAGATATATTATTAGTATTTTCAAATGCAAGTTAACCATATTTTAATTATGCAAAGGTGTCTAATAGATTTTCTTTGATAACAATCAACCAGTTTTTGAAGAATAACTATAAACCTATATAAAGAGTGTGTGACGAGGTACGTTATCAGTGTGTGAAAAATTCATGCTTGCAGTCGTAGACGCGTGAATACATTGCTAAAATGATGAATTGATACATTTTCGGACCAATGGGCCTTCGGACCAATGGGTCGTCGGACCAATGGGTCTTCGGACCAATGGGCCTTCGGACCAATGGGTCGTCGGACTAATGGCATGGCACCGTAACGATACTCCCAAACAATGTTCCATAAAACATACCCTGTCAAAGTGGTCCATATAATAGACCCTGTACAGATACTGTATGATGAGAAAATATACCCTGTCCAACAACAGTCCCTTTCGATCTACCTTTAACAATGTAAGCCCTCGCCCCCTCCCCCCCAAAAAAAACTGTTGGAACTAATATTTTGAAATTTGAATTTGAGCAGGATAGTGATGGTATTGAAACACGTTAAGAGTAAATAGAGTAAATAATAATTTATAAAACATTTATAAGAACATAGATTTAATTTAGACCGCATTAGAGCAGCAGAAATAGAAGAAAGATTTTTTTTTCTAAATGCGACCATAAGCTGTATAGATCTACCATATTCACAAATCTTGTACACATACATATGACATTATTTACAACAATTACACAGAAACATTGGATATATACGTCCTTTGCCCTTTACAGTACTAACTGTTAGTGTTATAATGTGGAAATTTACTGAATATAATTCCATGCATGTTAGACTAGTCATTGGCAGATCCATTCGCTCCCCACCCCCACCCTATTCGAAATAGAGATCATAGCATATAGAATGTCCACCACTGGATGTTCCCTATTTGAAATAGTGGGATTAATTGCGTCGCTTCAGCTCAGCTGCTGAAGCAAGAATTGTGTTTCGTTCGTTTGTAACTATGTTTGTATGTATGTATGTCTCCGGACAAGCTAGCGGGCGTACCGATGAACCGATTTCGTTCAAACTTTACACAACTATGAGGTTTTGAGCCGACACCGAAGTGATTCGATATTGGGCAATCTGCCAATTAAACTGTGGTCTCTAGAAGCCCATTCATGATATTCTTACTGATATTCAATGCAATTAAGGCACCAAGAAAAATCCATATTCCAACCCAAGCAGCAAATATTGATTATTGGGTTTGAAACTGATATTGATTAGTATCTGTTATTCAAACAGTACTATTTATTGCAACACAAATATCTTTTGCCTGGGTATATTGATTTTCATTCTTTCTTATGTTTTCTCCTCAAATTCATTTCTTGATTATAAAGTATACATCATTTCAGTATATATCTTAATTGCCCATAAGTCAACGTCGTTCTAGTTTATGTTGTTGTTGTTTGTTTGTTGTTGTTTGCTTTTGTTTTGTTTGTTTTTTCCAGCCGGCACCCAAACCGATGAATGACCGAGAAAAATATGTAAGTTTTCCGCTTAATGTACAGATTATCATAATTGGTGAATAATATAACAAACAATACTTCCGGAAAACGATTTCCGGGTTTAGCCGGTTTTTACAATTTAAGCATATTTTATTCAATTTGTACAGGTATACATCCTTGTAGTTACGATTCTTTTTAAAGTAAATATAACCTCTACATGTGCTTGATCGTATGAATTCAAATTTAATAGACATACTCAAGTACGAAGGCAGTGGAGACGTTTTAATGCTTTAGATTGTAAATATATAATTTGAAATATTGGCCGTTCACAATACACGAAACCACGGTTTCGTGACGTGCTGTACTTTGGCCCGATTGCAGGTAAGATTCTCGTTCCCCGTAGTAAATAGAGAGAAATTGCCGACTTTCTACCCTAGAGTCTTGTATTAAAATTGTGCTAATCTTCTTACTTTTAACTTCGGCTGAATTCGCTAACCTCTGCTCTACAACATACTAGAAGTATTCACAGAAATAATTGATAATAAAGATTTGCTGAGACATTTACTTTTCCATCTTTTTGCATCCACTACCAAATGAAAATACTGCACAGAGTCCTGACAGCAAACGTTTGACGTTCCACGAGAGCGTTGGATCACAAACAAATACTGACTAGCAGGTGGTTGCTCACAAAAGTGCTTTCTTTCTAATTTTCGGGATAACTTTATCTCAAACGAATTATAAAATGTTATGATATTACTAGAGCATGCAAACAGCCATACCTTACCAGAAAATAATAACAAATGGAGCTGTCAACACACGGGTTAAGAAATATCTATAGGTGTTTGGTTGATCTATAAATCTAGACTAACATGACCCCACTCATCAAAATAAAGTGATACTGCATAGCAGGTGGATCCTTGAGACCTAATATCTTTATTTTATTTTCCAAATTAATTTTCATTTGAAGGATTGGTGAAATGTAACATTATTACTACAGCTTGCACACAGGAATAACTTATAAGAGTTCTATTGCAGATACAGCTGTCAAGACACGGATTTAGTTTAGAAAGACGATCTTGGTAGATTTATATAGTTTGCTGACGGAAATCAACCACCATACATATAGTCTTTTTTTGGCTGTTATTTCCGTTATTATCTGCCCTATTAATGTAAAATTAGGATTGGTCAATCAGTAGTAATAGGCGTTCAATCCATTCATATCATTGGACATTTTCTGATACTTTACGGCTTATAATAGCTGAGTTTGACTTAGGTGCACATTGGAAAATAATGCCACAATATGGTCAAACTAACGAGCTTGTGTATCTTTACTATCTATCATAATCTCATCTCCATCCAGTATGTTGTGGGCGAGTGTATATATAATGAGTTCTAATTCATAAATAGGATAAATAATAAATTTAAACCATATAAATATTGGGTCAAAATACGGCAATTTTCCCTTCATTAACACGGGAGCGAGTTTTATTTACCTGCAACTCAACGCTCGTGGCTGACGCATCCTCCATCACATGCTTTGCTACGGCGAACGTACATACGTATGAATCAGAGCTTTTTCATCAATGCTGTTTCTTGAAACCGTGTTTTCGTGTATTCTTTCACTATAGAAGGTTTCATTCGATTGTGCTTTATATAAGCGTCAGTCGTTAACCAAAGCCATTCATATTCAAACTATAGCCCATCCCTTAATATACCAATAAAAAAATTTGTCACCAGAAAATACACATAATTTTTTCCAGTCATTTTTCTTTTTTTCCAGTCATTTTTCTTACATTTCACGATCTAGTGAAAACAGTACCGAACGATTTACGTACGCTTGCAAAGACTTATTAAAAACAGTACCGAACGATTTAAGTACGCTTGCAAAGACTTATTAAACGAAACCCGTTTCATTCCATGACGTCATTTATCAGAGACTAGTCTACACTTCCAAGAACTGAGCGCACAACACATGGTTTGTGGAAAAATAAACATAGTACCCGCCATGTTGGCAGTACTGATTTCCATCGATTAAAACAATAAAAACAGTATTGAATGTTTTTAAATCCATAACCTTGGATATTAAATGAAAAGTTAGGGTGTAAAACATAGAATATTTATTCGATAAAATGGTGGATGACAAATGAGAGGTAAAGTTTTTATTTCAATATTTCCTCTATAGTGAAAGAATTGTGAACGGCCAGTATCTGCAAACTTGAGTTGAACTTGAGGCTGAAGTCGAGCTCGTGTTATTCAGCAAAACAAGAGTGTATAGTATACACGTGTCGTTAGAGAAGCAGTTCTCGTGAATGAAAATGCGGTGCGGTGCGGTGTATTCTAACACAGGGGCAATTTATAGAGATATGTATTGGCCGTTCACATATTTTTCGGTATAAAAGAAATTTTGCAGTACCGACCTTCCCTTTCAGTGGACATACTTCATTTTAGGAAATAAATCTTCTACACATCACAACCTAAGTGGTTACATAGTATGTAAAGTTCCAGATATATACACGAACATGCTCTTCTGTTTATTAAGCTCGAAGCGATGAAATTCAGTATTACTAAATGGCGTCTTCTGTGTTTACATTTACAGCAGAACCCATACGTCGAGGCAGTTCTTGGAAGTGAAGTCCAGTCTTAAGGCGCATTATTTTTGTACTAAAATATGCGCACAAAGATTGCAGGGTTGGCAGGTTTCTCCCCTATGGGGTTTCTCCCCTAGTTTCTCCCCGGTTTTTACCCGTGCGGCAGAAATACCTTTCTCCCCAGTTTCTCCCCACTTTCTCCCCTTTTTTTAGGGGAGAAACTAAAATTTTTGGGGAGAAACTGGGGAAAAACTATTTTAAAGCATTTTCCATACAATATTCTTTAATATAACTATATTAGAATACATTGTATACAGGATAAATGATTATTATTTATTAAAATATAGTTATATACCCACCAATTATCACAATTTATGCACAGGGGAGAAACTGGACATTAGGACAGAAACTCTTTTTTACATGTTTTTCCTATTTTTTGTTTGTTTGGTTAAACTATATTACTACATTGTAAACATAATAATAATTAGATATCAAAATAATCAAATCCTAAGTACTAACAATTTGACATGATTTGAAGGGTTGGACCATAGATCAAAGGCTTCAGTAAGAACTTCAGGTGGGCAGCCACAGCCACTAATTAAGCACTTTGATTTACTATGTAACTTTTCTTTATTGTTTCATATCAAAGGGGTTAATATTGTTCCATAAACAATGTCTCACAACTTTCCTTGTTGATGTAAGCCAGTGAAATTATTCTTTTGCTTTATATCAAAGGGGTTAAAATAGTTCCATAAACAATGTCTCACAACTTTCCTTGTTGATGCACGCCAGTGAAATGTATAAAAGGAATGTATGGATTTAATAGGCAAACAGTTTTATTCTGAACTTTGGACATGTTAAATACATGTACATCTAGGATAAATATAGAATAATAGGTAAATAATCACACTACATCAAAATGTATAAAGGAGGTCATCCCAAAGACAATATTTGGTTGTACTTTCTTCAAGTAACAATAGATGGAAAATTATATGCCAAGTGTAAAAAATGTGATAACCAGTTTTAGTGTATATATTTAATTGTAATATTTTCATATTCAATGATAATATTGTTATGTATGTATGACAGCTGATGTAAACCAAATTATAATATTGATGTTAATGTAAATTTTATATATATTTCTCATATATCATTTTGTTGAACGGATTTATCATTCGATTCATTGTAGGATTGTAAAAGTGATTTTAAATTGTATATTATATGAATAAATGTTTTAATATTTTAACTTCTGTTTACCATTGTTGTTTAGTATAATTTTTCACACTAATTATATAATATAATATCATCAAATGAGTTTCTCCCCAGTTTCTGCCCGGCAGAAACCATTTCTCCCCAGTTTCTCCCCTGGGGAGGGGAGAAATACCTTTCTCCCCGGCAGAAACCCAACCCTGAAAGATTGTATTTATGGTGCAATGCGAATGCTAAAGTGTGATAATATTGTTATCGTTTATATTGATAACTCTTAGAAATAAATAATATCCAGATCAAAATAAAAATTTCCGCAAAATAAACAAATTATAATAGCGCTTCTCTACAACGGATTGTAGCTAGACCACTTGCTAATATTTGACGTCATCATTTTGAACGCGCTTCGTATTATACTCATCGAGTTTGTACGTAAATCGTCCGTCAGCAGTTCAGGAAGTGCATGAGTTGTACTCAAAAATGCACTGAAAAATGTTGAAAAGTAAGATAACTACAGCTACATGCATTTCGTAGATAATAACTTGTTGGAACATATTAGGTTGTGAACCATAGATATCGGATGAATAGCTTTGGATACCGACTGTTGGATATGTGCAGCAAAAACGCGATATTTCTCGTATACCGAAAAATATATGAACAACCAGTAGACATTTTACTGACATGCAATCAAACCTGGACCATAGAGGTTCAGGTTTGATTGCATATCAGTAAAACGTTAAAATTGCTCCCCTGTATTCTAAGCTTTTTATCAACATTGCGTGTTATCATACTGTTAGACGCACCTGTAATAATTAGGTTCTGGGCTGTAGTCTCGTGTGTTTGTTATCATTCATTATTCATGTTCTAAGTGCATTTAGGCGTATCGGACATGGACACCACGTTGTGTTTCTACATGAGCCTGCAGAAACAGGTTAGGTAATCAACTGAGCCCCGGGGTTGGGGAATCACACTAGCTATTGTTATCGAACTAGGTGCTTTCTTTAGTGCAGACTTCCGTGGGATAACTGGCCAATACACTGGACACGCCTTTTATAAAGACTTTAAAAACTTTTCCTTGGTGTCACCACCATCTTGTATGATATACTCAGCAGTGGAGACACTGAGTGGACTCAACTGCCTTGTAAGGGACGCAAACTTGCCATGGAGGCAAATTCCATTTGGAAGTCGTACGCTCTAACCATTACATCACTGAGACCACTGTGTTAGTTTACTGTAGACTCAGGGATCGATCACTGTGACGTAAATTAGCTGAATCTCTCTCAGCTATCAGATCTCTGTTGATAATCGCTCTGGACATGGATCATTAAAGAATCATTGGACATGTGTTGTCCTCCATTCCAGTATATTGGAACCATTTATTTCCGTATGGTTGAATTTGTTTGCATATTTATATTTTATATGATCATCTCTTACTGCTCATCAGTTTGTTAATCGTTTATTTAGCATGAGCACAGTTGATCAAGGAATGTATCAGACAACTTTACAAACAATTTTATTATTGCATAAT
>CM032660.1:22411700-22478648 GCA_019095985.1 Streblospio benedicti | reverse complement strand
TGTAATATTCAACATGTACCTCTGTGTCTTTCACAAAAGAAGTCATCTATCATTCTCTTTGTTAAAAACCTGTGTTTTTTTGTAGGAATTGGGAGTCACAGGATGCTTTTATCGAATAAATGTCACTTCAGAGAGTTTTACACAGACGCATATTTTTTACGACATTATCATACAAATTTAATAATGTACTTTTGGGCCTACATGGCATTATCATATGAGATTAGTCACTTAGTTTGGACCTAAGATCCTGCTAGATATCATTCTCATGCAGGGTTAATAAGATAGGTGGAGGGAAGCCCTACTTGTCATGCATTTATATAAATTTCACTGTTCACATATTAACACTAGATTATATGTGATATGTAATAATTGTGAAATAATGATTAATGTCAACAAGTCCATGCTACAATGTATATGTCAGAGAATTCACAATTCTGATGTTTTCTTTTGTGAAAAAAATCCCAGTTTCATGATGTATGTAAACATTCTCTTGTCTACGTTTTTGTAGTACTGCAGACAAATGTACATACCTCAACATGACGGAGAGCAGTGTGGATGTGGCAGATACCCCCAGGAGTCTGGGTGGGGTGGCCGTGCCGCCAGACAAACCACCAGACATACAATGGTGAGGCGCACATCAAACGCATGCATTCCCATTACTCTGATTTTAAATATTTAATATGTAATATGTGAGGTTTGGTATACAGCTTCATGTCTCATCTTAAAAGTTATTTATTCCATGTTTTTCATAGCTGTAAAAAGGTGCAAAAAGAGTACAACATTGTTATTATTCAAAGAGGTTATTATTTACACTGTGTTTTGACTATTTTTGGACTTTTTTTAATCTTTGAACAGCTATGAAGAAAATGAAATAGATATGATTAAAAGTAGTATTCTATTGACATTTGCCTCTGTTGTCCAGCAACACACTCCAGTACCTTATTCCATTCTAGCATTACATAGATGGGTGTGAACTGCATTGTTATAAACATCTACATGTGTGTACCTAAAAGTCTATCATCACATAAACATGTTTCTCATCACAAACCGAACAAATATTCTAATCCCATGGTCATGCAGTCCATAATCTGGGTTGAGTTTAAAATCTTTTTGGAGATGCCTTATCTAAATAACTTACTCCCTTACCCTTGACACCATCACCAAAATACCCAATACCTAAAACACAACATTCTACAGTAGACACCTGTATCTCAAATCTCTATGGATAACAGTTAAATATTCAAGACAGCCAATATTAGACGGAACTCAGGCAGATCCAGATTTTCAGAAAAGGGGGGGCTCACTAAAGGGATTTCATGGGTTTTGTACAAGCCATTGAATGTGAACATGCCAAAAAAACCTATGAAAATAAAATATTTGGGTGGAAAAATTGGGGGGGTGGGCCTGTGCCACCTCTGAATCTGCCTATAAAAAACCAACTGATATGTTTATTATATGGATAAACTTAATCTCATAAGTAGTAAACCTAAGATAAAAAAAAAAAAAAAAAATACTCAAGATGAGTAGAATCCAGATATTATGGTTCAACTGTATTCCCTCTCTAAGTAGTAACCCTGTCATGTAACGTAATATTTGCATCAGTCTCTTGTGAATGTTAACATGTACAGAATCATGCAAGATGAGCAATAACGAGACTCTACCGTACCCCCCTGCTCAGGCAGCACATCATCTGGGTGGACCGAAACATCTGGCTGTGGGGCATCCAGGTGTGCGTGGCGATCATCTCGCTGGCGGAGACGCTGCTGCTCACCTACCTCGGCTACAAGGGCAACATCCTGCAGCAGGTGCTCACGCCCGGCTTCCTGCTCGAGCTCGTCAACACTGTGCCCTTCATCGTCACTGTGAGTACTCAACAGGAGTGATTATACAGTAGAATCTCTCTAGTAGGACCACCTTTTGAACAAGTGCTGGGTGGTCTCAATAGAGAGGTGGTCTCCATACAGAGATTCATTTTCGTATAAGTTGTATCACTGAAACTCATCAATATTGTGTTCTTCATCATCACTGTGAGTACTGAAGAGGAACGATTATATAGTAGAATCTCTCCATTAGGACCACCTTTGGGACAAGTGTTGGGTAGTCTCAGTAGAGAGGTTGTCTCTATACAGAGGTTCATTTTCATATAAGTTGCATCGCTGCAACTCATCAGCACTGTGCCCTTCATTGTCACAGTGGGTACTGAAGAGGAGCGATTATAGTATCAGAATTGTGTCCAGTTTACAGCCAGGATGTAGGGTTGATGTTGAATGCTCTTAGGGTATTGTTGTAATATTTTGGGGGTTACTGATGAGTGCATCACTAGCTTACATTGTACATACACTGTGCCCTTCATCGTCACCGTGAGTACTGAACAGGAGTGATTATACAGTAGAATCTCTCCATTAGAACCACCTTTGGGACAAGCGTTGGGTGGTCTCAACAGAGAAGTGGTCTGTATACAGAGATTCATTTTGGGGGCTTTACTGAGAGAGCTTTTGTATCACTGAAACTGGTCAATATTGTGTCCTTCATCGTCACCGTGAGTACTGAAGAGGAACGATTATAGTATCTGGCGTGCAGGGATTTTCTGCAGTTTACAGCCAGGATGTAGGGTTGATGTTGGGGGTATGTTGAATGGGTTTACTGGTATTGTTGCAATATTTCCTTCCTTGTCACCGTTTTACTGATATAGTATCAGACATGCAGGGATTTTGTACTGAGAGAGAGCTTTCATCTCTGTAATTTACCTACGCTGTGTCCTTTATCGTCACCGTGAGTACTGAACACAATTATATCACTGTTATTAGCCCATCAGACATGCAACCTATTTTGTACTGACAATTTGATTTTTGGCATCTCATGGTGATTGACCTGACATGTACAGTGTCCTTTTATCGTCACCGCAGCAGTTGCTGTTATCGTCAACAAATGAAGATTTATTCAGTGCTAAACTATGTCTATATTAGAATGATTATAATATCAGGCTCGCAGAGGATATTTTGCGCATTCAAGTATAAGGAGCTTTGCAATGAAAAAATGATACCTTGTCAATTGTAACCAAACATTGATTAAAGTACTTTAGATAATAAACAATCTTAAACAATAGTACCGTACCAGTGTGTAAAATTTCACAGAATATAGAGCACTTTGGGTTCTAGTCTAGTCGATTTTTTGTAGCAATTTCAAAGTAGTTTAAATGTCAGTAATATGGCATTAAAAGGTGTTGCTGTGATCTCGCTATTTCGGGCATAAATGTTTAAAACAGACTCTACAATTTTGTCGATTTCTATTTTTCAGATTTTCTACTCTCCCATTAGAGACATCTTTGTACCTGTTTTTCTCAATTGTTGGCTCGCAAAAGTTGCCTTAGAAAATATGCTCGTAAGTAATGTCTAGCTAAACCTTATACACGAAATATGTCATATTGAAATTCCATTTTGAAAAGTTAGTACGTACATGTAACTTATGTTTTTCATCCATCGAAACTCTCTTCAGATTTGTGTAGTTCTACAGCCACATTGCATATAATATTATGCCAGAATTACCTATAAATCACCTGATAAATACTGTATGTGTCATTCAAACTAATCCACAACCTCACATTCAATATTTGGCCTTCCAGAATGACCTTCACCGTGCCATGCAGCGGTCTCAGTCTGCCTTGGCTCAACAACTCGTGGTTCTCATAGCAACCACACTTTGTATGCTTTTTATAAGGTGACAGCATTTTAAAATTTTAAAATTCCTTATATAGCAACATATAACGTATATAATCTTGCTATTACACATGTGTTTGCCCGTGATACCATAATTCCTAGAATTGTATTTCGTTTCATTCAAAAGTTAGGAAATCCAAATATGACTGAAAGTCGTGCCTACAAATTACATATAGTCAGAAGAAGTGAAATTCCTCAAGGTCCCATTCTTCTCTAAACAGATACCATTGTGAAACTCCATATTGAGACCACTTGAGATAACTACCCCCAGTGGTCTTAATAGACGTTAAATTACTAGTACTGTAATATCCAGTCCTCTATGAACCTTCTCCAGTATACTTAGTATGCAGGATACTGTAATTCCCAGTCCGCTTTAACCTGCTCCACTTTCTCCCACAGTGTGTGAGATATTCAATAAAATCTCCAATTAAGACCATCACTCTAATGAGATATAAATATCTAGATCACTGTTGAAGGTCTTAAACCTTCATAAAGCTACCAAAATGAACCTCTATATTATTGGGACCACCTCCCTATTGAGACCACCTAACACTAGACCCAAAGGAGGTCTTAATAGAGAGGTTCTACTCCCTCTGTACTGTTTGAGACTGTGAAAATTGGTCTCATAACAGTGAGGCCTTGAGGTCTCAATAGAGGGGGTCTTAATTGGAGGCTCTACTGTATTGTAATTCCCAGTCTGCTTTAACCGGCTCCACTTCCTCCCACAGTGTGTGTTGTATCCAGTAAAATCTCCAATTAAGGCCATCTCTCTATTGAGGCCAACGAACACCAGTCCCAAAGGTGGTCCCAATAGAAGGGTCTACTGTACTGTAATTCCCACCCCACTTTAACCCACTCTACCTCTTCCTCCTCCAGTGTGTGCGGTATCCAGCACATCCAGCGCGGCGGCGCCCGCCAGTTCAACCTCTTCGACTCGCTGTGGTTCGTGGTCGTCACCTTCTCCACGGTCGGCTACGGCGACATCTACCCCGACATCTGGCTGTCCAAGCTCTACATGATGATGCTCATTGTCGCTGTGTTCATCGTACTGCCTTCTCAGGTAGCAATCAGTCTGTTAAATCAATTTATATTTGCAGGCCCTGATTTTTTTCGCATTCAAAGGGTTTGGATGGGGCTGCCGAGAGTCCATGTCAACAGTTCTCTTCAAGTATTACATTATAATATAGAGAAATTTTAATTAATTGACTGGAGTGTAAGGATTATCATGGAGGGTTGTTTCTCCAAGTCTACACATAGCTTCTCTCAGGACTTGAATAGATGCCATTGGGTTAGTGGTCTAGGGTTCGAGTTCCAGTAGAGGCTATTTGATATATATCCCTTCAGACTTGGAGATTGAACCCCCTTTGTCAATTCTCAGGTACTGTCTTCCGATGGGAAAAACTAAAAATATGGCTGTGGTCATATGGCGAGATATGTGGACTTCTTTCTATTCTCCATGAATGTTGCTGTTCAATAAACATGGACAGAAGGACTGTCGTAGCATATGCAATGTACATACATCCCCACATTTTGTGTCTGTGTAAACATCACATATCAGTGTTCTGGTTTTTAATATTCAGATAATATATTTTGGCTTTGCTTAATAATTACTTTGACATATCAGATTGCCTATTATGCCTATGATGAATCAATCTTTTAATTAGAAAGTAGGTTCTACTCAATCATTTAAGCTTCGGTTTAGGTGCAATGCTAATGCGTTTTTCATTTGGCATGAACAAAATCAAGCTTTTAAAATGATGCATACACGTGTTTCCATGTTAAGCAAATCATTAGCAGATATTTAAGAATGTCATAGTGCAAGTAAAAGAGTTTTTGCTGATTTATTTTATGTTCCTGCAATAATTGTATTTTGTAACTCATAGCTGGGGGATTAACAGTCCCACCCATTTGTCATGACGACCACAGGTGTATCATTGCTCAAATGGTCAAATGATCAGTCAGGCAGATTACACTGAACAGTGAATACAAAGACTTCATCATCATTAACATCATAATGAAAACTTATTTTTATAGCTTCGCAATTCATTAAAGTTCACGAATACTTGCAAATCTCAATAGATGGTGGACTTTAATATTAATGCACTTAGTGTTGGCTCAATGAAAATAGCAATTTAAAAATGCATCCATATTACCATGAAAAAGATATGTTTTTTCATTTTAGGTTATATTGGTAACAAGTATTTAAACTTCTATGGCCTAAAATAAAACATACGCATTAAATTATTGGAACATGTCAAGAGTTTTAAAAAATGTGTAACTGTCAAGAGAAAAAAAGTGTACACCAAACTGTTTCTAGAATATTTCTAGCTCTTTGCTGCATTACAGTTAGAGCAGCTGGCCTACACATGGATGGAGCGCCAGAAGCAGGGAGGAACATACAGCTCCCACCGTGCCCAGAACGAAAAACACGTGGTCGTTGTGACTACCACACTGCATGCGGACACCATCATGGATTTCCTCAATGAGTTCTACGCTCACCCAAAGTTACAGGTCAGTTGCTGACTTTTGCCATGTCAGTGAATTGTATTCTGTTATATGAATCTGTATTCGGCTGACCGCAAGAAATATAGATGTGGTCTCAATGGAGAGGCAGACTTAAATGGAGGCTCTACCATATTTATTTTTCTTTTTTGAAGCCTAAAAATCATACCCACCACTATTTAGTAATTTAGTAAGGGTTATAGTTGAAATAACATGCATATAGTATATTCAGAACCAAGTTAACTTAAACAGCCTCTGACTTGGCCTGGACGAGGATCAAACCCTAGACCTCTCCGTTGACTGCCCCACTAAACAGTGACTAGCCACCAAAGGCCAATGCTATACCATCGACATCCATCCATCCCCTAACCTTGTTCTCCCCATATCACAAGCCTCACCGGTTTAGCTGCAGGCCTATTTTATAATTGAAATAACAGGTTAGTATCAGAACCAGGACTATTTTATAATTCAAATAACATGCTTAGCATATTCAGAACCAAGTGAGGGTTAAACAGCCTATGAACTTAGCCCTCGTAGAACCAAGAGATCAAACCCTGGACCTCTGGGTCGACTGCGCCTTGAAGCGACTAATAACCACCAAGGCCAACGCTATACCCACTACGTACCATCCACATCCATAACCTTATTCTCCCACATCGCAAGCCTCACAAGCAATTCATACCTGAAACATTTTGCAACTGATTCTAGGTTCTGTATTTCTACCAATTTTAGCAGAACTAGCAGCAGTGATTGACTGATCAACCTGTCAATATTATGTCAATTTGGACAAAATCTAGATGAATTATCAAATTTTTGGAATGAACTCACTTCTGCAATGGCTAGTGATAGAATATATACCTTGTCAATTCATATTAATAAGTAATTCAATCAATTATAATTTGAAATAACTAGGACTACTTTGTGGTGCTGCTGTCGCCCTGTGAGTTGGATGCCACCATGAAGACGCTGCTGCAGATCCCGCTGTGGGCTGCGCGCGTCATCTTCATCCAGGGCTCGGCGCTCAAGGACGCTGACCTCTCACGCTGCAGGTACTCGCCGGCGCAGGGGTTGCCATGGAAACGCTGCAGTTGGTGCTGTTGTTGCCGTTGTTGTTGCTGTGTTGTTGTTCTTTTAGATATGGGCACCAGCATTGGAGTTAAAGAACAGTTTTTTGTGATAATGATTGAAAAAATGTACGTTTCATAGTGGCTTATTTTGGATGGTTACACTTATGATTGATGTCTTTGTAATCTGATGCTGGGGTCTTTGAATGCTTAAGTTGGACCTTAGTGCAAGTGAACTAGGCTTACTCTCACAGATACTGTACAGTCGTATCTGTCACCATAGTCTGGCCCAATGATCTTGAAGTCATTATGATCAAGAGGAAAGAATGTTAGCTGTTGAGGTGTTTGTGGGAGTAAAGTCACTATAAAGTGCAATATGTGTACATGTACTTGTAATAAATGTGATAGTACCCTAAACATCAGACATGAAAACTTGAAAAGTAGGAGAAATTCTACATGTATTTTCAAAACCTGCATGTACTATATTGTGTATACTTAGAAAATGGTGTATCACTATTTTTGTCTAACTAAGCTAACTTGTGATGCTTGATCAAACAGAAAGCAAAAAATGGCATTCTGATTAACTATCAAATCTAAAGTATATCCAAGTAGTGCCTATCATGTGGATGTTTACCGGTAGGATAGATATAATTCTAGGTGACAATGTTGTGTGTTGGAAAACATGTACTTTAGTGCATCCTATTTGTAGGACTGATACTTAGCTGTAAACCAAATTAACGTTTCCAGTTTGCTGTTTCTATTTTAGCACTACGTTATTTAACATGTGATGGCAACAACTTGATTTTATAACTTTCACAAAGAAAAAAAATTGAGTAAACAATAGATAATAACCTGATGTTAAAATCAAGCGCTCTCATGACTGTTGTCATAACATTGTAAAATGACGTTAAAGTGGTTTCTGCATGCACATAATCTTTGTCTTTTTAGGGTGTTGTTTACTGTTAGCTTAATCTTCTTCCCATTTCTCTGTCTTAATTTTTCAGACGAACCTTTATATCTTCTACTGCAATGACAAAACTCTATTTTTCTGTCTATATTGATACATGTATGCATTCATAGCCTCCTAATTTTCAGAACAAATGCGAAGATATTCCTAACCGCAGCTGGCATTGTGCAAAACAAAACCTCAAGCATAATGCAAGATGCATTTTGACATTTTATCTCTTCATTCCAAATCATAAGCTATTCATTTTCATATTTACTCTTTGGGATAATATTTACAATATACCGTCTCCCCACAGTGGATATTCTGAACATTTCACCCATAATTCAAATTGCCTCTCCCATCCTGCACCCGACACCCATCAGGATTACTTTGTGGTACTGCTGTCCCCAACAGAGGTGGGCGCATCCATTAAGAGACTTCTCCAGGTGCCCATTTGGGCCTCCAGGGTGATTTGCATTCTGGGATCAGCCCTCAAAGACTCAGACTTGTCCAGATGCAGGTATAACAACCTTGCATGTGGAGAGCACTCCATTCACACCTCAGTTCTGGGGCAGTATACGTAGGCATTTTTCAACGATAATGATGCCACAGTATTGCTTGAATGGACACCAAAAATGCCAAGAAATATGTTTTTACTTTGCAGTTTTCTGTCCATTCGTAATACTTAACTAGCAGCTTCAGGATTTTAGTGCATGACACCAATGACATGTATTCACTCTAGTGAAAAACTATTCTTATAACTCTTCATTTTTTTTACATTGTTTTAATTTGTTTTTGAGTTACATTTGGAGCGTTTGGCTTGTGCTTCATACTACATGCAGACAGGTCTCTTTAAATTGAATTCTCTCATTAACTTTGTAAGTAAATATGTTATGAGATACAATGTAAATGATGTGCAATACACTCTTCACAAAAATGTTGAAACACCTTTTTAATAAGATCCCTGAGAAGATCCCAAGATTATTTTATTCCAAATAAGTTTTGTATGTAACATTTACTCATTGTATTCAATTTCCATTTTAATTTCCAATATTTTGCTATCTAGTCACTTTTTTTATAATTGTGAACTTCAAAACATTTTTTTGTCTTAATACCTATACATAATATTGATATACTACATGTATTTCGTTAATATTAAATGTACATATATATTACTAATATAATAAACTGTTGACATGTATGAAGAATTTGATAAACTGTTTTTATTTATCACTTCTTTGACTAGTATCATGTAACATTTTTCAGTATTATTATTAAAAACATTCATAGCGAATACTCAAATACAACAAATTTGTAAATGTATTGAAGATTTTCATTTTTCATGTCTCTTAATCAGTAGCTTATTGTTTATTCCAGAATGCAGGATGCTGAGGCATGTTTTATCATCGCTGCTCGGAATTATACAGACAGAACAGCAGCGGTAAGTAGCAATTTACAATTCACCATTCACTTTGAAATATTCACTATTATGCATCATGTCCATTTTCAAGCAAACAGACTTGACAAAGGAGAGTTGAGCATTATGGTGGCCCTGGACCAGTAAAAGCTACATAAATCTTGGTTTTGGGCCACTGTATGGCACAAATTCTGTATACTTTTCAATGTGGATATGTACTTTTTCGTTATCTAAGGATGTAATTATTACAGTACTAACAATCTGGGCTACCTTTTGAAGTAAAACATTGATTGTTTCCAAGATTTTCATGTAATATATTTTTTCCAATCCAAGCTCTTATGAACGAAATTGTCTCTGTACCTGCATGTTGTATTTCTCTTCTTCTTCGTTTGACAAGCTGGTCCAAATTCTAAAACTGATAAAAATACATATATCTGTGATTTGATTATGCCACCACTACGTTTTAGGATGAACACACGATTCTGCGCTCTTGGGCAGTCAAGGACTTTGCACCTCACTGCCCACAGTACCTACAGATTTTTCGGCCAGAAAATAAGTTCCATGTCCAGTTTGCAGGTTTGTGGATGAAGTGACTGCTGCTGGAGGTGGAGGAAACAGTGGCAGATCAAGGATGGTGTGGAAAGGGGAGGGGGTAGCCTCAATCAAGAGTGCAAGCCAAAATCCAGTAGTTCCAGGATCTCCCCAAAATGATGAAAATTTAGGGAGGAAGGAGAGGCCCCCAAGCCCAAGCCGTACTCCTTGTATCTGCCACTGGGAAAGAGCTGTCATTGGTGTGCATCGTGTCATTTTTTTAAGTTTAGAGGCTAAAATTGAATTAGTCCATCTCAATTATTCTGATGCAATGAATATGTTAGCTTCCATTTTCAACAATTTGTAACATTTTATTGAAAAAACAACCAAATGATGTATTGAGGTAGTAAAAATGGTAAGGAAAAAATACGTAGTTACTGTTAATCTAATTATTTTGTGAATCGTTATGCATTGATTATCCATTTTCCATCAACGACAGCTCTGAATAGTTATTGGAATCAAATATGACCCTAATTGCTTGCTCGCAGATTGCTCATTCATTATTATCTATAGAATACAAATTATGACAAATCAAAGATTGAAGCATGATTTGAATCTACATGTAATTTGATTTTGAGTCCTACAATTGTAAAGGCTTTTTGATGTTTAAGATTACAAAAAGCAATTTTGTAGAGTTTTATATGTGTGGGACTCTATGAGCAAACACTTTTTATGTTGTCTGCAAAGTTGTTGTAAATATACAATGTACAAGCAGCTTTTTAAAGATAAAGGCACTTTTATTTGACAAATTGCACAAATGAAATTAAAGTTGAATAGTCCAGGCTTTTACATACTTTTCATTTTGATGTATTAAAAGCTTCAGGTTGTTTCCATGAAAACTAATTTGAAATGTCAAATTAGCACAGCTTAAGTAGAATTTGATACCTATTTAATATGCAGACAAATTGGCATTCTATATAGGCTGTCACATTTTTGTAACATAATGAACTTTATCCAAATTTTATGCCTATATTTTTCGTATTTCTCTGTAAATGTAACTGATATTTCTGTTGCTAAAATTGAAATTCGTATGTATGGCCATGTATTTTTCCAAAGTTTAATAAAAAATGATGTTTCAGTTACATTTACATATTGCTTGTGTCCTTCAAAGTGACACAAATCTAACAAAATGTCTTTTGGGTTACTTCCAGATTTTTGTTTGTTTTGTAAATAATTCCTATGCTTTTTATTTTAATCATACATAGACATGTTGCAATAAAATTCTTCTCTTTTTCTTTATAGTGATACCTGAATTTTCATGGAACATTACGCTTGAAATCAAAGAATAATTACAGAATGGTGATCCTTTGAAACAAATGAATGTTTTAAAGGATATAGCAAATAAATCTGAATGACAAATCAATCTTTGGTGCTTTCAATGAAGAAAAAGTCTTTGAATAATTGAGTAGTTCTAACTACTTATTTGATTAACAAATTTACCTCCAACTGCAGGTGAAATGGCAGAAACTTGATCAAAACTAAGTTCAACCAGAATGGAATTGACCACCTAAAACTGAAATCAGTTTTGATTAACTGAACTAGGGGACGCTACTTTAACCTAAATGGCGAGTGGCTTCAGCCGACAGAAACGGTCTCAAACACTTCTTAGTGAATCTGACTACTAGAAGCCAAATTAACCCTATCTTGTATCTTGTACTCTCTCCTCCATAGGACCAGCACACCATAATGCGCTCATGGGCTGTGAAAGATTTTGCACCCCACTTACCTCAGTACGTTCAGATATTCAGGCCAGAAAATAAGTTCCATGTCAAATTTGCAGGTAAATTTCTGGTCATGAAAATTATGAATTACTTTGGGTATATTGATGTTGCTTGATTGTGCTTTGCTCTGCTTGTGTAGATTCCATTTATGTTGATATGATTTAAATGAAAATATATTTGTACGATTTTTAGGAATTAGGTGTAGATTATTGTGTATGATAAATGAATTGAATAGTCTTTGCTCTATGAATTCATATGCAAGTACTTTTTCATGTAGTTATCGACCAGGTTATTATGTACATGTATTTCACATTACTTATTTGTAAGATTCTTCAGAGGATTAAAATAGGAAATGAGTAAAGTAAAAAAAAGATAAAAAAATCATCTTATCACGAAGCAAACACTTCTATAGTATTTTAAGAAAGCTAATCACATTACTAGCATCTGTGTTACATTATTCTTGGTTTTCATCTAATAAATAGCTATCTTCATCTCATTTTTACTAGTTCAAAAATAATGTAAATTGTTTATGGTAAAGACATTGACACAGTGTGCCCATGTTACAACAGAGCACGTTGTGTGTGAAGATGAGTTCAAATACGCGCTACTGGCCAACAACTGCTTGTGCCCCGGGGCTTCTACCCTGGTCACTCTACTACTGCATACGTCACGTGGAGCGTAAGTACTGCATCAAATACTGTTCTCAAAATATTAAGTTATAAGTTTCTAGTAGAAAGGCAGATATGTTTAAAAAGTTGATGTACAAAATGCTTTAACATTTCAAACTAATTGGATTTGATCATCAGTATTTCTAACTTACATCTGAACTTATCATATCAATAATGGTATGCAAAAAATGAAGTTAGGGCAATACAAATGTACTAGTACACGCATTTATTGGAGCTTACACATGTGTAGAATAGTGATATTATTGTTAATTATTGTTTTTAGAGAAGGACAGCAATCCAATGAAGAGTGGATGCGGGTTTATGGCAAATGTTCTGGCAATGAGATCTACCATATCCGGCTGGGCGACAGTCGCTTCTTTGGAGAATATGAGGGGAAGAGCTTCACTTACGCGTCTTTCCATGCACACAGAAAGTAAGAAAGGTTTTATTTCAAATTCAGTTGAGGTCCCATTTTGCCAGCATGTAAAGATTCATTTTTGCCTTCAAGATAAAACAATTATCAAAGGCTTCAAAGCCAAACAGAATAAACATAAATCAACTTGTAAAAGTCATAATGAAACCTGAAACGAAAGTAATAAAATCTTTATATTAGTTAAGTGCTCATTCTGGCCAATTGTAGTGGTACATTGTACGTTTTGGTGAACTGTTTATTTATTCTAATTTATGCTAATTCATGGTAATTCGTGCTCAGGTATGGCGTATCACTGGTGGGGATCAAGCAAGATGTACCTGGGGCCACCATTCAGCTCAATCCTGGACCTCGACACATCATGAAGGCCTTCGACCTCTGCTTCTACATGTCCATTACCAAGGTATCTTAGGGAAATCGACATTAATAGTGCAACATACAGCAATAGATTGAAAATTGTATCATATGAAGTTAATAGTTGTGTGGGTTTTTTTAATTTTAATTCTATAAGATTTTAACTATCCCCCCTACTAAAGCTACGATGTATGATCGTACATTTTAATTGTATTGAAGTCATAAGCAATCAGCAATTGTTCCCTCTAATCAGCACATTATAACATTCAGATCTTGCTATCAGTTACCTTTTTCTCATACCTTTTCAGGAAGAGAATTCCGCCTTCATCCTGGCACACCCGAACCAGGACAAAGACTCGGCAGTCTCTGGCAGCAGTGGCGCCAAGATAGGCAACAGCTCTAGCAACAATATTGGCTCCTCCGGTGGCAAGGGGCTACCCCAGGGTGGGAACTATTCTAAGGTTGCGAGCATGATCGCTAGTGTAGGTGAGTTAGGCTGCTGCTCATGTATCATAAGCTAGACGGGCTTTCAATGGTGTATATTATCATCCTATCAGGCAAGGTTTATATTTTACTATTTAGCAGGAGGTATCTGGATAGACCATGATTAGTTGATCTTATCACAACACTATCATTTTTACTTAAGGGTTGACAGTTTCGGCAACAACTGCTGCCATTTTCTAAACCTCTCATCAAGGAATCAATGAAGATAGGGTCCAGAAGCAAGTCATGAACAGGGACAAGGGGGGCTATCAACTCTCCTACATGTTCAACATGATTTTTGATACTAGAAGTCGTGCTGAGTGACCTTGGCATTTGCAGAGAGGTTTAGAAAATGGCAGCAGTTGTTGCAGAGACTGTCAACCAGTAAGCAAAATGATAGTGTTTTTGATAAGATGAACTACATGTAATCATGCTAATATATAGATTTCAACGGGATGAACACACTCAAGGATATCTGTATATAGGTTGCTTTGTATTGTTAAGCAGGTTAGACTTAGTCGTCATGCAAAATGTGATATAAATTTGAGATAGAGCTCATGATTGATTGCTGCTTGTCCTCTCAAGGCTTTGATATCTTAGTCACTGTTTGCAGTGGTTTCATACATGTACCAGACACATTTTGCAACTGAAACTGAATTTTAACCGATTCTAGCAGAACTAGCAGCAGTGATTGAGTGATCAATGTATCAAAATTATGGGAATTTGGACAATATCTAGATGAATTTTCAAATTTTCGGAATTCACTCCTGTAATCGGCTAGTAATAAAATATATACCTTACCAATTCATATCAATAAGTTGATTCAATTATAATTTGAAATGATAGCCGTAATTTTCATTAGAAAATTTTATTTTAAACATTTAATATATAAGTATATCCATGTAAGTTGCCCATCCCTATCATTTATCAATGTAAATCTACATGTACCGTATTCATACTTTATTGAATTTATTTTTATGACATTTAAACCACCTTTCAGTGACTCTTTGTAACTTTAGCATGCTCTTTTGCTCATGCATGGTTTCATTTGGATCTAGCTTCTATCATGTAATTATTATAAGTTGCTTTGTGACATAATTTCTGTTGTTTTCTGGCAAAGGAGAGAATCAAAATTTACAGATTATCTTCAAAAGTATTCAATGTATTTGAATGAAATTTTGCCAAGAAACTGTCGTAATATCTATGAAATTTACATACGGATGCGGATGATAATTGATATACATGAGGTATATAAGAAGCTTTAAAAGTCAGGATTTTACTATAGGGCCATACATTGTATGTGAAACTATAAAAAAATACTTGCCTGATTTTCATGAAACTTTTACAGATATTAGAATCAGTTCATATATTGACAGAATTTCATGCAAGAACATGCAATACTTTTGAGGATAATCTACTTAATCTGATTCTCTCCTTTTCATGAAAACAACAATATGTGGTGGTAGTAATAATAAATATGGGCTATTTTTAAAGACATACAAGTAGGGCCTACAACTCCAAAGATGTGCATTCTTTTTGCTTTTGCGTAACTCTTAATGACTACATATTTGAAAACACTTTACTGATCATTATATCATCACTGCTGAATCTATTTATGATGGATTTCACTTTCATCAAATTTTGATTTATTCTTTTTTACACATTCTGTACACATTTACAAAAAATGCTTCCAATCACCAAATTGCATTTTGTATAATTGCCAAGAATGTTATAACCATATATTCTACTTTAAATGCATCATATCTTTTTGATTAAATGTTGTCAAATGTGTGTCAACTTTGTTGATTGGTTCCTTTTTACGCAATCTATAAATGTTAAAAAATTGCTTCCCTTCTTCAAATTGCTTTTGGTAAGATTACAAAGAACATTAACCAGCCACATTACTGAAAATGCATTGCCCAAAATTATCAACTATTTTTTATTCAAATTCAATTAAACATTAAACTCGTATAAACTTTTGCATTATTACCACCACAAAGCAAAAGTCAAATGAAAACTCATTTCTTTGAAAACATTTCCTCAATGTAAATGATCATTGTACTAAATGTCTGTTGTTCCTCTTTCTCTTGTCGATCAAATATCTAGGTGCAGTCGCACTGGCCGTGAAAGGTCGTGACCGTGGCAGTGAGGTCACCGCACACCTCGTAGAAGAAAATGACCCAGGTGTATATTGTAGCTGTCCTAGGACTATTTGCTGCTTTGCTATTGTCTCGTTATTTCTTTGTTCACTTGCAAAGAAAAGCACAAGCTTGTGACCAACACTGTTTTATCATCTGTTCTAAATGTCATCACTGCATCACAATTAGGTTTGGAAATCTGTTTTCATTCGTGGGGTAAAAGTCCTGATTGTTTGCATGAAATTATTGAAGTTTTCAGAATATTGTTTTCAAAGGATTGTTTCATTCATTAAAATTTAGATAGTTACTAAGATACATGATGTTAAGGAAGCATATGGAGCTGAATGTTTCGTTGGGGTAGCTTCAGCAAAATGGAAACCTGGCATAAGTTACAACATATTCCATTTTGTTTCCAAAATCTTGGCGTAGACTGGCAAATGCTGGAATAAATGAAGACAAACATAAAGTTCTACCATAACCAATATATGCCCGCCTTTTAGTAAGGTTTATTTCTAGAACATGTTATGATATTTGTTAAAGCTATTTGATGATTGACTTCACTTTCATATTTTTTTTTATTTTTTGCTTGAATCCAAGATGCAAACATTCAGGATAGAATTTTCATTAAGAGATGCAAGCCTTTGTATGGTTGTGAGTGACTGTTAGTGTTGAAAGATAATTAAATATATTTATTGTGCAGAATTACACATAAATATTTAGCTATCATAATCAGAATTATTAGGTCCTTGTGCATGCCACTAATGTAGGAAAAATAAACATTATTTTTTATATTATTTTACAATTATTTTGGGTATTTTATATACAAATAACTGCTTCCCCATTCAGATCCCCAGATTAAATTAAATCAATACTTTAACAAAATGTTTGGGAGAAAATCAAAGATGTTGGCGTGTTTCTCAAAATGCATATGCATGAGGGCCTGAATAAAGGGAATATTTTTTGCAGCCTTGCTGGCGGCTGTATAATTCATTGCTGTATGTTTCTGGTGTATGTTTGGTTTTGAAAGTTAAAACGAACTCTTAGAAAATAATAAAGTAAAAATTAATGTTTTTTGAAATGTCATTTTAACTTTCAAACCCAAATATACAGTAGAAACTTAAAACTATGAATTATAGAATGTACCCTACAACATTAAAAGAATAAAACCATGCTCTGCTACCTCATATCACGAAAACAATTAAATATTAATGGTTTTAATCTTGTTTTATTCTTTTAGTATTTGTCACGCATTTCATAATAATTTCAAAGGCACCAGTACAGAAAGCATAAGCTGCATTAGGTGCATGACTATGATGTACATGTCTAGCTGTAGTAAAAACAAATTTACAATGTTTTCTCTACTTAGCTATAGTTGTTTTGTTTTCTTCTGTTACAATTCACAATTGTAAATGTATGAATCATTCCTTTATGATAGACGAAAAATCATCTTAATTAAGAGTGAATTTTGATTCAATTTTGATTAATTTTCAATGACTAAACATTAAGTATGACCAAATTCTTATTGTTAAGAATTTCTTTTCAGAATTAAACTATTTGGATTTATATTGAATTCACTTCCCATAAAGATTTCTTTTTAAAGTCTATGACAGCTCTAGTTGAATTATATTTTTATCGTGTCTAAAATACTTCATTTTTAAGAAATTTTCTCTCATTATCTAATTTAATTTTGCATGAATCCATTCGTAACATGTAATATGAATTCCTGATTTGCTTCAAAATAAATATTCATCATTTGGTGATTTGTAAATAAGTTCAATTACTGATTGAAATGTTTATATTTTTGCATGATCTATATTAGGACAGCAAGCCGGTATGATTTCATAATAATTACATTTTCTTTTCTTGATTTTAATTATTTCCCCAATAGTATTTATTCACCCATGTATTAATATGTTTTGTCTCCCAGATTTTCTATTTTTTTTTTTAATATTCCTGTCTTTAGATTGATGGTTTTATGTTTATTCTAGCTTTATTCCTACTATTGTCTACTGCATTTTACAACATTCTTTCATTTACGGAGTGCGGGATGACAAATATTTTAATTGTGATGATGATTCGTATTTCATCAGGTGGTGGTGCAGCATACATGCACGTCATCATATGTATTTCAGTACAGATTTGTAGGCTCATGCATATTAGTGATTTTGAGTTATTGCATTTGATTGGTTGCTTCACGTTTAGATCCCATCCAGCCACCTGCTCTCTACACCTGGCTTACCCACCACCGTGCAGAAATCGAACGCTACCAACTAGATATTCGTAGGAGTGCATTACGTTTAGTTCTTATTTGTTCCTATTTTTGACTAAACTGATTGCTGATTGCTATTTTGACATGATTCTTTGGCCTTTGAACAAACTTGTATATCTTTTTAAAATGTTTCCTTTCAATTCTGTCTATTAATTCACTAGAATGCCATTTGCAAGTGAAAATTCTTAGTAAACATGTATTGTGAAGCACTGCGATCGTAATATTACTTTTACAGCTAATAATAATGCACAATGAATGTGTACTTTTTCCACATTTCCTTTCATTATTTGAAATCCATATTGTGTTTGTGAAATTAATACTTGTAAATGTGCGTGAAATTACTTTTAAATGTGACCTTCATGTCCATAGTTTAAAAAATATTTTATAAATTTCATTTTCTGATCTACTAAGACTATGATTGTTTTGTTTGATTAATATGAATAATTGAGATAAATGAAATTAAAATATATAGCTTTACTTTCTATACTTAAAATCTATTGAAACTTCATGTATCGGTATTCATGTATCTCACCCAGAATTACATGTATGCTAGAAGCTCTAAACTTAGCAAATATACAATCACGATTATGTACATGTATACCCATTATTATTTTAAAATAATATTTTGATTTTTTAACACTGATATAGAAAATAACGAATGGTGTTTTACGAATTAAATGTTTATGCATGAAGATGCACACCATAATAATCATTTAGACCAAATGATTTGATGATTTGCCAGATTCATTTTTGCTTGCTTACTGTTTATATATTGATTGCAGTTAGAGATATATATGATATTTACAGAGAAATGGGAATATTTAAAACTCTGTACGAAAAATTATTTATGCAGAATCCACAAATTATAGTGCTTGGAAACCAATTAGCATACATTTCAATATCAATTATGCTTTTGCTTTCAAACCTCCAATCATAAAATGTTCCAAAGCTCTCTGAAAGCCACTAGCTAGCCATATATATGTAAATAGTAAACATATTTCATGAAAACCTATAAAAAGGCATTTAGTATGGGTAAATTGTATATATAGACATTTAAGATGTCGTAATGTGCATTTCCTATTGTACTTTGCTTATAGGGACAGTAGCACTGGAGCTACAGCACACACGCATGGAGAGGACAGAATCTCAAAAGGACTCGTCCAGCATGCCTCATAACAAGCTGGAGCTCCCTAAAGGACTCACTATTCAGGTGTGTGTCAAATGAACTTGTCATTTCAAACTTCAAAGTGAGAGCAATAGGAGTTCAATGTTTGGAATATTTGTAGACAAATAAATTCATCCTATCACGTCGTAAGAATCTATTATACCATGGATTTTTAAACTCACGTGTCGGTTGCTATTGAGAAATACGAATTTATAAAGATTAAAGGAAATGTTTTATCTTGGACGCTAAATCATAACAATGGTGATCCTTGTAGAGGCTTTCTTACTCTTAAATCAATGAAATGGCTCGTAGACCATGGGTTAAGACACAAACCCTGCTTTTACTTGATGTCCCAAGATTAGGCATTTTGACCACATTAATCTAAGTAATACACTACTTCAATACAGAATAGTTATGTCTAAAATTGTGCAAAATCTATATGTACTTTACAAGTAGTTCAAATTTTGCGTCCTAATATACCAATAGTTCCCTGTGAAATACAGTACAGGGAATAGTTGGTATTATAAATCTGCACAGTTGCTTGAGCACAGCTCACTAAAAGCTCATTTATTCTCTCTGTTGACGTCTATATGTGATATTTCCTATCATCATATCTCAGAGTCTAGCAAAGCGGCCGAGCATAGCTCCAGTTCCGGCTGTACTAGAGACCAATGGTATTGACATCTGTCTAGAATCTGAGTCCTCCGAAGAAGAGCTTGAACCTGAGACAGAGGAAGTAGATGGGGAGGAGCATCATGAGTGAGTTGAACTTACACAACCACACATTCGATTGTAGATGATAATACACAGTTTATTAAACTTGTTAAACATATCATATAAAGAACATTAATAGATACCAATAGGAACCAAACCTGTGATATTATTGCAAGACGTTCATTGTTATCTCAACAACTTCATCAGGCCGAATGAATTCCTTAGATATATACAAGCATGAGTAATGGAGCTCAGGATGCTATAAGCTTACATTCCTTGTTACATGTAGATGTACATGTACTTTCGAACAGACATAATGATTCGTTGGCAAGCATGCATTTGCACATGTACATTGCAAATGTCTTCCAATGTTGATAAATCTCTATTTACCAGTAAAAAAAATGGCATTGTGTTCTCATTCTACTGTTTGACTTGCCTATGTAAAGTATGAACATCTTTTGAGTTCATTATGAATCAAATATTACACGATTCTGTCACAAAACATGTGTTTCAGCAGCTTCGTGCGCGGTTTTCCCCCAGTAACGCCTTATATCGGCACGAGTCCCACGCTCTGCCACCTACTGAAAGAGAAGCGCCCTCTATGCTGCCTCCAACTTGCTCAGGTGATGTTGCAGGCAATGATTCTACTTTGAATAAAAAGTGGCAGCTCATTCACATGCTTTGAATATGTGGAGGACTTACTGGTACATGAAATCATCAAACATAAATCCCTCCAGTTTATCGAGAGTTCTTATCAGATACATTTACATAAAGTAATAAAGATGAAATTATCAAACATATAAATCCCTCTAGTTTATCGAGATTCTTATTCAATACATTTAACATGTACATGTAATAAAAACATGAAATTAACTTTTACAATTGAAACCCGTTATTTGGATTGTATTTTTCAGTAAGTAATTGTAGTTCTTTGAGTGTGTCATACACAAAAAACAAAAACAAAATAAAGCAACAATACTCTTTGCCATTAATACAACTGACTGGAATGTTCCACATTTGCCAGGTTTGTGAGCATTGCTCCTACAAACACGCCAATGAGTATGCGTGGTCGAATCGCGCCATCATTGTTGCTGCGGACTACGCTAGTAATGGACTGTACAACTTCATTGTGCCTCTGCGGTCCCACGCTCGCCCCAAGCACAGTGTCAGCCCCATTGTGCTGCTACTAGAGAGACGGTAGGTTAATGCACAACCTACATGTATCATTTACAAAACAGATATGTATCACATATATTAGTACATTTACCTATCCAACATGTAAAAAATGTATGCTGATTCTACCAAAATATATCTAAAGATACCGTTAAAATTGATATTCAGATCCTCTGGAATTGATGAGCATAATGTCATGAATTACATCCTACATATATGTTATATACTCTATCAGGCCAGACCAGAACTTCCTGGAGACAATCTGCTATTTCCCTGACATCTACTGGATGACTGGATCCATCGACTGGTAAGTAGAATAGACTCAGGTGATGCCATCAAGCATTAGTCCCTTCTAATTTTTTTACCAACTTGTTACTGTTCTAAATAGTTCGTCACCAATGTGAGCCTGCACTTAGAATTACTAATGTCAAACGACAATCAACTTGTGTTGGACCTGATCAATATGATGCATATACTGGAAGGAAGTGGGTGTGGCGGAGTGATGTATCTATCTCAGTTTTTTACAGGTGATTGTGTATTTTCATTTGTGCACTCATTGCATGAAAAGTCATAAAATAAAAACCTCATGTGAAGTGAGACCAAAATAAGTAAAGTACATATAAATACTGTGAATTGATTACTAATATTACGGATAGTGAACTATATGAAAGCTTTGCACAAATCTGTGATATTTGCAATTTTTTTTAGCCTCGATGACCTATTGCGTGCTGGCATCAATCTGGCAGACAATGTGGTGATCGTGAATAAGGAGAGCTCCAACTCTCTGGAAGAGGATACCCTGTCTGACTGCAACACTATTGTGGCAGTCCAGACAATATTCAGGTATCACTGTTATTTTGAATTACTTTTTGCCATATTAAGGTGCTACCATTTTTTAAGGCCCAAGGTCAAAATATCTTTAAACTTCTTTGATCTTCAACTGTTGATCAAATGCAAATGAAATATCTTTCTAAACCAAGACTCAATCGGCTATGGAAAAATGAAACAATGACGGTATGATTTTTATGCGTTCATCTAAATTTGTTTGAAAAGTCTGGGCTATGATAAATGGTAGCCGCCTTATGACTTGTAAGTTCATAGCTTGGTTTTCTCATCATTTGCAGCACTACAGGTTCCTTTTCAAAATTAAACTCTATTCATTTAAAATAAGCATCTCAGGAATTTCAGATTAATCGGAAAATATTTTATATTTTAATTTTTATTTTCCATAAGTCAGGAAGTAAAACGTGGATGTTTCATGCACTACATAATTTCCTTACATATTTTGCCAGGTTATTCCCAAGTGCTAATATCATCACAGAACTCTCGCAGGCATCTAATATGCGATTCATGCAGTTCAGGGCAAAAGACCATTATGCACTACAGCTCTCCAAACTAGAGAAGGTTTGAGCTTAACGTCATTTGCAATAGTAATGATTATTTTCTCGTTCTATATTATTTATATATTTGCGTATTTATGTTATATTTATATGTGTATATGTATTTGAGGAGAAATTAAATGGGTTAGGAGTAGGCCTATGAACACTATTTACGTTAAGAACTTGTGTAAGGTGTCAAATTCAATTGTATGCTGTGCTGTGTAGGAACTGCGTATATGTGGCGCATACTCACATACATGTGTACATCGGGCAAAATGATGTTATTGTGACAAACTAAAACAATGAAGCAAATAACACATGCTCCTAATAAGGTCATTAAGAATCAAATAAACTTAATTGGCCTACACAACACAAACGACCTTTGTCATACAATCATCACTAAAACCTCCTATAGCTAGTAAAAAAAAGCACCCGTTAAGCGAGGTGTCCTGATTTCAGAAGTGTTGTGCGTTGCAGAAAGAGAAGGACCGAGGCTCCCACCTCTACTACATGTTCCGGCTGCCATTCGCTGCCGGCAATGTGTTCTCTGCCAGCATGCTGGACACCCTGCTGTACCAGGCCTT
This sequence comes from Streblospio benedicti, assembly GCA_019095985.1. NCBI lineage: Eukaryota > Metazoa > Annelida > Polychaeta > Spionida > Spionidae > Streblospio > Streblospio benedicti. The sequence continues at coordinate 22,455,334 of CM032660.1, read as the reverse complement.
TGTCAAGGACTACCTCATCACCTTCGTGAGGCTGCTGCTCGGGATTGACCAGGCCGTGGGGTCCGGGCATCTCTCGTCTGTGAGTAGCCGGTGGTCAGCCCGGGGGGAGGGGGTAGGTGGGGGGCACTAGAATCTGTTTTGGGTAGGCTGTCGGGTCCGGGCATCTCTCTTCTGTGAGTAGCTGGTGGTCAGACTACTACACACCAAAGGCAACTGTATCCGCGAACTTTATAAAGAGACTTGCAATACAATACAATAATATTTTAATAGTGAAAAATCCAATAAATATTCATGTGGGCTTGTAGGCCGCCTTAAACAAATGGTGCTTCAATTTTGTTTTTTAAGAATGTAAATGCGACTCTTTTTCTATAATTTTATCCTATCGAAACCACAGTTGCCTTTACCACAAACAGTCCCTATAAATATTTGACATTTGCACCTATACTACTCCCACTAATAAATGTATCTTGATACGTGTTTGTAATCGCTTGGAGCAATCAGCAACTTAAACTCTGCAGTTTTTATGAATGAGGGTGTATTACAAAACGAGCATGAAGAGTAGAACCTAGTGATCAGTGTCTAAGTTTAGACTGAGCACCTAGTGCTTGTACATAAACTGTGAGAACCATTTATTGTTGAATAATAGGCGTTGCTTTGCACTAAACATTTAATATGAAAATGTCTGAAATAAAAAGCCATAGCTCTGGCATGTCAAAGCTTATGTTAAAGGGAAGGTAGAATGGTGTATAATGTAAAGATTTAGCTTGCAGACTATATAAAATTCACATTTTACTATAAGATAATATAAGACACTACAAAATGTCTAGACTGTAATTTTTTTTTCTGTCTTTGCAATCATATTTTACTACACGTACTTATATACATTAATTAATGCTATTTGTTTTCAATCAATTAAAGTTAAAATTGATTTCCAGATGAAAATAAAGAAAGAAGATTTGTGGATTCGAACGTATGGTCGTTTGTACCAGAAATTCTGCTCAACGACGTGTGAAATCCCAATAGGAATATACCGTACGCAGACACAGCATGTCTCAGATACTGCATCTGTAAGTACTGCATTCCTTCACACCGATTAACAAAAGCGACAAAGTGCCACTTTCAAGTATTAATATCTTTCTCAAATTACTCTTGCAATTATACTTTATAACATTTGGCCTAACTGGTTTTCAATGTTTTGGTAAATAACAGTTTTAATTAGGATATAAACTCCTCATATTATATCAGGAGTTACATGCTTTTTCAGATCTAGATATTTGTTCCATGTCCATCCATACTTGACAGTGGCCTTTGAATATTTTTAGATTATTTCATATGCTGTATATTTGTGTACTGTATCATCTTAATATGCATTACAAAAAGATTATGCTAGAATTTATTAAGTGCTTTATTTCAGTATTTGATCCAATACTAGCAATCACAAGTCCAATTTTGCTCTGTATTTATTGTGATTTGTCTAGTTGATTTTTGAACAATTTTCCTGTAAGTGTTGTACATTATTAGACTTAATTTCATCTCACGTACATAATAATGTTTAAGATATGATTTAATTATATATTTTTAATTCATAAATACCACTACTATTGTGGATTGAAGGCACATTTGAATGTTGACAAATTTTAAAATGATTGTACATGTTAAATGATATCAAACCTATTTGAATACCTTAAGTCATCATAATCACGTTTAAATAAATTAGTACATTCTGATAACGCATTCTAAGGGTTATACATGTATCTTGAAAAGGTATTAGAGTTTTGCATGCTAAACATTTTTTCAGCTGTATCCATAAGTACATGTACATGTAGGTATTCGTGATTGTAAAACATTTTAACCAGGTTGACGAATGTTTACACTGTAAAAACTTTGGTCGACGAAGTTTTCGCAGAAACCGACCTGGACAAACGGACCGCTTAATTGAAGATGGAGACTGTCCTAGTAGATACACTAGGTCGAACAATCACGTCAAATCTCACTATAGATCCTGCAAGTACAAACAAGTAGGACAACGTACACATACCGTAAATTTCACACGCATAGTCTATATACTACACTGATAAATGTTTATACGTGTGGCTTTATTCATAATACTGTTTAACAAAAATGACTAACATAACATTTCAGTAATCTTTCAATGAAAATAATACCTTTCGAAGTCAATAATTTGTGACATTTCTTCTTTTGTGAATTTCACATATAATATGTGTAATGAATTATCTCATATATACATGTGTATTTTGTACACTTGCACAGATGTGTTTTGTCTTTAATAACATTTTGACTAACGTTTCTTATGGTCAGAAAATCTCAAGGAGGAGAATGGTACCTTTTTTCTACATAAACATCACAAATTTTCAAACTATGTGTACACCTATATGAGATAAGATGAAACTTAAGTGGAAGCTAATACTTTCTCTGGTTATAACCTCCCTCTATATGATTTAAATATTTTGAAAAAGTCAATACATGTAGTAGGTTTGTTGTAGAATTTTAGGTAATTTTGATAATTTCTTATGGGTTTTACTAATCTAGGACTAATAAATTATTGGCCCTAGGTACTAATAAATATGACATATAAATATTCAAAAATTATCTATAATCCCTGCAAATATTGAAAGCATAAATGTCAAATAAAACATAATTCTGAAGGTATATAGGTGTGCAGTTTCATATTTTTAATTTCATGACATTTAAAATGAGCTTTTTGCAGTGAATGGTCTGGCTTTACTAGTATAGTCATCGTTATAAGTGATTATTAAATTGATGCGCTTTATCAAAATATTCAACACTTTGACTTATTATGCATGATTTACAAAACTTGGTATATTTTATATTTACATTGTTCTAGTCTGATATTTTTATATTATGGTTTAATAACATGGTTTTAATCTCATTTATCACAATTCATTAAAATGTTAAATTTAAATGACACGAAACATCGAAGTTATGAAACAGAAAATAGTGATAATGAAATAAAATTTTACACGGGAACACTTTCTCAAAGATGATGAAGTACTATACATGTAGTGGTTACTTTGCAAATGGTGATGAGTTTCAATCATGGAAATCATGAGTTCCTTTCAACAATAGCTAATTATTGGTTTATACCTCCAATATTTCGATGACTAGCAGTTCATTTTGATCATGGAAACGGCATTATTTATCGGGAAGTAAATAACTTCAAAGGAGTGTAATCAAGATGAACTGCTAGTCATCGAAATAATCGAGGTACAAACCAATAATTAGCTATCGCTAAAAAGAATTCATGATTTCCATAGTTTTGAATACATAGAAAAAATGAATTAGTTCAATTATGAGTTTCTGTTACAATTTGCGCAGTTGAAGAAATTCAACAATTCTTAAGCGCTAAGTGATATATGTATATAATTCAGCAGTGGCAGAAGCAGTGATAAAACCAAGTCACAAATATTGTTGCAAATTAGAAAAAGTTCTTAAATGAAGCCTGTAGCTCTAGACACGGCTGGTGTTTCAGATCACTCGCAGTCCTCGTCAAAAGATTCACCAGGCTGCCATTGAAAGAGGATCAGCGGTACATTATGATTTTACTGAAAACTTTTCTCCCTATCTACAGTGAAATGGATTTCATAACATGTATCTTCAACTTACTTATGATCTCAAAAGATGTCTATTTTTTAGATATTTTAAATGATTTTGATAATTTCAAATTACATCTTGAGGCTTTCAAAACCAAGTATTTTCATTCGATTTTAGATCACATAAGTCTCCAACTTATGTTTAGATTATCCATGCAATCCATTGTTTTCTGGATTACTTTCAAAGATTTCCTTACATGATACTGTCTAACAAATTTCATTTTCAAATGCCCACTTGACTGTAGAAGAGAAAAGTATACGGACTGTCCTTTTGCCTGTTTTGACCATTATTGTTCGATGTGGCACTCGCAATACATGTGGTTGAGCATGTATTAATTAATGTCTTTTCAACCTGAAAGAATCAGATTGTTCTAAATGAGCTCAAACGAGCTTGTTTATATATTTCTCTAGTGTGCATTATATGTTGTCACGTTTACGAATCGTTTCTAAATAGACTTTTTACTGACTTTTATCCAGAGACACTTTCTTATATGTAGGATTAAGGACTCGTTAATTCAAGTATTGTACATACATGTACATGTATATATGCATATATATTGATATTTTTGAAAAATATTTCAATTGGATTATGTCACTCAAGTTGTGGACGGCTCTATTTTTCAGTACTCTTATTATTTGTTTCTCAAAGTCAGCTTCCTCCTTCAGAAGAATCTGTTTCGGTTGGATTCCGCCGATCACAGAAATATTGTGAATTGCTATTTTATGTTTGATATAGCCACTAAAAGCGGATTCTTATCCAGACAATGATTGAATTGTCCATAGATTTATCTCATAATTTTGTAACATTCTTGTTGTAATGAGTTGATTAAACGAGGATATGACTGTAACCAGTGGCTTGATTTCTTTCCACAAACATATAGCTCTTCTCAGGCATATTTGGTAATGCTCAATTAACCATGCTACCGGTAAGAAGATTTCTGATTAACTTCCAAATCTCCATAACATATTATAAGTCCATGAATTTGATACTACTTAGCTATTTTTTCGTTTTGGAAGTTAAACAGACTATATAGAGTAGGTTGGAGCAAACACTATGTGTCGTGCATTTTCTGGATGGACTATTCTAGTATTTTGGCAAACAAAAATGAATGGTTCTAGAATACTGCAATAGTTATAGATATCATCCATACAATTTTAGCTTCATGACCATTATTTCAAGTGTGTTGGTTGCCGTGAAACTTCTGAAAACCCTTTGGCACATATCATTGACATTAGAGTCAAGGAGTTTGATTGATATGTAGAGCAAAATTAGAGTTATTGATCTATGAAGTGATATCTGTTTTGATTTTTAAGCTCTGGAGTATAGACGTTCATAGAAGTTTGGAGTATATTTTGATGTAGATACATAACTCAGTGTTTGAAATAGTAGGGGGCCAGAGGGCCCTGAGCCCCCAACTTTTGACCAGGGCCTTTAACTTTTAGGACTTGAGGGCCCTGCTGTCCCTTAACTATTTTTGGTGAATATTGGTTAGTCAGAGTGAATTCCATACTTTACCACATTTTTAAGCTAACATTTCAAACACACATCACGACAGGGCCCTCAACTTATGATCAGGGCCCCGAACTTTTTCCTGCGAAGTTTCAAACACTGCATAACTATACAATATTTGACCTAAAAATATATCATAAACCTCATAGGTTTGCACCTAAACTTAAACCTTACTACTACTAATAATATTATTTTATTTTCATTCTTAAAATTCTCTTTTCTGACTTTCTGTTCTTTTTGTAAGAAATAATCTATATTATTCTCAGTAGTATCCTGTAAAAAGTACATACAAAGTAGTGACACTCATATACTGTATGCCTTGGATATAAGTGAAAAACTTATTTTTCTATGTGTATTTTATTCCTTATGAAAATCCTTCGAAGCTGCTAAATACAATTTCTGTTTGTTTTTTTCTTGTGTTGTGCTTTTTAACACATAACACCTTCAAAATATTTGTAAATATTTTTAAAACCATTTATTGATTTATGTTCCAGCACGTGTTTCAAGCACATTTATCACATCTGATAAGTTATAAATAATTATATTGTACTAATGTAAAGTTATTACAAAACACTAATTATGTATAGAATATCTAATGCTTTATAATCTTTTTGAAGATCATGTTCTAATAATGTGCATATTTGTATGATAGATCATAATGCAATTTGCCTATAAGTACATCAAATCATTCAATGTAATAATAACAGTCTAAGTTGTACTATTCAATTAAACAAGTTCCCTGTATCATATCATTCTTTCAAAAAAAATTGTCACACCCTGTAACTTTCCAATTTGTGAATTATTTTCCTTGTTTCAGTGCTCCCTTACTGTGCCCCTTGGATGAGCTCATTTCTGTATCGTGCCCCATGTTTTCAGGTGTCACTCAATCTGTCAGAGGAGGACCATTGTAGCAGCACAGTAGCTGTAGAAAGGCAGGAGATTGGTCAGATGGTCAAATGCCGTATGACCTCTCTAGGACTGCCCGTCAACGACTACGGTACGTTAAATAAATCTTGTGTGTCACAACAGACTTTTCAAAAGGGCAATTACTAACATTGGTATAGTAAATGAATGTGTTAAAAGTGCTTTGCTGAGAAATGTGTTTATTACTTAAGAATTATTTCAACTGTGAAAAAAATGAACATAATGCAAACTAAGTGCGCGGAAAAGGATTTGAGATGGGAACCGGCATTTAGGTACTAAGGTCATAGTAATAAGGGCAATGCTTATGTTAGTTAAATGATTGATTGTTTGTCTACAGATGACGTGAGTGACAAGAGAAACAGCCTATCCTTTGTCATCATCAACCCGAGTTATGATCTGAAACTTGAGGAAAACGACATTATGTAAGTACACAGTTATTAACCTATCTAAAGAATCACACATGCAAATGATTTCACATGATTGTACTGCAATGACAATCTTTTGTTTACCATTCCCAGTAACTTCAAATTTGTAAATGGTTCCAATGTGCAGTTAGCAAACTCTTTGTTTAAGCACAGACTCAACCACGAATGTATTTCAATGCATGCAATGGAAAGTTCCAAATTTACACCAGATGATGTGCATGCCAGATTAATGGGGATCGGTGGTGCAGTGGTTAGCACACAGGGCTCCGAAACATGATTTGCTTGCGTCGTGAGTTTGTGGCCCGTCCACGGCAGACTCAGTGTCGCCAAGACCGTTACGTCGTACGTCTGCCACTGCATTGCCGTTCTCCACATAGTGTGTCGCCACTGTCGAGTGTAATACTAGATAGCTGCGACACCAAGCTGAGTTTCGGAAGCCTCGTTAAAAGGCGTGTCCCATGTAGTGAAGAGCCACCCCTCTGCACGCAAAAGAACTCACCTAGTTGGAAAACAAAAGCTAGTGTGATCCCTCCACACCCCTGAGGCTCAGTTGATTAACTAGCCTGCCTCTGGAGGTCCATGTACCAACGCCACATGGCCGCCCTCTGCTGTAATCATCAACAAGTTGATGGCTGCAGAGTACAACCAAACAAACAAACATGACGTGATTATTTGTAGCTACCTGATCCGCCCGTCATCGCTGTCTCCTCAGCCGTCTCCGCTGATCGACGAGCGCCGCATGCACCGCATGAAACAGCAGCGGCAGGAGCCGACTGGAGCCGAGAACCGGGCGCCACAGCGCTCAGGCAACAGTGCCCCGGCAGACTTGTTCCAGGTGGAGGGCTTTATTAAAGCGATACAGTAGAACCTCTCTATTAGGACCACCTCTGGGACTAGGTGGTCTCAAAAGAGAGGTGGTCTCTATACAGAGGTGGTGTTAATTGAAGGCTCTACTGTACCTCACTTCTCTGGACAGAAGCCCAAATTTGCAGTGTCCGCATAAAGTACAGGATTTGTAAATTTGTACATGTAATATATGCAGGTGTCCACTGTGCAAAAGTTTGTTTCATCTGTTAAATATCTATATCTAACTGTAGAGGTAACGTTTGAAACAAAAAAGGAAACACTTATGTATATTGTTCAGTTCAATGCCTTGGTTCATTTCTGTTGATCTTGCGGCTACTCCACATATTGTCTATAGCTTCCTTGATTAGTCTCAAGAATTCAGCCTTAATTGATACCTCCTGTATTTAGCCTCTTCGTTTTAATTCCTTCCTTCTGACCTTGCAGACACCACTTGTGCGTGTTGAGACGGAGACGTCAGACCACAGCAGCTTCAGCATCTCAGCCAGCCCCACAGCCTCCCCTGGCAGCCAGCCCGTCACCCCAGGCAGCAGCCAGGAAGCCTCACGGACACCTCCCGGCTCCCACACTGTGACCCCCTCGCCTAGTGCCCCAAACCTGACTGCTGGCGTGTCGGGGACTATTGTGTGATGGGAATGGAGGAATATGAGCTAGAGCTGTGATGTTTTTATAGGTTTGGCATGTGCAGGAAATGTTTTGAAATGCATGACAATCCTGTGCGGTTGTAATAAGAAGTAATATAGCATTAAGCCATGAATTGAATATGTAAATGGGATTGTTCTGTCTCTTGTGGATGAGCTTCAAAACTGAATACTGAGGCAACGTTGGAACAATGTGAATCACAGGAGTGCAATGGTGTTGTGGAGGTTCTTATGATCTGTAGAATGTTAACTGTGCAGTAGCAGGCAAGAAACTAAAGGCAAATAACCACCTGTTCTATAGACAGAGAAAAGTGAAGGAAAGGACCCATTTCAAGGATTGGCTTCATTTCAGTCATGGTATCTATCACCTTTTAAGGCTACTGAAGTCTAGCTATTTTATGGTAAGGATTCAATATTTGATTGGTCAGTTTGTCTAATAATGCTATGAGTAATAAAAGGCATATTTATAAGATTTATTATGACTGTAGGAAGTGAATATCACTGGAAATCTGGAAATGCATGCAATGTATTGTTGATTGAAGGTGAATTGGATCATAACTATTATAAAACATTATGAATAATCAACTGCAAACTTTTATCTTTTTTCAATCTACTTGCATAGGATAATATTTGTACAATATAAAGTTGGACTTGTTTTTATAACTTAAGTGAATAATCGTAATCCATTTTACCGTAAGAAATGCTTGTCTAATTTTGGATGCAAAGGCCATTATTATGTTGTTGGAATTTAAAGTTATCTATTTTCATCAGTATAATTCGTTATAGATATTATAGTGTATGAAACTATACATGTATTTAGAGTTTTTGCAAATGTAGTGAGTTACACTTTGTATTTATTTTCCATATAAACATTAAGTTGAAACGTGTTCAATTGACCGTATATTGAAAAATTTTGAATCTTGAAATGAGAATTACGGCAAGTTTATATCTGAAGAGTTTGGTATAAACGTAGACATGATTTATTTCTTCATAAACGAGAATCACCAAGACCAAAATTTTAAGTAACCCCAGTTAATGCATGAGCATGGGCATTAGAATATATATTTTTGGGCTATGTAAATCATATGCCATTTCCAATGTTAAATTGCACATTTTTATAGGAAACAGACATGATATTATTTTATGAGTTTTTTTCAAACGTTTTTGTGATATCTTTGCTCTAGTCAAATGCTCTAACAGTATTTGTATTTATTTCTAAATGTTATACATTTACATAAATATTAAGTTCTTATTATTTTTCCCAATTAACAAATTACAAGGTAAAAATATTGTGATTATAAATCAAATAACAATAAGAGAACCAGTTCATAAGATTGTATTAGTAATGCACATTTTAAATTTTGGATATTGTGTTGTGCAAATAAATTTGTAAATTTGATCATATTTTTGTAAACATCAATTGTTTATAATTCATGTAATCTCTCCCTCTACGCATAGTTTATCACGTTTTGTTTTATTTGTATCAAATGTAGTGTTAACATGTAAGAAGATCTGTTTAGTCATTTGGGTGGTAAAATATTTGAGTTTAATTTTTAAATCTCTTTATTATATGAATATCCTGTCTAGAAAAGATATTTTTTCAGGGGTTGGTGAAGGAGTGAATATACGAATTTATGAAATAATTTTTTTCAGATTTATTTTTAACTTTCTTAAAAACAATGTAATATGTGATATTATCTTTTCATGCTTTCTATTGACAGCTGTCTGGTTGGTATAGTATGCGTGTACACAGTGACTATCAATGTTCATAATTGTGAAGAAAAATATTAATTATTGAACTTCCAAAGTTCACAATTTATTCTCTTTATTACATTGAATTTTAATTATACCATCCTGCTTTCTGATAGTAGTTTTGGTTTGTAATTATGCATGAATAACAGACTTTAATAATTTTACTGCTAATGTACAAGACGATTCTCGCATCAGAACCTTTAGACATCAATACACGTAAGGAGGACCTTTATCATTGGTATTGCATATATACAGTCTAGAGTTGTATATTTATAATCAACAATCACTAAAATGAACCAGAATCTTTATTCTAAGAGAAATTGTGTAAACTTTGGAAGTTAAAATGCTAAAATGCTAAAAACATTCTATTTTTATCTGCTAAATTTGTATTTGTGATATGCCCAATGTGTGTATCTATTTATTTTGAATAAAGCTATTTACAATAAGAACTTTAGTAATGACATTGTTTCATTAACAGGTCCCTAATTTAAGCAACAATAGCTCTTCTAATTCCAAGCTCTGTTCATGTTTTACCCTCATCAGTACATCAACCAAAAACTTCAGTACACTTGTATTATAGGGGTTCGTTTGGCCCATAATAATTTCATATCCATCTAATTTCATTTCATGATCTCCCTGTGACTCAAATACATTCGTTCTCTATTTTGGCCAAAAATAAGAGTTTCCACAGAGTCTGGAAAAGTCATTGAAATTCATATTTTTTCAAGGTCTGGGAAAAGTCATTGAATTTTGTAAGGAGTCATTGAATAAATTCTATTGTGTAAAAAAGTCATTGAAAAGCCATTGAATTTTGGTTAAACTGGTAATTTAGATGCTGTTTGAACAGATATTATTTTGTTGTATTCGGCACCTTGATACCCTCCGATAGACTTCCCATGACAACATGTAATTGGCCAATATTTGCTAGAAATGTGTAGCTGTAGATGTTTGTGAAAGAAGGATAATTCATATTACATGCTTACTAGCCTCCTGCATTCCCTGATAAAATTATAATTTTATCTGTTATGGGCTCCTTGCACCATGATGAAATTTCGCTGCAGAAAGTATTTTATTACTTACAATATTAACAGCTGTTTTCCATGCATTGCATCTGAATATTATTTAGTTGTAGAATTAATAAAAGTGCTGTCTACATGTGACAGCATTTCCTATCAGTTGAAATAACAATCTAAATCATTCAGAAATATGGTAATGTCGAACGTAAAAACGTACATTAATTTTACACATGCATTCAGCACCTACACATAATGTACAGAGGATGAAATTTAGTGTTTAACAGACACATGTAACGTCACAACTGCACAGATCATTTCTTCAATTTTTTACATTTTGGTACAGGCTACTACATCTCAGATTTCACTATTACAATGCTGATATATCATAGGTGACTGAAACTGCATCAGTATCATATATACATATCCATAAGAAGTATTATGAATGAAACAGTTTGTAAGATGATGTTCGTGAGATAGTAAATGTTTTCTGTTGTATTTTAGCCAGTAAACATGACATTTGCGCGAGTAAATACATGTTTCTCATATTGCCACTGTTTTTGTTGCCAATCGTACCAAATTATCATTGTTTGTTTTGTGCTATTTTAACTGGTAAACTAGACATTTGCACAAGTAAATACATGTTTTTCGTGTTTCCATGCTTTTCATTTGCCAATTGTACCAGATTACCATCAATTCTCTGGTGGTTTATAACCACCTCCTCATCCTACCTCCCAACTGACGGCCAATGTCCATGACAAAGTTAAGATTGAAGGAGTGCAGAAATGGTTTTGTGGACATCGTGTTCACCACAGGATTGACAACTGACATCAGCATTCCAAATGTCAGTGCCACCAGACCGTAATAAGCTTCAAGCTCCTCGTTGAAATGAGTCATAGCAATCAGGAGGGCACTCACAATGGAGACAAGTGACGTGGTGACCGTCAACACACACAGCCGTCCGACCACTCGCCTCGTCTTGGAGACAGCTCTCGTTGCCATCATAGAGCGCCGGACTCGCCCAATGAGGGAAACATTGCTCACCAACACACCCAGGGCAACCACTATGTGCACCAGAATAGTATAGACAACAACGAAGAGGGAGCCGCCCCCGTAGATACAAGTTTGATGCTCCAGATGGTGATTTCGGTCCACCAGGAATGGGAACAGAGAGAGGAGGCATACAGTGACCCACAGTAAGCATGTTAAAATGTAGAATTTACGTAATGCAACGGAAAAATCCACTATGAACTCGAGTTCTCTCAGCAGCCTGTAAGTGCTTATAGCCAATGAGGAGGTTCTAGAGAGGATGCTGGCAAAACTGTGTGTGGTGCCAGCTATGGTGCACCAGACTGAGTTCTGCCATGCTATTGCAAAGTACTCTTTGTCATCGTAATGGATGTGGTTAGTGGTGATGATGGTAAGCAAGTACAAGGACATCATCGAGTCTGCTGCTATTTGAATGCACTGCAAGGTAGAGCTTGTTCCGCGCCTGTGTTTGATTTCCCAGTGCAAACTCAGCAGATTGCACATGGTTATCGACAGCATAGCGACATGGAGCAACATACTTACATAGTACGTCTGCAGCAAGCTGTGGCATCCAACAACTGCAGATTTAAAGCCATGTTTGGCAATGCACCTAACACTGGCAGACGCTAAGCAACATACAGCCGGCTCTGTGACTATTAAATTCTTCATCACTGTAATCCAGCTGGAAATACCTAGCTCCAATCGTGATAAAACTATCTTGGTATCTACCAGAATGGCTCTCTCCAATGAGATCAACTTACTCATTTTGTTCAAACAGGTTGAGGTAAGGCTAGAGTTTCCTGCCTGTAGGTTTTTCAGGTTTGCAATGAACTGCAAGCCGGATACACATGCTACATATGTAGATGTTATGTCCAAAGTTTCCAACCGGGGTAGGCTCTTTGCAAACTTAACAACACTTAGTGGGTTGTGACTGACATCAATAAATGAGAGCTGGTTTAATTGGTTCATAAGTTCCAATCGGGTCAAAGAGCAGTTGTTAAGTGAAAGTGTTGTTAGTGAATCCAACCCGACCAGGAAATCATGGGAGAGTTTTGGAATATAAGAATCGACTAATGTCAGCACCAGTAAAAATGTTTGACGTGCAAAGGGTGTGGGTTGGAGTCCAAAGCCAGCTGTAACGTTCTTGACGTGAAGGGATTTGGTCATTGGATTCAATTCGGGTACACATACAATGCCTGAACAGCTTACTGAAAAGCCTCTTGACATACAATCTTGCGATGTCAGATTGTTGTTAAAATCAGCATGTATTATGTCATCATATGATGTAGAACACTGTGCATAGTTTGTCGATAAAAAGTCTATGTGGGCCATCGTCTTTTCACGAGCACACCTCAATGAACCTAGAATAAAGAATGATTTACTGCATATGGTCGGCGATTCATCAAAGCCATACAGACATTGGGCCCGGCCATCGCAAAAGTAGGTGGTCGACAACGGCTTCGCTTGGCCATCTTCACCAAAGCACATGCCGGGAGATTGATCAATCGTGGAGTGGGGCACATACATGTATGTGGTGACATTGTATAAGGTGCACGTGTAGTAGGGGCACAGACGGGCTAGCTCGTCTGATCCATCAGCACAGTCGTCATGACAGTCACATATAGTGGACATGGGCACGCAGCCGCCTGCCCCACCCTGGCATTGGTAGTACAGTGGTCCGCACAGACAGTCTTGGGCTTTGCAGGCCCTACGGCAGTCCATGGCTTTGAGCTGATGGAAGGAGGGGGACGATGTCTCTTCTGTTGCAATTGGAGGACCTTCCAAATGTAGCCTCTGACTACATATGTCGCAGCTCTGCTCATCACTGCCAGACGGGCAGTCAGCAACGCCATTACAGACGTGGTAATTCAAAATCACTGTGAAATCACCGCAGTAAAAGAAGGTGTTTGGGCGAAGTGGAAATTGGAATTTTCTGACTACTGTCTCTTCTGAATATGGAAAACGGCGTACCGGAGGACCGGGCCTATACTCCAACCTTGGGGGATATTGGTAAAGGATCACATTCATGAAAAAGGCCATCAACTCATTTCTAGACATCTGCGTCTCTTTTACGGTGAGTGAGTAGTGAGCTGGGTCTTGGCAGATAAAGCTGGGCCAAGGCAAAGGCTCATCACAAGGAACGAATAACAGTATCGGGCCCGAACAAAAGTCAGACACAAATATTGCTGGACAATATTGAGGAAATAGGCGATGGAAATCTGCTAATGTGAATTCGCTGTGGCAAAATATAGCTTCATTAATCCGTAGGATGGTATCCATCTGCACTTGAATTGTCTTTGTATGAAGGGGATCTGTATCTGCAACTTCAAAGTAACCAAGAAGCAGCAATTTTCTGATATCACTGCAAGTTCTTGCCATGTCATCTATGGGTAAGTCTATAGTGGCGCCAATGTCAACATACCAGAAGAGAATAATCTGTAACCAGTGTCCGTGCGTTGGTATAGCAAATGGTCTCATCACAAATCCAAAAAACATTCGAAACGAGGTGAACTGGAAGAGGTCTTTCCCCGTTGTTTGGCACAATTCTTGAGACTCTCTCCATGATACCCGACGTGTGAAACGATGAGCTGTGTTACTTATTTCAATCTTAGATGAGCCTTGATGAATTCTAGAGAATGTGCCATTGCTGTGGACGTACACTATGGTGGTTTCACCGTCCGTAGTTTTCTTAATACCTTTCTTATCATTCTTACGGAACAGTGTGTATATGGGTAGTGTATACACAAAGGTTGTGAGGTCTGGTGACTGTGACTCTCGAAAACCATACAACTGCCTATATACTGGACACATTACTCCAATCAAGCACAGTGTTGGCATGAGGTCACTGTGTGCGCATTCCGGCATGCCATAACGTGACCTGCGCATGGTCCGGAACTGAAGCGTAGCTGTTTGGTGACCTTCAATAAGCATCTGCACTGAATCTGTGGGCTTGGAAATGTAGAATGTCAATACCATGCTCATATACGTGGCAAACATGAATACCTGCGTTTTGACGTACCCATGAAACTTGTTTATAAAATGCACAGTGATTGCGCTGGATAGAGCATTTGGAACTCCGCTGAGCGTTATGTGCAGCATCATGGGGCCGAAGACAGACAAGAATGAACTTGGAGGGGTCACGTGATCATGGTACGCTTTACCAAAGGAAAACATTACACTTTGGTGCATGGGGAACTGGTGTAGTCTGAGACGTCGGCATTCAAGTGGGTTGGCCGTGTCAATGGACATATGGTTTTCGTTGGGTTTGGTATTGTAGTCCAGCACAGGACAATGATCCCATTTCACCGGGTTGCGTTCTGAAATAAAAAAGAGGAGGAGCGTGCTGTTTGAACAATAACTGTGGGTCTTATTGTTAAAGTCAATTTGGATTTGTAGTTTGACCATATCATACAATTTCATCCCAAGCTCACTAGATGCGACTACGGGTATGCTCAACCCGGATGGCATACGATATGTCTCCGTTATTTTGTAGCGCAACGCACAGGCTTGATGTCTGCTTACGTGCTGCATGTAAATATAGCTGTTTGCAAAAGCTGCACGGAAGTTTTGCTGGTAAACGTCTACATAAACCGGGTACACAGTTGAAAAGTCTTGGCTTGCTATTAGGTACCAATGGTAGAATCTTGGTCCAGGGGGAAGGGAGTTCATGAAGAGATCTGGAACTTTGCCCTGCACTCTGGGTGTGCTGTATTTCAGCTGAAGTGTGATAGTTGCCAACCCATTTGTTACGTAAAATACGAGAACCACTTTGGAGTTGCCTGGCTCAAAATAGTGGTCTGTTGGAAATGTCCACGTTCCATCTTCACAAAAGATACTGCTGTGTTCTTGTCGTCCACTGATCATCATTTCTAGTGCCCCAAACGCGCACAGCCCTGTATTGCTTTCCAAGAAGGATGCTCTTGCAGGCAGATGCTCAGTGTCGTGTTCTCCTTCATAAGTGAATTTGGTGAATGTTACTCCACTAAGAGGTCTCAGATAGCACGAATGCAATTTAGAATGGACCACAATGCGTTCGTGACATTCTTCAAGATTCTTGAATACAGTATAATGTTCAAGCGTGATGTTAATGTCGAGGGCTTGCTCGTAATATGGTGCCTTGTATGTCTTTTGCAATTGAATGGTGGCATACCGATGCCTCAGAGAGATACTTTCAGCAAAAGACAGCTTGCCAGAATATACATGGAGAGCTGTTACCCTCCACTTCCTCCAGTATAAAGACACAAGCCCAGAATACACACTAACGAAGTATCCCTCTACGTTTGACGCTGCTATATGTAGATTTCCATACTTTACTACACTTTTTGGTTTATCAAACACTATACTGTTGACAATATACCAAGTGAAATATGTTTCTTGATTTTCTCTGATGTAACTTGAAACTATATGGGTGAAACCATTTATGAATGATAAAGGCATTTTTACACTAACAGCCACGTATTTTTCTATGATGTAAAAGTCCACTAGCATACTGACAGGATAGGGTATGACCTGAACATTGTTGGTCAGTCGCAGCACGACAATATTGTGGCTGATATACACTAGTTTCTTCACTGCAATACCACACATAGTTTCTGCGATGCAAGAGGTATTGCCAGTTTTCCGATAGACTCTTATATTGTTTGTTGTGCATGCTGGGGTAAAAGGAACATACATCTTCTCAAAAGTCATGTTTACATGAAATCGTCTGTTAACTTGGATCAGCCACCACAAATCAGCTTCAGCATTCTCAAATGAAGTTTCAAAACGGATTCTCCCAAGTGGTGATGTACATTTGTTTGCGCATTCTCCAGAATGACCAAGGACGCTGACAACATCGGTCAAAGACTGCAGTCTTCTCAATACAAGCATTACACCCATCCGTTTAAGAACTGCATTTTGATGTATGCCAAGAAATAGTCGTTCTAGATAATAATCAATGTAGACTTGCCAGACAGACTGCGTTTCTATAATGTCATTCTGGTTTTGCCCATCACAATCACGATCAGCAGTCTCAAAGCTGATGTCATGGTCAGGCACATGGTTTGGCCATCTTTCAGAGTCTGGAGTGGTTGGTAGAGCTTTGAGAATCGTGCTAACGTCTTCGTGGTTTGCAGAGTCAACTTCCACAAGTTGAGTTTTCATGAATACTAATAGTGTTGCAAACATGCAAAAGACTCGATCCATCTTTATTGCCTACAGCTTGTATGTTTTCATGCTGAAAATGATATAGACCAACAAAAGATAAATGTAATTTGCAATCAACAGGGAAAGCAAATACACAAAACCACGTTATTGTTGCGCTTATACGTCGTAACTACTTTTGAAATGCGGCCCCCCCCCCCCCACCCCCACCACACACATTTTTTTCTTTTTCATTTTTCTGGTGTTCTTTTTTTTTGTTTATTTCTGTTTTTTTTTTTTTTTTTTTGGGGGGGGGGGAGGTAAACTATTTTAGCGCGGAGGTGGAATTTATTTATTCGAAAGTACTTATCCAATAACTTTGACAAATTTAATTCAAAATTATCTTTTTCGACCAGCATTTCACTAGCAGTTATGAGCTAAACACATAACAATAATGAGAGGACATGATGTCATTCAAATATTGGATTTACCTCATGTTAAAATATTCATAGGCCCCAATTAGATATAAATATTGTACATATTCATATACTTACATGTAGAACAAATCTTCGTCTTACAGCAACATTATTCAACAACACCCAAATTCGCATGCAACGATACATGTAGCTTAATTTATAGATATCTAGCTATTTATGAAAGTAGAACCATCATAGTGGCATGATATAACAGTACATTTAATTGAATGCATGTAGTGAGATAAAGATGATAGGTCATGAAGATTACTGTGCTAACATGATACATACAATTCACCAAAGCGGTCTCACTTTTAACACTTTAATTGGTAAACTTAATCTTGCCAATTTCACACTTACCCCCATGGACATGGACTTGATTAAAACGTAATTTAAATATGTGCTGCATATTTGAAAATGGAGAGTATTACGGTATCATGTGATCACACACGGGCAGGCGGCCTAATTTCATCTTCAGATGTCATTTGATTAATCTAGATGAAATTGAGGGGTACATGGACATGTTTTGGTCCACAGATTATTTTATGGATTCATGAGGGTCTAGATGGGCGTGGGGGGGGTGATCCCACTTACCACTTAAATTTTAGCTAATTTCCCACTTCCCACTTAATATTTTCATTTCTCACCAAAATACGTACTTTTAATGGACATTTTGTTCACATTTACCAAAAATGACATGATATGACTAATTTTGAAATTGTAATAAATTTATGTGCATGACCCCCGCTCGTGCATTTCTTATAGTTTCTCACTAAAATTAGAATTTGTTCCCACTTAATTTTGGTATTTTCCCCACTTCCCATTTAATTGCCCGAATTCCCACTAACCACTTAATTTTTTGCCAATTTCCCACATCCCACTTAATGCTAAGGCTATTTTCCATTAACAACTTATAAAGGGCATCGACGCCCTCATTCACGTTGGTACTATTCAATATTACATTTAAGCAGCAGGGTTGTCAGTTCAACTTGTCACTCTGGCAATGTTGAGAAAAAATGTTATTATGGGCGAAAAACAACAACTACATGTAGTCTTATTTTCTACATGTATTTGCTAAATATCTGTACATTGGTAGTTTTATTTTTTTTTAAATTAAGCATGCTATTGAAAATGTTATGATTGAAGTGTCTAAAAAGATATGTCTGGGTCTGAAAATATGGTCTCTTGGGTCTCATTTGAACATATGATATAGTGACTATATACAGCTGTGGTCTGGTTGTTATGGCTTCTGACTACAGAAATTTCTACATTTCACTATTTAGTGGACCAATTACTGGATTTATGGACATGTTTAAATGTGATTAATAGATCTGCTAATTTGTGGGTACATTGTGAACATTTGTGCGCCAAATATGTTTTTGTAATAAAAATCTGTTTGGCGCTCTCTAAATGGCGATTTCGATCCACCAGGAATGAGACCAAAGAGAGTGAGCATATACAGCCCCAATTGTGACCAATCTTCAGTGCCGGAGAGCAAGGATGTACTAAGTTAGAATTCACCTAAATGCACTGTTAACCCATGTTGTTTCAGAATCCTGTAAGTGATGATAGCCAATGAGGAGATTCTAAAAAAAAAGGGGGTATATTATCTTGATGAAAATCCATTCACCAACATTTTCTTCCTAAATGACCAGTAACATTGTCTTACACCAATCCCCAAGAATTGTAATAGAATATAAATTGCATCACATTTTCATCATATTTCACACACTTAAATACAGGCCATTCAGGCCATTCACGCTCAAGATTTAGGGCAAATCACCAATCACATTTTTGCTATATGACCCCCTCATTCTAGTGAGGGGGTCGGTGAAACTGTGTGAGGTGACAGCCATGAGGGCAGTATACAAATGTAGTGAGAGTTGAGATTTAAGTTTTAATTCATTGAGAATTGAGATTTGACCTTTCAATTCATGGAGATCAATTGTATTGATTGAGATTTGAGAAACGGGCTTTTGAACGGAGATTTGTAACGTTAATTCATTGAGATTTTGAGATCAAGGGGGTGGGGTATATACACCAGATGCTGCACCAGACTGTGTTCTGCCGTGCTATTGCACTGTACTACTCTTTGTCACCGTAATAGTGGATGAAGTTAGAGGTGATGATAGCCTGTAGCTAACAGCCCAATTACAAGAAGCACTACAATACTGTAAAACTAGAATATTTCATGGCTGTTAAATTTTGCAATTTTCATCTACATATGTATAAATTATATTGTGAATATCTAATTTTGCGATTTTGGTCCATCTTGGATCTACTTTACATAGGCTATTAAAGTTTGCCTTTTGGCATCTACCCACGAAATTCACAAATCAAATATTGCACCAACATTTCTAGTTTTACAGTATCAATCACATATATGATCACCATCATGATATACAATTGATTTAGAAAATTTCAAAATGGCATATCAATACAGAAATTATTTAGCAATGATACAAACATTGGAACACAGTATTTTGTTCGATATTTATTTTTTAAGAAAAAAATATGAATATGTGAAGTACATGTGTAACTTGCTACTAACAAAATAAGTATATATGATTGAAAATATGTAATCTTTCTATAAGTAACATGCACCTTCAAATTCAACATAAAATGACCAAAGTCATCAACTTAGCCTCATATTTCATATGGTCGTCACACATAGGCAGATCCAATGGGGGCGTGCCCCCCCCCCTTTTCCAGCCAAAATACTTCATTTTCGTAGTTATTTTTGCATATCCGCCATTGATTGCGCTTACTGAACCCATGAAATCCCCCTTTTCCAAAAACCTGGATCTGCCATTGTTATGCATACAGTATACATGTACCGCTGTACCATAATGTAGTGTATTGTAAACATTGTACGGCAATTAAAAAACAAAATATAACATTTAGAACATAGAACATTTTTAAGTGATTGACGAGGCATAAGCTTCTCGTTGCCCAGCCATGATGGGATTATCATTAGCATGATACAGCCCTAGAAACTGATACAACCCATCTTTTTTATCGTTAGTATTTTATCTAATACGATTTTACGAAACGTAACAAATTCATGTAATACTCATCTGCTTATTTGATTTATCAGATATTTGTAACTAAGGGGACAACCAGATAGAGGTCCAACAGAGGGTTATAAAAGGATGAAACCATTATGGTATGAATGATTTTGAGCCCCTCCCCTTCAACCACAAAAGAAGCAAAATGTTGTGAACCCTTTTACCAACAAGGGTACTACTGTTTTATGAATACAAATGCTTATTAAATTAATATTCATCCATGTAGTTTACCAAACAATATATTAGTTAAATAAAATTTGAACTATGTCAACAACAAAAAAACCTCTGAGATGGTGAAAACTCTTTAAAAAAATTATTTTACTTTGGGAATAGTACAAAAATATGAGATCCTAAACTGCATTTAGGCTGTTGAAAGATTTTTTTATCCTAACACAGAAAAGCTTAACAATTACGTCTGTCTGCCAATATCAGTGTTATTTTTAAGTCACTGCCAGTTTCATTGATGATAAGATGGATTCCGTATCAAAGGCAAAGTTTGCCCATGTACTTGATGGCATTATGTCTACTTGTCTGGGACTAGGACTAGAATCCGCAGCACTTGCATTAAAGCAATTCTCCAAAGATCTTCTACTGGGCTTGCCACCGCTCAATGTGCCATCACGATTCAATATTTGAATACTGTTGTGTTTCATCTTTTCATCATCAGTTCCTGTCGTGGCTGGATTACTTCGTGGTTGTTTGGATCGCTTTTCCTGCCTTTGGGACTTGTCATTCTGTTCTTTGAGCTGTTGTAAAATCCGACACTCTTGCTTCATAATTTGACTGAACTGCTGCTGTTGACTTGCTCTCTGCTTATCCGTCATTACAGGCTTTACAGCTCCATCTTCTCCTTGTGTATACACTGGGCCTTCTGGGCCCAGCTCCCATCTGCCACTTCCGTTATTGTGTGATTTACTTCCTCTTCCTCCATGTTTGCGGTTTGGTTGCTCGTGGTGCGAGCGACCAAGCTTCTTGGCGATCCACCTTCGCAGTGGCCGAACGTAGGGTATGATCATGAAAAAGGAATTAGGGTTGAGGTTGTACATTTCCTTACTGACAGTATCTTTCTTCGTCGAAGGCAAGTATTCCACGCGAAACCACTCGAGGGCCCTGATTTCTTTTCTGGTTCTTGGCTGAAACATGGTTTCCATGGATACGCCGTGAATAATGTACAGTCTGGAATGTTGCTCATTTAAATTGTACTCCAAATACTCTTCCTTATCGATTAGTTCCGAAATATCAAATCCTGTTTCTTCAAGAACCTCTCGAATGGCACAAGCGTGCGGTTCCTCTTCTTCGTTGACTTTCCCTTTGGGAAACCCCCAGTTTGATTTAGACCAATAGCCCTGCACTAGGAGACAATGTTCACAACTCTCGTCTAGAAGGATCGCCCCATAAGTGGGCACGGTCATCTTGTACTCCTTCCATGATGAGAGGATGTCCCCAGTTTGATCAGCATGCGGTGAAAGTGTGGGGACGTGCTTGAAAACTTGAGATGCAAAGTCACGGATGCCTATTGTCTTTAGCTCTGCTATTTCCGGACAGTAGAAATCCAGATAGAACCAATGAGCCAGCTCTATTTGGAAAAACACACGAATCATGTCATTGCGCTCTTCCATAGGAATGTTAATAATGAATCTGCTGCACAAGTCATTGAGAATGCTGGTGGGAAGCTGGAAGGGTTGCGGGGTAGAACCCCCGACATGTTTTTTATCCATAGCACAGTATAGTTCGCAAGTATGGCACGTAATAGCAATAAACTTTTTACTAAATTCGATGTTCACGTATTAATATTATTCCAACAACACAAATTATGTTTTACTTAGTTTTCACGACAATGCCTTATGGTATCAGATCCACATGCATTATATCCAGATTTTACTTTATACATCTGTTTCTCTTTGTCTATTTTCTTTACATAGAAAACAATGCATAAAAAACCTATAGTATTTTGCAAATAAGACTTTAAAAATAATAATTTACAATATACATATTTTGAAAA
Source organism: Streblospio benedicti (assembly GCA_019095985.1). Classification (NCBI taxonomy): domain Eukaryota; kingdom Metazoa; phylum Annelida; class Polychaeta; order Spionida; family Spionidae; genus Streblospio; species Streblospio benedicti. The sequence goes on along the minus strand of CM032660.1, from coordinate 22,432,880 downwards.
AATTGCATATATTACATAAAAACTGTAAATAAACCAAATTAATTATTTATACACAACGTTCTCACATGCAAAAAACCCTGTAAGGATGGGATTGTTTTCGTCAATCTAGGTCTATACACGCGAATCTCTTTTACCCTTGCTCTATTCAATGTATAGAACATTTGGCGGTAACAGGACGTTCCGCCGGTGAGATCATTCGCCGCCACCGGCAAATCGTACTACAAAAGTACCGGCGGAACGTCTTTTTCCCGGCGGATCGTCCAGCCTCTCATCGGCGGACCGTCCAAGTTACTTGTAGTGGACGGCCCGCCGATGGGACGTTATGCCGATACCAAGTGTTTCTGTCGGCAAATAGTCCTGATGGCCATACCTTTAAACGGTTTGCCGGGGAGAAGATTAGTATATTTCCTTGAGATAGCGGCTTGAACACTGTAGCTCTACCACATTACGTAACCTAATCAATCTGTCTAGGTATCTACTTCAAAGCAAATTACCTCATGCCATGGTCAGAAGAATAGAATGGTTAATTGCTTTAAACTTGTTTGATAACATGCTAAGCTAAAGAGAGGAGTATGTGCCTAATTAACAGCGAAGAGTTGTTTGCCAGTCATTTTAAGATGATTGGAAATTAAAAACAATAAATAGACAAGTAAACATACATTTATAAGTACCGCTATAAACAATACTAATATTCACTCGCCAGATTGCGGTTGACCAATTGAAGAAAGAAATTAACCTTAATAAATTTCAATAAATGTACATAACTCAGGCAAAATAAATTAGTTACGTATATAAGGAGGGAAGCCGAATCCTGAAGTCGTAGGGCCCATTTTGTAAATTGGAGAAACATTTGCTGCTTTTGTCACGTTTTGTCACATTTTGTTTTCGTTATACCTACTTTCTATTCATAGTATTCTCATTATTGTGTATGAAATAAAGCTATGGATAGTAAATAATAGACCGGAGAGATCATTTTCCTTTGATTTATCTTAATATTTGCTCTATACATATTTTCTACTTATATTTTCCTGATCATTCACATTCTCGTACATGAAATAAAAGTATGTGTCTTAAATAATGATCGTAAGAGGGACGTTTCGCGGTCTCTTTACCAGTGATAAAATGAATCTTGAAATAAAGAATCCAAGTATTAAATCACACAACGGTTCAAATATCCAGCTTGGTAATTGACAAAACAGTTTTAATGATATCACTCAAAACCGAATTAATTGCAAATCTGCATTTTAAGAAACCATTAAGAATATTGGAAAGCACCATTACCATCAAGATTGATCTAAAACAGTCTGCTAAGTTTGAGTGTAGTATAATCACTGAAAGAACACTGCATTCCAATAATATTCGGTGAATATTGACTAACATACATGTAACGGTTAACACATAGAAGTCAAGGGCGCGCTATTATTTTGAAAATAAATGTTATCCCGCCACAATACCATTTATGTCGAGGGTTCGTTATGTAATTTTAGTATGTATTAGTCAACATCCGCCCGGGCAGGAAATTCGTGTGTATTCTGATACCTTTCAATAAACAGTTAAATGAAAGCTAGTCTTAAACATTTTTACTGGCGTCGTTTTAAAAAAATGCATTCAGGGATGAATACAACAAATGGGGGGAAAAATGTTTCGACACGCTATGTTCAACTGCTTCAATGCGGTCATATTACGAACGGTCTCAATTATATGCTATACTTTTAGTTTACCAACTTCCTGCACTTTAAATGTCACACCGGCGAATAGTCTCATCGGCATATGGTCCAAACAACTGCAATGTCGGCGAATAGTCCCGTCGGCGGAACGTCCTGCATTCCATTTCGCTAGTTTCAATAAATTTTGAATTGGAAATACTTCGAAAGTAAGATATAAATGAGCATGCGCAGACCCATAGCAAGGGCCAAGGTGGTCAGGCAATTAATTGCATGACCAATATTTTGTGTGGTGGAAAAAATAATGCAATGATTTAATCATGGCCTGACCAATCATTTGTGAGAAAAATAAAAATCCATGATTATAGACCAATTTTTTAAAAATGGCCTTACCAATCTCATTTTGCTTCTTACGGGCCTGATGCGTAGTTAGGTTGGTCTAGTCAACACACTGGATAAACTTTGACTATTCCACCGCTTTTCAAATGGAGTGGACCAAGTAGACCTACGTACACCAATATAATTGTTAACTGAGCGTTTCTTCATTAGGATAAAATAAACTTTTACCATTGTTCAACAAAACTAAACTAATCAAATTGACGCGCAAAAATGACGCATCCAACAAAAATGTAGATCTATAGCGTCTTGCCCATTCATTCCACTGGCATAGAGAAAATTAACATGTTGAACATAATTCTTTACTTAGGACACACAGTCAAATATTATTAAAAAGACAAGTGTAGAATGTATTGTGTTTATTGCACATCTATGAGTCTGATCCCTGTTAGGAGTCCCTCTGAGATGGTTCTGGAGCAGCGTTTCCACACGGCCCTGTTGTAACATGGCCCGATCCGTGGCATCATGGATCTCCAGACCGCGCGCACGAACGCCTGCAAATCACCGGGTGCGTTGTGTATACAGTACGATGAGGTTGAGGTCATTGTGTATTACTTTTTGCCGTGGTCAAATTCAAAAGCATCAGAGATTGTTGATATACTTACTAGTGACGTAGTTATCAGTACACTACGTTTGAAAACAAAAAAGAAGAAATAATTCGTTATTTATAAAGTTAAATATTTTTGGCATAAGTGTGACGCTAGCGCTAGTAATAAACAGAATCGACCAATCGGTGGAGTACTGATTTCATGTTCACTAGCATTTTTAATCATAATTATAATGTATCCTTTGTTTCCTCCTTTATCAGTTACCTTTGAACAGACTATAAATTGTAAGATTTTACTGAGTTTGCTTGTTGTGATTATTTTTCATATATTCAGTATCACGAGCATGCTGCTGTTGAAACTTTTGTCACATTTGATTCAACCAGATACTAATAGAATACATTTTTATAGAATACATTTAAGACTACATATTCGAATTTCAGTGTCTACATTCAAGCTTCTCTGTGGATATGAATGCCAACAAAGTTTGAACTAACTGCGAGAAGTCAACCCAACATTATATTAAATGCTCTAACCTTGATGACCTCATCTTACACATTGAGGACTTTTCAAATGTTAAAGATCACCAGATAGATCATTCCCCTGTGTGATCTAATCATGCTGTACTATCTTGCAGATTAAGGACTCTTTTTAAATTTCAAAGTCCACCACACAGATCAATGCTCATTTTCCAGTAATATCATACTATCTCACTTTGATATATTCATACTGCACATTGATGACCTTTTATTTTGTGTCATGGACCGGCACGAGGGCGGCTACCAACTCTCTCACGTGTATAATAGTACCACAGGCTCTCACCTTGATGTACTCGTCCGGCACGTTGAGGCGCGTGTGCATACGGCGCAAGTGGTGGTTCTGGGCGTGCAGCAGCGGAGGGTCGTCTAGCAGGTTCATCATCAGGTTGATACCTGCAGCAGCAGAAGCAGCAGCATCAGCAGCAAACAGCAGCAGCAACAGAAGCAGCAGCAGCAGCAGCAGCAGCAGCAGCAGCAGCAGCAAACAGCAGCAGTAAAAGCAGTATCAGAAATAGAAGCAGCAGTGACACGGGAGCTTTGTGGTTGAAGCATTTACATGTATGTGTAAAAGAGTACTATATGGGCTCGTATTCTAGAGCTGTTATATCAATGTGTCAGAAGCATGTTTTGTAATAGCATGTTCTACCATCAGCTTATTCTGCAATCAATCTTGGTCTAAGTGCCGTACGTGAATGAATGAAAAATCTCCTACACTTTCATTCTCACACAATTGTGAAATTCTCTCAATTTTAGCAACCCTCATGACTGTCATGCGTACTTGACCTGCCTCATCATACTGACCTGCCTCATCATACGTTTCGGTAATACTATGTCCCACCGTTTTGAGTCATATTTTAGCACCATGTTATGTCTGAAATAGCTAAACAGCTCACCTCCCATCACCCGAGCTGAATGAGCGCGGAACTTCACACTGTAGAGGTTGGTAACGTTGAGATGATTAAAGTACTCCATCGCTCCCGGCTGCTCCTCAAACAGTCTATGTGGACACACATTAAAAGGCAGAACAAATTGAAATGTAAGTATCTGAAGGAACGTAATCATGAATTTCATACGGGCAGCTAAATGAACAATACCGACAATGCACCCATGACCATGTTTTGGACCGTCACTATTATGTTAAAATTTTGAGCTCATCATTTCAAAAGGTGATTATTCTTATCTTTCGCACACTAGTACGTATTGGATTTTTCCAAATCCCCATTGAGAGTGTCATCAATTTGCCACTGAAGCTCATAGCATAATGCACTTGATTCAGCATTCACTCGCGTGACTTGCACATATATCTTACGAGTAGGTACCAGAAAGTAGAGTAAACTAGCGACTTAAGTCGCAATAATTATTTGCTCAACTCCCACCATCATTCTAGACTAGGACGCGAACCCACAACCTTCTGGTTAAAAGTATTATGGCCTCAATAATCACCTACAGAAGTACATGTGGATATTATACAGCAAACATACCAATGTTTATTTGAATAGCGTTTTAGCCTGTATACTTGCCGTTCTAAACTTGGAATCTAACCTTTGCCAGAATTCCATTCCTATTGCTTGCCTTTCATTGGCTTGTCCCAGAAATGACGTCAACGACTTCTTGATTTGAATGAGGATTATGTCGGAGCAGTTTGATTGATCATACAAACTACCTTGCACGCTGTCAATTTGCCCTTGATAAATGCACCAAGTCAGGGCTAGTGTAAACACGGTGGTCACTTTTTGTAACATACCTCTGAAATGAAAACGAAACTATATGACAGTACAAGAAATGTTCGGATATTTTGAATTATTACATTGTAGAATTGTCATAGACAATTGTCATATATTTCTAGTCCATTAAGTTATTGGGTTTGAGTTTATTGATAAATATCTAATAAATATAAAAACACCTACCCAATTTACTGTACATTCCAGTGCAGGCCTACATGTATGTATTCAAGAAAAAATGGTCTTGCCAATTGAAGAATGTATGAAGACTGTTGTGTATAGGTCATAGTACATATGCTATAGGACGGTATGCAAGTGTTCCAGATTTCAGCTACATTATGATAAAGACTCAAATCATTGAAATCTTTTTCTCCACGACCAGAATACGATTATATTCATGATTTGAAGTGGGTGACGAATAGTAGATGTACTTTCGTACAAAAAGAAAGTTTAAAGCGTAATTGATTTATTTTGATAAAGACAAACTATAAAAACAAAACAAAAACAAGTGCTTTTAAACACAGGCATGTTACTTAGTCTGAATTGTTCATCATGTCCTTTTAGTGCCTTCAAAGACAGATTCAAACAGAAAAACACATTAGTTATTCACATTTTAATATTGTCTGTTCCACATGGAAGTTATACTATGAGACTGGGGATGTCTTTTATCTTTCTTTTTACTTATTACAAAAAGTAGTAATCTATATTATTTTTGAGATTTAAAAAACAAGTAAACAAACATGTTGGCTTCCCAACAATGCTGTTACAATCATGGTTTGTGTCTAAAGAAAACGTCGTCTGGATTTGTGGGCTCCTTGAAGAATGACAAAGAACCTGATGTCTTGTCCATCAGAGAAGATGGTTATCTCCACTGCACAGTTTAAAAAGTGAGTTCTAATTCAGAGGACAACAATAGTATGGTCTATTGCATTGAGGTGCATGGTGGAGCCTGAGGGTGTGTCCCCTAGAGAAGGTGCTGGACGTCTTTGAGTTTGATGCCCGTGAGGAGTCCATGCGCCATGGTGCGGGAGCACTGGCGCCAGTCGTCTTTCTTGTAGCAGCTGCCAACACGCTCGATGAGGGAGCGCCACAAGGAGCGCACGAAGGCCTACGGAACATGGTTACAAGTTCTTGTCAGAGTGCTTGACTTTGAAATGCAGTTGGACCGCCCCATTAAGACCATTACCCTGTAGACTAGCCTCAAATGGTCTCATTAAATAGGTGTTCTCTTTATGGAGGCTTTTATCAATCTGTATTTCAATGCTTCGGATTGGGAGAAATGGTCTTATTATAGAGTTTGTTTGAGGATGTTATGTATGTAATGAGCGGGTAGCACATATAGAATTATACAAGTTTACAAGAACGTTCTGACTGGGACATATGCAGGTTCTAATTTGGCTTTTTTCCCTCAACTAAACCACGTGCCAGTAAAATATACAAAAAAGAACACAGTTAAGTATAATTACAAAATACGTGCTCAGTTTATAATCGGCAAATGTTGGGCATCCTATATAGAAAAATAGATACAATGTGAATGTGTTTACATAATACCGAGTTCACAAGACATTTTTCAAAATCTCCTAGTACACCACATAGATCATTATCCAATAGTATTGTAGTATCTTAACATGACGATCTTATTTGGCGTTAAGAATCTTTCATTTCAATGTCCACCACATGCTTTCAGCTTCTGCCTGATAGATCATTCCTCAATAGTATGGTAGCATCTCCACTTAATGTACTCAACCGACACATTGAGGACTATTTATTTCTTGTTGTGGACCGGGACGAGGGGGGCTACCAAATCTCTTACGTGTACAACAGTATCTCTATACTCAGCCTCTCACCTTCATGTACTCATCCAGCATACTGATGACCCTCTATTTTATGTTATGGACCGGGACGAGGGGGGCTACCAACTCTCTCACGTGTACAATAGTATCTCCGCCTCTCACCTTGATGTATTCGTCCGGCACGTTGAGGCGCGTGTGCATACGGCGCAGGTGGTGGTTCTGGGCGTGCAGCAGTGGAGGGTCGTCCAGCAGGTTCATCATCAGGTTGATACCTGCAGCAGCAGAGACACGGTGGCATTATGACAGAAACATGTACATTATATTACATAATTAAAAGAAAAATATATTGAAACAGTAGAAAATTCAATGAAGACCAGCGTAAATACACCACCTCTCTATTGAGACAACTTGACAGTCTAGTAAGTCTCCTGAGTGTTTTAACAGAGATCTATTGATTGATCAAATGATTACAGTATCATTGAGTGTTGACTAAAATATGCCAGTATGTTAATATAAATGAAGAAAATGAACTGCTTACCACCCATCACTCTTGCAGAGTGCGCCTTGAATTGAACACTGTGCGTATTGTTCACATTGACATGTTGAAAGTACTTCTTCGCTTCTGGGTAGTCACGGAAGAAGCTGCGATAAGATTTTTTAAATTCAACTAATGCGATATGTAATGTAAAAATCCAGTCAACGTGTGAGCCCCCATTTGTATCACCCACTACTAATTACTACAGTAATGTATCATATGTCATTGGAAAGCTTACAGTATCCATTACAATATATTGACAGTTTTACCAACATAAGATGAGTGGAATATTGTAGATTTCACGATGGCGTCCAATATGGCTACATTCATGCAAGACATGTAGCAAATGGTTTTCAATGCGGGAATTGCTTTGCATAACACATCAATTAAATGAGAACTATAGTGTCATAGTGTGCTTAAAAGAAATTGGTAAATTACTATACATCTTGGGAAAATATATTTAAAATATAGGAAACAAATGATGAATTTGCAATCATGTCTAGTCAAGGTGCTACATGCAAAATCAAGTACTGGTTATTTTTCAACAGCATTTTTTGCACACTCAAATAGTTACTTGTGCTATACCAGAACAGTAGCAATCATTTAAAATGTGCTTATGGCAAATGGAAAGAGAATATGAGTCGTATTGTTGCTCTTGGCGTGATTCTGTTTAGAGTAAATGAAACATAAGACACATGAACAACATTCTTTTTCAGAAGTTGGTTGGACAATGGCAAACCGAGCCCCTAGGCTAGCGACAGACATGTGTATATATATTTCTTAACCAATCAAATACTTACTCTTGCCACATCTCTCGACCAATCATATGCCTTTCACTGGACTGTCCCAAGAATGACGTCAGTTGCTGCTTAATCTGAATATCAAAACACAACATGCGAGCCCGCTATCAGTCCACATAGTTCACCAAATGTGTTCATCTGATGGTTTTAATTGTTATTTGAAAAAGTATGTATAATTTTGGTTCCTTCAAGCAGGCGTATTTAGTTGTGGAACATGTAATGTATCATTAGTTAATCTTTTCGTTAGGCAGGGGTCGGGTTAAGATGGGAATGTGGGAACTGGAATTTAGGTTTCCATCAGAAACTGGTTTCCATAATTAGGTGCCGTGAGTGTTTTTTATCTATGCATTCTTCAGCATTAAGCAGTGGAAAACGATGCCTAACCAGATTAAATAGTAGCAGAAAACCATAATAAACAAAAATTGACCTGATTTCAAAACTAATATATATTTTTCTGATACAGTTAGCACAGGATGAGTAACGATAGGCAGATTCAAAAGGCACACCCATTTTTTCTTTAATATATGTCATGTTCATGGGTTTTTGCAACGTCCACTATCACATAAGGAGCTAATGAGATCACTTACATACATCCCCAACCCCTTATCCAAAACCTGGATCTGCGCCAGTGAAGAAACTCGCCGCTTTTAGATAAAGGTCCTGATGGAGTTAATGTAGTTACAATGAGTTAATATGCAGGATTGAACCTTTAAAGGAATTGAAATACCCTTTACATAACACATCACATAACTGGATCTATATTATAAATGGCTAAATGGCTTGTACAAAGTTTGCACGTTCACCTGGATGAGGATGACGGGAGGACATGCCTGTGTGTGCAGCACAACCAAGGTCAAGGTCACAACTAGTGCAGACTTCACATGGAAGCCCAAAGTCATCTGGAAACACGCATTGATTTTAATGATTTTATCAACTATGATAACATTCGTCAATTAGGATCTATCAAATAGGTTATGATTCAAATCGTTTCCATAAGCTGTGGTCGCACTGTATTTGAGCAGTACCTAGAGCAGGTTGATTTAATTATCATTGCTATAATTCAATATTTCAATTTCATTAATTCCAAACCATTATTTCCACGATTAGTTCCGATAATCTAAGGATATATTTCGCGTTGAAATATCTGTATTCAAGGTTAACTTAAATGTAGATAACTGCACATGAAAGACGGTAGATAACACAGCTAGCGAATCCAGCACTTACCTTGAAAGCAGATTCAGTATCCTAATATGTTGACAGAATCTTAGTTTACGTTAGGTCTTCTGATTAAAGGTTAAAGTTCCTCAGCATCTACCGAAGACGTGTTACTGATTATGAACTATGAGAGGGCAAAACTATTTTTAACCACAAAGTTTCAACCTAACAAATATTTCATGCCAAATTTTTACAGTACAGTTTTTTGTCACACAGGACAGGTTTAAAGTTTTTAAACAAGTACTTTAACCCACAAATCGTAGTTGTGTGACCAGAAAAAAGTCACTTCACTCTGATATGTATGTTTTTAGAGTATTTTTCCACCACAAAGACATGTACTGTAATGCAATGTATATGATTAAGGGAGCTTGTATAAATTATACAGGGGTGTCGGTCATTTGGAGGTGAGAATTTTTTTAACGAGCGACACCCCCCCCCTCCCCCACACACACACCCTGTATGACATTAATGGAAATTGGGCAAACTTAATGTTAGGATTCGAATCTATTGGTTAAGGAAAATGACTAAAAAGAAACTAAACATGAACTTTCACTCAAAATACCATAGAAATTTAAAGACGCTAATACCGGACATTTTCATTAGCAAATAAAACTAACTACATACCTAGTACGTGTACACTCTGATCGAAACCCAGAATGTATATTTCAATTGAATAAGTATAGAAAACACTACGACCAAATTCTGATTAATTTATTGAATTCAGTGTCCATAGTACAGTATTTATAGTTTACACACAAGGAGATTGTCATGCAGACACAATTGCGTGCATTATGAAATCTTCTAGACAGGAGTGCATTGTGTTGTCAGCCTGGCCGCGGTACGGTCTGGACCTCTGCTAGCGGTATTCCGGTCATTAATCCCCGAAAGAAATCACGGGCACACACCTGAAATATTGTCAATAAAGTTATTCATTTCTGACATGTTAGAAACCGAGTTTGCTTGATGAAATATGTAAAAGAATAATTTCTACACTCTACTACCAGCAACTTGCAACAGTAATACTAAATATCTGTCAATTTGAAACAAATGCGCCAATAAGTTGTTGAATGAAATCATCATTTGCATCTTGTGAATATTTGAATGCCACAATATTAATACACGCGATTCGAACCCACGACCGCCTAGTGGAGATGATAATTCACCAAGTATGTAAGATGGGGTTTACAGTGATAACGGTTCAGCCGTGTAAGCTTTTAACAGCTCACCGCTTGGGGTAATGATATCATTCTAGTCTCACAACCTTGGGGTTGTGTATTCCAGTCCAGCTAGTGGCACAAGATGTAGTTAACAGTGGAAGCAGGGTCTATCTTGGTAGACCTATGCTTGCTGGAGAAAGTGTATGGGAGAGGAATTTGAAATGAATATTTAATAAATTTTCTGTTCACCTTCCAGAGGTCCCTATCAAAGCAGCGGCCGATGACCGTGATCATCTCCTCATTGAGCGCTCGGATCAAACCCTGTAGTGAAAACTAACAATCTGTTCACTGATAATAGGAATTGCAATAAAAAGTGTAGGCCTACTGCTGTAGTAAATTTTATCAAATGACTATATATATGGCGTGGGTGGTCAAAAATGCACAGAATATGCAAATATTTTGGATTTATAAGTTCTCATTTTGGAATATCTCACAAATCCAGGCCAGCTTGACCCAAGAAAAACGTTGAAAAACGGTGCCTCCCTAGTGCTCCCATGTCTCTATCGAGTACTTACCCATATGTACTCATCAGTCATATCGAGTATTCAGAGCTGCTCTGGCTTTTACTCATCCATACATTCTAATCCGGAACATGAAGCACGTGTTGCCACCATGCCTCTTTCTTGAGTACTCACCCGTATGTACTCATCTGGCACTTTGAGTGCCTGATGCCGCTCCCTCAAGTGCTGCTCCTGCGCATGGAGCGTGGCCGGGTCGTCCAGCAGGTTCAGGTTCACGTTCATGCCTGGATACAGAGATCAACCCATGGTGGTGTTAAAAATACCACAGTGAAATGTATGGATATCATTGACGTTGTTGAATATATGAAGACATGGCCATTGGTTCGTCCCAATGCACCAGAATGATTCACTTGATATCATTTTACACTTTTCAATATGTATTTTTATTATTTTTGAATATATATGATGTTACTATGGATAATATAAAACTAAACTTATCATTATATGTAATTAAGTCATTAGACTTATGACTGCAAGTCAGGTTAGGCCCATATCGCATAGTCTCTGGTGGGATATCCCACCAGAGACTTTGTGATATTATAATTATATATACCCAAGTCCATTAAATCTTAAATCATTTCACACTTATCATGCTATTATCATTGCCTGTTATCAAACCTCTCTGGTTCTGACCTGATAGAACTCGTGCTGCATGTGCCTGGAACTTGGGGCCATGGACGGGCCCAAGGTGGGTGAAATAGACCGATGCCGCGGGGTAGCGAGTCAGAAATCTATATGGATATGGTATAATTCAATACATCTAATCAAATGAAGTCTTTTCAAAACAGGGGTGTAGCTTGACCTTCAAACACGGTGGAGCGAACTTTTAGCTTTTAGGTCGTTATGTCGAAATAACGAATATTAATTCAATTATAGTACATGTATCAGACATAGATACATCACAATATTGAGAGAATGTGGCCTATGATGATGTGGTTTTTCCATAAATAACAAATGTAATTGAAACGTTGAAGTTTTATTAACATCAAAGAACCGGACAATTTAGTACGTTAGTATCTAGAAAAAAAATCTGTGTAAAAAAGGGAAAAAAAGAAAAGAAAACATGGTGGGGCTAAGTGGAAAAAAGGTGGGGCATTTGAGGCAGGAGGAACAAGGGTGGGGCGAACGCCTCAGTTGCCTCATACTAGCTACGCCCCTGTTCAAAACCTAACATATGCTGTTGAGGATTTAGTGTTTCGTTTTATGCTGTACTAGAAATTAGCAGCTTCTGTACATGGCTGTGTCTCCCCCAATGGATCCAGCCTGCACATATATTCAGTCATTTTCGGTACGGGTAGATATAAATGTTGGATGTACCGGTGCTTGTCACTTCATGTCGGACTACTCGACAATTCAGGTCTGTAGGAAGCAAAATGCTATTGGTAAGGTAACATTATGAGCACCCAAGATTCCTTTTTTGAATAGAGCTTTTAGTGGAAGCTCTCGTATGTTACTTATGTAGACTAAATTACTCAAGATTGGGCACTATAATTCAATCCTGCACAATCTGAAAGACCTTAAACTTTTTGGAAATGATAGCTAAGTTAGTAGTCTAGTAGCAGAATATGACACTAATGCACCAATTGGGTCGGGTAGACCGTGTTTAGTCTGTAGACTATATAGGTAACACCCCATGATGTAGACTAGTACATCAACAACGAGCACTAGTTTACCTTTTAAACACGTGTTGGCCGATGCTGTAGCGTGCGTCGCCACCAGTAAAAAGCTGGCCCAACTGTGACTTGAGCTGTGTAACAAAATTTAAAAAAGTCTAGCAACATTGTATCGTGTATACCAAAGGTACCAGAGGGCCTACCTGAAATATAATTTGGTCAGTTCTTGAGACAAATGCTCGTAGATTTAGGGTGAATTTCTAGTTCATTTTCAAAATACTATTTAATGGCTCTCATTTACATGTACGTTTACATATTCGAATAGAAGTAACTTCGATGTTTATGCAATCAACTTAGACACCTTAGCAATTTTTGAATGTCTACAATGAAGAGTAGACTTCCATGGATATCGGTGGCGGCCACTTTGAACATCGGCCACAGCTCCTTTAGTAGCCCACATATCTCGCCCAACAAAGTTTATAACAATTCTTATCGTCATATATCTCAGAGCTATATACACAGTTGATATGAGCATGGACTTGTAAAGGCAGATCAAGCCGTGAAACCGTCGATGAACAATTCTAAACGTATATATATAGATATAGTTGGCTTTCTGAAAATGATAGTCTTCAAAAATTAACAGCGGGTGTGGAGTTTCGTTACAGCCCACGGACTAGTATCTACAATTGTATATTACTTCTGGTCTCTCACCTGTATCATCTGCGCGGGGCTGCACCTGTCGTAGCTGGGTGTGTCAGCACCTGGGGCACGCACCTGCCACACCCACGTGCTCAGACAGACGACAACCAGCAGGTGGTAACGCACCATTGTCACGCTGACTATAAACTGGGCTACATGTACAAGTATTTTGAAAACTCTTCAAAAACACCCTCGTGTATTATATAGGATTAAGCAGTACCAGAAAAGATGGTGAAGGTACATGTACGTGACAACAGTCATATTTTCACGCAGTACTTGAATTGTTCAGATACTAGATCTCATTTTTCATGGCTCATATGTGTTCTTTCAATTCTTTATGCACTTTAATCATGAGTATATTGATTAGATTTAATAATGTAGTACGATAATATATTCCAGTTGATTTATAAAGTACAATGGTAATATTCATTCTGTAAATATAGAGCTTCCTGAGATTAGTTATCATTCAATTTTACCAGAATCACAGTGCTGATTAAAATCAAAAACCTGTACTTACATGCACTCTAATATTTTTCTTCCATAGATATATATCCTACACTGACGGTCTATTTATAAGTGACATTATAATATGTAGAAAAATATGGTCCCAAACTAATGAAATAGAAGTTTCTTTAAACTGCTGAGAGGATCAAAGGTCATTGGCTATTGTAAACATTGATACAGTGAACCGAGAAAAAAGAACACTATTTTCAAACATTTTGCTTTTCATTCTTTGTGTGTTATAAAACCCATTGCATAGATATATATCACAGCTTATAAGGACTGAAAATAGAGGTATCGGTGCAAACTCAGTATCATAGCACCTCATTACCTTCTATGCTATTGATAGACAATTTAGTGATTACGTTATGAATGGTAATATAAGCACATGTAAAGTGCATTTATACGTCAAGAATGGCATTACAAAGACATACCACAAAGCATGAGAGCATTGTGATATACAACACAAGCGTGCCCTTACTATGACTATGTCACTATGATATTAGTGTATAAAGAATCTAGACGGTCATAAAGCGGATGGTGTGTGGACTGCGGACCTACATTTTCCGTATCAAGTTTGCTTCTCTGTTCCAATTCTTGAGTTCTATGAGTTTGGTGTATGTAATCCATAACGCAATCAGCAAAACCATGGCGAGCAATATTGTGTCCATGATGCTTTTCCTTGCTCTGTTACCCCATGCAGTGTATTATTGGCGGTGAGCAATTAAAAAACCCACAGGGAAAGGACAGTCTGGCTCACATCAGTATGTTCAGTTTACTGTATTGATAAATGGCACAGTAGACCGAGTGCGTGAAGAAGAGATATAGGTTCTGAATATATGCCATGGACCTCTAAATGTCTATGGAAATGATAATGCATTTTTGATGCACACTGGGACAGTGTATCGGGATGTAATTACTCACACGTGTATTCGGCAGTGACTCACGTTTGGGAGACAGTGGCAGTGTGATTACTGCACTATGATCCCCGCTGTGAAGGGCCATGTAGGAAGCTTTGGCAGGCTGCCAAAAGAGCAAAAAAACGGTCGTCATGCCGTATTAGGAAACCGGGGTTTTCCCCGAACAACCAAATGAGAATGAGATAAGCGGGGCAAATGTCTGTGTCTTACTGTTAAACTGACAGTTGAGTTTTAGATCAGTTCAGGCAACATGGATATCCTCAGCCTGTGCGGACTAATATGCTGGGCTATTCTGTGCATTACAGGTAAATACGCAATGATTACGTATTGCTGTTTATATAGCTTTGGTACTGTGTTAAGCAATTTCGATTGTGAATATACGTGTGGAAGGGGTTTGAAATGTGCAGGTGAACACATCAGAAGCCTGCTAGTTGTCCATGAAGATGATAAACGCATGTTTACTGAAATAATAGTCAATCTAATCAAGCCTGTCATCGGAGCATGAGAATTATGGCCACTGGTATAGGAAACGTCTGCAATGAATTTTGGGATAAAAGGAGTTGGTAAAGAGCGGTGCGAAAAAAAGTCTAAAGACTTAGCTAGGGGTGTGGAAGTTGAAGCAAGTTGGATATGGGGAAAGTGCTGAAAATCATGGAATGTGAAAAAAGGTTGAAAATTCTGGGATATGAGAAATAGGTAAAAAAAAAGGGGATATCGTATTCTGTGTCACATTTTGTCAACGCTCCCCCACACTGATCCACAAACACGCACACACGCACGCACGCGCGCAACCCACACACTCACATCCCACTCACACCCCCACCCCATAAACACGTGTTCTTCTAATGCACATTGTTCTCCGTTCTGCCACAGTAGAATGCAGCAGCCAGCCAGTCAAGCTGTACTTGTACATGGGCGAGCCTGATTACGTGCGGACGCGGGTGGAGGGCAAGCTGCCCACCTTAGAGGGCGCTTGCGGCAGTGGCGTGTACGTGACGTCACTGAGCCCCGCCCACCCGCCGGCGGACGTCGCACAGACGTACTGGGGCAGCAGTGAGTACAGCTAACAACTAGACCCAGTTTTTCTAAAAGGGGGGGGGGGGCATTTAATAGATTTTATAAGTTTGAAGTATTTTGGTGGGGGTGGGGGTGGGGCGCCCCGTGCCCACTTGATCTGCCTATGATTACAGTAGAAACTTGTTGAATTAGAACTTCTCAATTAAGGCCACCCACAGGACTGGATACCATTGGTCTCACTGGGGAGATGGTGAAGGTTCACTTTGGCTTATAAAAGGTTTGAAGAACTGGTCTTGTTATACAGGTGGTCTCTGCAGAGAGGTTCATCATGAGAGGTTCTACTGTATTTGGAAGTTGTGTGGAGAACAATAGCGTGGTCGAGCCAATATTCAACTAGTGTATGTTCTTAATGTAGTTCAAGGGAAATGAGACTAACCTCGTGATAACAAAGCAACATCCATAGCATAAGTAAGAGAATGTGTAGGTTATATTTAAAATCCTAATGTCTTTTTTCCTATATTTGCTTGTGGATACAATAATATTCTTCTCTCTCTCTTTTCTATGGCGAGCCAGCTCCTACCACTTGTTATATTCAAATGGAAGCTTGGGTGGTCAGCTATGTCCAAACAGTGGTAGGAACTTGCTTGCCATAGAAAAAAAATAATTATATTTAAAATCAACTCTTTCATTTTTATGAAGACTATGTTTTTTCTGCACAGGCCGATTTGCACAAAGTGGCGATGTGGACTACTATGTTGAGGTGACCGTGGCAAACAACACAGACGATCCGCTGTTCAAACCCTGCGCGGATCACGACTCCCTCTGGTACACACAGGCACAATTGACAATTAACTCAACGGAAATTCAACCTGTGACAATAGGAGAGTGTAAAACATTTAAAATGACCTCAATGGAAATTCAACCTGTGTTTGCATCTTCCTCTAAAAATAATTATTATTGGTTTTTATTGCTGCTCATTCCTATTGGAATTATCATTACATGTATATGTTATAGATCTAAAAATCGAAGGAGCCAACATCAAAATGTTGATCATGATGATGTTTAGGTTGAACTTGGTGAAAATGATGGTAGTAAAACACACTGCACTTAAGATCTAACTACTGACAGGAGTAATGTTTAATGTACTACTGTTTCAAAGCATGAAAATGCCCGAAATTGTACAGGTAAAACGTGGAATGTTTTCATGATGTTATGGATGTTATTGAGTTGTAATAGCGTGACGTGCATTGATTGTCATTTTTAGATAACTGAATTTTTAGGGTGAATTAATTGATCTTAAGACAGCGGGTGATTGTAAAAAGATGGCCTAAAAGGTAAAATAGGGCATGTTTATGTTTTCATTTAGATCGTTGTGCCATAAGTTATCATGCTTTGTGATGCGCGTAGCTCAAATCAGAGGGACCACAGTAATTACCATCGGTGTTGTTAACTCCATGCAGGACATTTATTTTTATCTTACATTGTAATCAGTATGTGTTTTCTTTTGAAGGTTTTGCAATATTGTAGTAAAATGTTCATTATCACAGAGGCATTATTTGTATTCATTGTCATGCATCGATAGATATGATATTTCACTTTTTTATATTTTTGCTTCGGATTACACCACATTCACTGAAATTGTGCCTTTCAATTGAATCTGGAGTAATCAGAGGCAAAATTTAAAAAGTAAAATTTCTATATGCATGACAATGAATACAAAGAATGTCTATGTGATCTTAAACGTTTTTCCTACAATATTGAAAGACCTTCAAGAGAAAACACTAACTGATTACAATGTAAAATATCAAAATCTTGCAATCTACACAAGCTGATTACAATGGAAAATAGCAAAATGTCCACATTACCTGGAGTAAACGGAAGCCCCTGCACGGAGTTAACATCATCGATTGTATGCTGTGGAGGCCATCTCTGAACTGAAGGAACTTGGAAGTTCCTCTCGTCAGGCCATCCTCAGAAGAACTTCAACGTGGGAGCTGATGAGAAATCCGTCAACGCCCACCTCAAGCTGGTCCTCAAGGCTGGAGTGAAGAAGGCAGCCCTCAACACTCAACAGGCTAAGGGAACCGGTGCCTCTGCCAGCTTCAGTCTTGGTGAGAAGCCCAAGGTTTCCAAGCCTAATGTGAAGAAGGCTGTTAAGGCCATGGGCCTAGCTTCCTGAGAAAACCGCCAAGAACCTAGCGACAACGAAAGCCGCTGCCAAGAAGCGCATGGGAGCCAAATCTCCCACCCACCAAGAAGGCAAAGTTCCCCAAAAGGCCTGCCGCAGCCAAGCCAAAGGCAGTAAAGAAGTGAAAGATTTCATAGTTGTGGAGAGTGATCTCAAAAGCCCGTTGCCGTTGATTTTTGTTATGCATGAAGGATTGCAATGTTGAGTCCATGGAATCATCATTAAGCCTTGAATCATTTTTATAAACAAGGTTTGTATAGTTTGCATTTGGTGTTTTATTATGAAATTTGTAAGAGCTTGTTTGTAAGATGCTTGTGGTGAATTAATCTAATCTATTCGTTGTATGTTTGATGCTAGTGGATGTTTCATTGTATATATAATTCAAGCATTTATACAAAAGAAGAGATGTGTGAATTGCAACAAGAATTTCAAATTGACTATCACATCATCATAACTATATTCACATTGGTTGCATTTAGGCTACACGTACGATTTTCCCATAATCAAGAACATATACAGGGTTGCATTATGGATACAGCTTTGCTACATTATATTACGGAGTTTGACCTGTAGAGTTTTTTTTCATGTTATGGGGAAACCACTGGAATCAGAGTACTGTTATATGTGTGTGCTTACTACAAAATGCTTGAGGGTGGGGTGGGGTGGGGGTGGGGTGTCTCAAATTGTGGCAGAGAGAACGGATGTGCCTTGAAACTGTGTCTCACATTTTTAGTACATTTATGTCACATTTTTATCAGATATTGGCATATTAGGTTACACTTACTAAGATATTGTTACATTATGTCACATTTTCTCAGTCGGTATATTACATCACATTTTCCTCAGATATCGGTATATTAAGTCGCATTTTTCTCAGATATTGGTATATTACGTAAGTGCGCGCCACCACATCAA
The DNA here is from genome assembly GCA_019095985.1 of Streblospio benedicti. Taxonomy (NCBI): domain Eukaryota; kingdom Metazoa; phylum Annelida; class Polychaeta; order Spionida; family Spionidae; genus Streblospio; species Streblospio benedicti. The sequence continues at coordinate 22,414,081 of CM032660.1, read as the reverse complement.
GATACGTCAGCAGATCGTCACGTCACTAAAATGTACGAGTGACGACCTGCTATTAAAGTATGTCGAGGTGCTGTCGCGTGCATCTATTACGTTACAAGTTTACTTAGATGGTTGTAGGGGAGTCCGGGGCAGGTTGAAACACTTTTTTTATTCTTTTCCAAACATCTCATGACTTTTTTTACAATTTGATTGTGTATGATGATATTGTTAGTCATTATCTATCATATAAGAAACTTGTAATGATGAGTAATGTGTAGCTGGAACAATAATCAAAGTTTTTGTTAAGAAAAATGTTTCAATTTACCCCACTGTGGGGCAGATTGAAACAAAGCACAGGATAAGTTGTAACACAGAAAAAATAAGTAATATAGATACAAAGAAAACATGGTTATATAGCATTAATTAATCTATATTGGTATACACAATAAAGTCAAACAAACAAATTCTTACACTAACATTCTTACACTAACAGCGCTGTATTTACTCTTAAGTCCTCTTTATGAGGAGTTATCCGATTGCCAATTATGGCAGACGAAATAAGAGACCCATCTGTGCACTCTTGATGAAGTTACAGGTTGCGGGCATAATGGAGATGTTTAAAACTTTTTTGGTGTTAACAATATTCTTTATCATAAGGCATAAATTTCACAATATATTTTTTCATTGTTTTTCACTATGTATTTGATTTTAATGAATTGGATGTTTTGTAACTCGCCCTGATTATGAACAAATTCAACTTCAATCTCACTCGAAGTTTAGATTCACAATATTTAATGTATTTGATTTCAATTATTTACTTCATAATATCTAAACATCTGACTACTGACGGGTTAGAATCGTTGTTTTGAGCGTGATATAAAAATAAGCTAATGTCATGAAGGGCATGTATTTTATGACTATAAACTGTTCTTTGAATTATAATTGAAATATTGCAATAATGTATTTATATATTTGTTATGTAGTATTAACAGGAAAAAAACTATATTACTTCAATTGAAAAAGGAATTTGGGATAGAAAACAAATAGACAAAATAAATGAAAATCACAGTACGGCGTTGTTTCGTCATCACTATATAAATGTAAACAGTGGATCCACAAATTTCATTCTTATGAAGAAAACATCGTGGAACCAGTTAAAAAGGTTTCTCACTAAATGTTAAATTCTAGCATGTCAAATAATATGTAACAAACAAAACAGAGCAACAAAAGTGTTTTTGTTCAAAAGCTTTAATGTTTACGTTTACTTGTACTGGCGTTGACATTGGCATATATGTATGTATGTGTACACATAGTTACAAAACTATTTCACAGGATACAGGATACTTGAATAATCTAGAATGTGGCCAAAATGATAAGTTAATGGTTTTGCACATACTTTATATTCGTGAACTTTATTCTACGGATCAAAAAATCATTGTTATAATGAACGCATATACATTGGTAAAGTAAATATGTTTTTTCTCCAAATGGTGGTGATGATTTCATGTTGACTTATAGGTCAAGTGCAATCTAAATAGATTAGTGTGATACAACGACACTAAGACAGGGTTGCGTGACATAATGGAAATTAGAATGTGAATGAGATGGCCTTGGATGATTTGACATAGCTGCTTAATATAAACCTAGAGAGGCATTGAAATCTGGCAGTGTCATATCCAGGCCTTTTGACTGGGTGACATCATAAACACAATATGAGGTGATCATGATGTGCCAACTGAGTAGAGTATTCAAGAGGCCAGATGCGCTCTAGACTTTGACAGCGAGGACGTGACTCAAGGCGGATTTGTTTCTAATTTTGCTCTTATTGCTCTTTTTGCCCTTAGTTTTGTCTGGGGTTGTCAGTTCATATCGTGAATTCTACTTTACGTTCAGGTCAAACCCATTTCCCATCGATTAAAAGATACTGTCTGCTTGAATCTAGTGATAATGTGTTTAAAATTTGTAATATATATATTTAGGTTAACTGTACATCCTGTTGAACAAATTAAGTACAAGTTTTAAATTTGAGCAGCCATATAACACATATTTGTATCACACCTACTACTGTGTAAATTTAAATCCATGGCGTGTTTGTTAGTGTTTAATCATAATATGTCTATGTAAAAATAAATGTTTTTATTCAGCAGCCGTTTTGGTTTTAAAGTAGCATATAAGTCTCAATTAGTGTGCTATGATAACCATAGGCAACTTCATTTGGCAACGCAGGTCATGACTGAATGTAAAACATAGTTTTGTCCCATATTCCACGAAAGGGAATCATTTTATTAGGTTATGTTGTCAAGCTAAAATTATTTTTGATAACATTGCTGCTGTGTGAAATCATCATAAGTCATTGGCAAGTTAATTATGTGATAAACATTTATAGAGTAATAAAGGCTGTT
>CM032660.1:22327600-22404322 GCA_019095985.1 Streblospio benedicti | reverse complement strand
AAATATGAAGTAGGGCTTGTGCTCTCCTGTAAATCGAAAATATATGTGTCAGTAAAAGATTAGTTCTCTCACAGAGGTATGTAAAACATTAAGTTATGTATATAGACTTGTGTGAAACAGACACAGCTTGTTAAAACAATGTGTTGATTTAGTTTTATTAACTTTGATACAGGCTGAGATTTTCCTTTCTTGTGTTAGCATCATTATTGATTTTGTATTTCTATTAGGTAGACAGCCATGCTATGTTTTTTATATGACAACAAATATTGTACTGTATTATATTGATCTACAGTATACACTTTTTAGTTAGTTCTGCTAAGTCTAGATAAGATTGTTGTAGGAATTTAGTATTTTCTTACATGTACATTTGTTATGAGGCAGTTATGATTACATGTTGTTATTTTGTTTCAGTTTCACGTAATCGAGGGTATTATCGATTGTTATTAAGAACCCAGACACATGGAAGAATTATATTGAATAAATAAAGATTTTGAAATTCAACCGTGTTGTCAGTACACAAACGTTTCTAAAGAGACCACCCCTATATTAAACCACTTGACGCCAGTCCTTGGGCAATCTTAATAGGGATGTTCTACTGAAGTGTGTGAGAATATTTGTGCCATGGAGAGCATTATGTTCCCATTGCCATAGACACTAACTTTTCATCCCATAACGTTTGCATATTAGCTTGATATGTTCCTTGACTTCTTTCTCAATGCAAAAGATTCTGTATTATGGTATTAGAACTTCTCTATCGCGATTTACCTTCAGTCTTAAAGGTTGTTCCAAAACACTCTTTCCCCATATCATATGGGGGATGTTGGCAGGTACTATCAGCAAGTGGGTGGGTGGTGTCAAAATGTGGACATTTAGGAGTGGCCTTTATTTTTGGATGCTTGGTGTCTTGACTTTCTTTTCATCATCTACTGTTGTTATATGGTTCTGGAAACCTCCGCCAGTGAATCATACTTGATGCTTATGTTTGCTGTGCAGTTAGTGTGTTATCATGAGTTTGTAGTTTGTACCCTCTAAATAAGAATACTTATAGCCAATGTTAGCAAAATAATAATAATGATAATGCCTTTCATTTTCACTGGCTATTACAGAGGATGGTCACCTTGCCATGTTTACATAGTAAAAAAAAACTGTCTTTCAATGAATGACGCCTTGGCTTGATCTTGGATATTGTGTGTATGGGGATGCTGTCAGGGTGCTTTCAGGATGGGTAAAAATGCTTAAAAAAATATATTTATACACTCACTAGATATGTCTTTTTTCTATGCCCATGGAGGGCATTGTGTTCCCATTTACAAGGACACTAACATTTCCTCCCTTAAATTTTCATTTTACATGCCAAGTCAATGGATTTCAGCAATGATTTAGTTGAGATCTACTTATACGATTATTCAATGTGATTCTCAGCATGCCTCTATGACCACACGGGTATAAGCTAGTTTAGATATTATTGGCCAATGGAAGTTATGCTTTCCTTCACTGATTTAGGTCAGTAGAGGTCCCAACTATGCAGATTTCTCTTATATTTTAATTTGGCTTTATCTGGTCAAAATGTGTATATTTGCATTTCTAGGGCTGAAAATGGTGAAATTTCTGTAAGTGTGCATATTTTTCTAGTTAACATAGAAGCATGAAACATGAAACTTTTTGTGTAGGTATGGCATTTTACTTTAAATAATATTTAACAGTTTGTATAGTAAGTGTTTTCGGGAAAAAATATTTATTTGGCAAAAAGTAAGGAATAAAATTGGTATCAGTCCAATAGTTCAAATCAATGCAAGGATGTCCGGTATCAGTATAAAATAAGTCTGCAAATAAGCGGTTATTGAAAGAATAAAAAAAAAAACACTGATAAACTATGTATAACAACTTCAGCCAATTGTCTTTAAAGTGGTGTGTGAACAGAAATGTCAAGTAGTTTACATTAGTATTTAATAGACGTGGATACAAATTATTATTGAAAATATGTCCCGGCTCATTTTTGCGCTGTTGAAAGTGCTGGGATTTTTGGCTCTTCTAACAATAATAACGATTATCTTTAACATGCATCTGAATAAATACGAGCGTAAAATGGCGCGCCATAAAATCATGGATATCAGAGCCGCAGAGAGCATGCCATTCAACATGCGAGGCTCGAAGACTGCCAGCCATAATGCTACAACTGCGGGGGGGAACAGCTATAAACTTGCGCTTGGAATAGCAGGCAAACATGTAGATATGCTGTCCAATTTCAATGTTACGCACCGCAATTCCACCATATTGAAAAGAAGGATGACCAAGCAGGAGTATGACACGCTGTTCAGTCTCTGTGAGAAGATGACCATCATGCTGGAAGTGAACCAGATCCCCTACATGATGAGCTATGGCACTCTACTCGGCTCCTACATGATGCATGACCTGTTACCTTGGGATGATGACATGGACTTTTTTATCCACGCAGACTTCAAACCTGCAGTGATGGAAATATTCACCAAACAGAACAACTTTGGCATAGTTGGCACTATTCATAAACGCCACCCCTCAAAGATGTTGAAAGTTTACTTTAATACATCATCGCACGCGGGTGGCTACGCATGGAAGTGGCCGTTCATAGACATTGCCTGGTTCACTACCACCAAGAACGATATTTTTCGGGCGTTAGATGCTAATCCCCGTGAACTACCGTGGGGTGATTTCCATCCACCTCACTTGAGACCTTTGGGGCGACTTTGGCTTCCGGCACCGAAGAACCCCATAGCTTTGTTGGAGAAGAATTACAAAACTTTTTACTGTACAAATGGCGGGTGGTATCACAAGAAGGAAACTCCCTTTAAGTCGATAAAAACTAATTGTAGTAAAGTGTTGGACGTTTATCCTTTTGTGAAGAGAGAGCCAATGTTTAGAATCACACTCGAAACACTTGTTTTGAATGGAACTGACTTGTACTCAGTGTATGTTAATGAAGAGTACAGATACTCAAAGAAATTCAGCGTGCTGTTTTAATTAACAGTGAACACATATCTGACTAGCGTATGAAGATAAAAATCATCCATAAAAATCATCCATATAAAGATTCTCGTATCATCTGCAGGAATTTTTTGAGTGTGTGTTTTTAAGGCTCATTTTTCGGTGATTTATAATCATAAAACTGTTATTATCCATATCATACCCATGCAACACATCTAATCTTATATTTTGAAACAAGAACCGTACAGTATCCAGAATGTAAATTTGACGTCGGATCGTCCGTGTAAGGGAGCGACCATCATTAATTGTACAGGGTCAAGGTCAGTTGGTGTGTGTGTGTGTGTGTGTGTGTGTGTGTGTGTGTGTGTGTGTGTGTGTGTGTGTGTGTGTGTGTGTGTGTGTGTGTGTGTGTGTCTCAATTTCTTTGATCACAGAAGGGAAAAGAGAGGGAGTTGGGCACTCAATTCTAAATCTGAAAAAGTCATATTTTATGCACTTTTGTCCCGAATTGATGCATTCCTGCAATATGCATCGTTTTAGATTTAACTGTATTGTAATGTCATCAAGTCAAATAGATTGATTAATATGTATTCATTGACTATTGTCAGTGAACGATTCATTGCAATACACTTTAAACAGTTTTCAGGGAATGTTTCTAATATCAAACTTTATAATACGAAAGTTTGAATGCAACTGACTTGTACTCAGTGTATGTTAATGAAGAGTACAGATACTCAAAGAAATTTAGCGTGCTGTTTTAATTAACAGTGAACACATATCTGACTAGGATATGAAGATAAAAATCATCCATAAAGATCCGTATCATCTGTAAGCATTATATTAAATATTTATTCGGGTTTGTGGGGAGGGGGCTCAGTTTCTGTGGAAGGGGCTCAGTTTCTAAATGTTCACATGGGGAGGGCATTCAATTTCAATGTAGAGAGTTGGGGAGGAGTTTTTTTTTTTAATCTCGTTGATACCAAATGACCACCCCGCCCTCCACAATTAATGATGGTCGCTCCCTAATAAGACGGGTGTGTTTGAACATTATAATCTGGATATTTTTTACTTCAAGTAGTGTTCATAACTGATAGTAGCACATTTCTGTTACACGTTTATATGTACAGTGAATGACGTAAAATGTTATTCGAGTTTTAGACTTTTTAAACAATAAAGTTAAAACGAGAGAGTAAAATGCTGCTTGTTATTTATTACTCTGTCCCAGATACATAAATGAGTTTTAACTAACACGTTTGATTATTTTGTGTGAATGTGTTATATTTTATGTTCTAATGGGATCCTTTAAAATATGAAATATAACCTTATAGTTGATTATCAGTTTATATTTCAGATTTAATGTTTAGAAATTGCTGCAATTGTTAGAATATGCTGTCTATTATGTTACAGTAATATTCCATTTTTTCATACATATACGTATTCCGTTTAGTCCATCATCTATGTTGATTATTTATTTGACATTTAGCCGTTTTGTTCATTTTCTTTGCAAAACTCAGCGATGTACATAGCAGAGGCCCAATATATTCTTTTGATTATGTTATATTTTCTTTAAGCACCTTAACTATCGTTGTATTGATTACAGTGGAACCTGTCCATGTGGACACCTCCGTATAGTGGACACCTGCCTTATGTGGACACTTTTCACTTCTCCCGTTTCAGTTTTCCTATATAACATATATAAAGTGAACCTCTGTATAGTGGACACCTGTCTTATGTGGACACTGGACACTATATCTGCTCCCAAATAGCTTGTATACCTCTGTATAGTGGACAGTTCAAAATTTCCTACTGTATTAGAACAAAGAAATATTCACTGGGGAAGGGACTCATGTGCAAACATAGATTAAAGACTTGTGACCTTAACCACAAAGAGGCCTTGTTTTTGTTTGCTTACCAGTTAAGATATGTGGTCAACCAACATGCTAATGTTTGCAGAGCAGTAATTAAAACATGTATGTTTTTACTAGTTCCTGCATGGTCATAAACCTTTCTGGGGTGAAAGTAATTAAAATGTGACATGACCAGAAATTTGTGCAAAATATTGACTAAGGAAATTACAAATCATGTCCCTTAGTAACATTTCTTTGTTTCAGTGCTAATGCAGACATTCTTACCACTAAATTGTAAGGTAGTCAGTTGATCCTGGACGTTAAAGCTTTCACATGTAATCGGTCGCATGATTGGGAGTAACTATGAGTAATTTGTATCAAGTCCACAAGTAAAATTACAATAAACATTAATTTTATTTTGGTAATATGTTCACACCAGTATCACTTAAATAAGTAATTATTATGCACAAAAAGGAAAATCTGTTTAATAGACTGTAAATGTCAAGCACATTATCCCCAGACAAACTGTCAAAACCTGTCAAACCTGTCTTATGTGGACACTTTTCACTTCTCCCGAAGGTGTCCACATAAGACAGGTTCCACTGTATATCATGTACATACCAATTTCCTATACTATATATGTGGAAGTGAGTTTTAATGTTCAACAAATGATGCGTTGTTGACTTAATATACAACAGCCCTACATTTCAATATCTGTATTATATCGAGCTACAGTAGAAACAAAAATTGTGATTACATTATCAACAGTTATATTTGGAAATAATGACTGGCAATGATAGTGATATTGAGCGAGTATATAGCGTATGGCAGAGCTCCCACCCTACATAACATATTTTGATGCATTGAACTATTGTTCTGCATCTACTATTCTTAGAGAGTTATCAAAAATGGAAATATTATTTATACTTGCATTTTGTCTTCCTCTTGTACGGGGAGGCTTATACAGCAAACAAGGTAGATTCATTATTACTGTGAGTATTTAGTTTTGCTCAAAATAATTGGCTCGTAGGTTTAAATTTTCATTTTCTACGATAATAAGATACAATGTCATATAGAGTTCGATATTGATTGTTGGTGCAAATGTAAATTTGACTTGATAACAGTATGTATTTTAACATGGTGTGTCATCCTTTTAATCCAATGTTTTCCCATTGAATTACCTTATGACATGACCTTTTGTTTAACCGTGGAGAATGTCGCTCGTCTGTGGAGGGAGCCGAATACATGGGGCAGGTGGCCAGCACTGCTGGAGGACGGACGTGCCAGCGCTGGGATGAACAGTTCCCTCACAACCACACGTTCACCAACCCACAGTAAACCATTGCATTTCTGAAATATGATGCTATAATGTTTATTGACAATCTCTAAATATTTGCGTACCAACAATAACATAGAGCGTAACAATGCGTAAAGTAGTAAAAAGAGAAGAAAAGAAGAAAAAATACTTGAATGTATTTCGAAAATTATGTGAATATTAGTTGGTTTAACGTATTCAAAAGACAATACAGGCCAAATAAGAATAAAAGACCACTACATTTATCATTGAATTTTTAATTCGATTTATTTGATGTAAAATGTCCAGATGGATTAGCATAACACTCCCCAGACAAAAAGAGCATTGGTTTGAATCACAGTCACGCACATGGGTGTGGTGCATGGGTACATTAGAGGCAAAGTCAACATTTACTGAATGATAATGCCAATAATTCTTTTTATTGTTAACCATGTACATATTACATGTTTATCATAGCCAATGCACCACTGGTGTGTGCCGACGTGTCTGGTTTAAAAGCAGTTACAGCACGCAGAAGTATCAATCCAAACGTTAGAAAGGATTGTCAAGAGACTATGATATCAAACTAGTCTTATACAAATAGACCTTCCAATGGCGACTATTGTAAATATCAATGTAAAACACTAGCCACATTCTTTGTTTAAGTTGGCTTATACTTTTATCGATAGTGTTTTATCAGTTCGTATGTGAAACATGCACTGTATTAAAAATGTATGTATCTAACTAAGGCCATACGTAATCTTGTTGCCCCCTGAGCTGTAGGTGTTTTTGTTTTTTTTTGTATAATTGTATGTGCGTTACGGTCGTCAGATCCAGGGGTGCAGGGAACGGGAGCCACCCTTTCCCCATCAAACATTTTTATTTTCATAGGGTTTTTGTATGTCGGCTATCGATTGCGCATACAAAACCCATGAGATCCGTAGAGTGCGAACCCACCCTTTTCTGAAAACCTGGATATGCAAGTCATGCGTTATCTACCACTTCCAGTACAATTGTATTATATAATAAGTCACCATTATTTCTAATTCATGCATTCCCAATTTTCCTGTTCAATATATTCATTTTCCTATGTGCTATATACAACATTTCCTATTTGTTAAATTTAAATCCTATATATGCCCGGCTCCTTTGTACAGTTGGAGACTAATAGCTTGGTAAAATAGCCAAATTTTTGGTGGTGGTGTTTATGGGACCAAGCATCATATACATGTATATGGTATAGTGTTTGTCAATCATAGTAGTATACATACCACATCCCCCTCCCATGATGCTGGGACCCATAGTGTTGTTCGATTGATCGTCCTGAAGAAAAACCCACTCCACATTTTGACACCCCCGCCCCCGTCCTCATAGCGCCTATCCACCTCGACTACATCCCCCGCCATTATTAAACAGACAATATTGCAAGGCACAGGTTTACAGCATCGATACTGTCCTAACACCACCACCTTGTCTTGACAGCGCACATCACTATCATTGATGTCCCCTTTACAACCCGTCTAATTCTGACACCACTCGCCCCACGTCCTGATAGTACATGGTGGCAACCTACTGACAGCACCCATACCCGCCCTGCTACTATTTCTCCCCATCATGATTTTGATAGCACCACCAGCTTCAGAACTTGACAGCACACACTTGACTGCCACGAAAGTTCAACACTTATAACATGATAAATACTCGGGGCAATGGTGATTCTGCGATGACGCATTAAACCCGCCTTACACTATAGCGAATTCCACCTACGTAGCTCTACGTGCACTGGCGAACTGGCAAATTCGTCAGGAAATTTTGAACATGTTCAAAAATTTTGAACGAACATTCAGTTTAGTTAAAGTTTGCTTCAAATGGCTATACTGCGTCGACGGATCACAGAACATTCGCACTTATACGTGACACATCGCTTGCCTCAGCAACTGGTCGTACCATGCATTTTTACTACGTTCAATGCCGCCACAATACGCCCAACTTGACGACATGACATAATACGTGCAGATGCGTTGCACGGGTTCGCTCATGATCACTCAAGTGTAAATCGGGTCTTAGGGATTATCGTTCACAAATGATGTCGTCACATGTTTGTGCATTTCTGACGCCCCCACCCCCCTTGTTATCGTAACCACAGCATCGAAAATGGAGCTGGTGACACAAAATATAACCAGACGCAAATTATAACCAAGGTGTATAGCCAGTCACAATTCTAATCTCGTCAAGTGGTGAGTTCAATCACCAAATTACCGACTACTTTGTTTTACAGTTTACAAGGCACATACGCATATAGAAGAGGGTTCACTCGAGTGCATAATGTCTAAAACTGGTCTAAAATATGTAAGTTTACTGCTGCATTTGTGTGGGTTGTGTATGAGTAAAATATTTGCAACAAATATGTAGAATGTGAAGTCTTTACTATGCAGGGATGTTGTTTGACTGTAGGGTGTATTGTAGTCAAATATTGTGTGCACATTCGTGGTTTTCAATGTGGTGAAACACAGCAATATCTGTAGCCTTAATTGAGCTTAGTATATAACAACTGTACCCACTAAAACATTGTGTTTGTCATAGAAGGTGGCACCTCCTAGGCATTATGCTATATATCTCTACCCTATACATATTTTGTCTCTAGTTATGGTAGTGTCACTTTATATGTCTCTTTATACATCAAGACCCCGTGTGCCGTCTGTTTTTATAGTAGATACCAAAGAAGATACCATAGCAGCTGGTGGCGTGAAAACTTTTTAGGACACTTGACGTTAGCTCAAATTACAATATCGTGAACTGGAATCATTTCATGTAGACACTGATTGCTTCATTTGCTCCACAAAACGCCAGGAATGAGAAATAAATATTGCCAGTCTTTTTTATGGTGGTTCGTGTGCATATTATGAGGCCAGAAATTCTGGGATCGTCTGGAATGACGTTCTGGACCTTTCAGATGGGATGACTGAGAAGGCAGGCTCGTGGGATCATTCAGAAAAAGCACACAATCGTCAGCATGACAACTTTTAAGCAGAAAAACATACAGATGAGCAAGTTAGTCCCCCACCCCCCAGAGAGCAAAAAAGGATTATCCAAATCAACAACTCAATAATCCATAACGGGGGCCCACAGGATGAAAAGAATCAAAATAACGTTTCCCGAGATGTGATAACAATTTTGGGGCTAGAACTAGGCAGAAGTGTGTAGTTTCCTTCAGGAAGACATGTGCTGCAGCTTTAATCATGGAGCGTCATGAACAAGCGAACAGTTGGAACAGATGCTTGTCTCATGGTGTCATTGCTTCAGATTGTAAGGGTAGTGGCGGCACTTACCGTTCATCTGTCGACCATGCATCCTCCAAAAACAGCAGACGAGGCCACAGTTAAGCAAAAAGACCCAGAACCAGCCAGAAGTGCGCCATTACCAAATGAACCAGCCAGACCATTCAATAGTTGAGGCCTGAACACCCATAACCAACCTCGAAATGATAAGCACTAAACAGCACAACTCGTGTGAACATATCTGATTGCGTCGTAGGTTAATAAAACAAAAATACTCTCTACTGTATGTTACAAACTACGTACATTTGCTCTACTTATATTTTGCGGCAGTGGTTATATTTTGCGTCACCAGCAGGTCCATTTTCGGGGGTGTGGTTACGTTTTGCGTTAACGCAAAACATAACTGGTTATGTTTTTTGCGGCTGGGTTTAATGGTCTAACCCCCAAAAAAAAAGAAAAAAAATATTCACAACATTTTGATATTTTGTATTTAATACAAGTACATTGGAAATTTGTTAAAAAGAGCACTTTTTAAGTCTGCACCACATCTCCAGCTCCACAGGTCGCGATGATGTTATTTTTCTCTGACTACCATTGAATCGAGTTTAACACCCAGGACTGTCTGCATTCACCCAGTAAAACTAGTGGCACATCACTTGGTTCTTTTGCAATCAATGTCACAGTGCTGGGGTGTCTGCATTTACCTTTAAAAGTTCAAATAGGGACCGACTACTCAGGAAGACCAGTCTAGATTACTGAGAAAATAGGAAGACACTCATTGGCACCATCGGAGTCTAAAGTGGATTGCAAATTGTTCTAATACACTATACTCTTCATTAAAGGTTCTTCCCCGAAAATAACATGGATCTCGCCTCAAACTTCTGCCGCAATCCAACAGCAGATTCAAATGTAAGCCAATACACCCAAGTTGACATCTTGACCAAATTTGCGTGAATGGGTTGTACGGTCTTCCTTATCTGTAAGGCAGCTCTTAGCTACTCCAAAATCCAACATTTGCATATTTGGTAAATTTTATTCGTGAACAATTGTTGTTCCAATTTTATTGGTTTAAATAAAGAATATATTATACTTTATAATCTGAAATCATGATTAAAGTTTCCAAGAAGAAACACGTAAATCTACTGATTTTACTAATTATTGATAATGCTCTGTCCATGTAGGGCCCTTGGTGTTTCACTACTGACCCAGACGTGAGGATTGATTACTGTGATATTCCCAAATGCACAGGTCAGTCATCTTAATTATATATATATAACATATCATGGTGGAATGCTGGTGAAAAAAATCTGCACATACGCCAGCATTGAGATGAAAATGTGTTTGTTAACTTAATGGCAATAGCTATATGCAAAAATGTTCTGTAAAAGTTTCAATCGCATGTAGTTTCATTTTGGACCAATTACTGATTAAACCGAGATCATTCCCACTTTTCTGAACATCCGTGTAGAAACGCCATTGAACACTATTTACAGAACAACCAGTGTTGAGCGCCACTTCACATGCACCGTATCTCATGATTCCTACAGTCAAACAATTAAAACGCTCAAGACTAATCATTTAACACCACTAGTCAGCAAATATTTCTTACAACGTTTTCAAACAAAGAACCCAGCTGCAGCACATTACTCCCCATCAAATCCAGGCGATATCAGATGTTTTCATTTGGATTGTTTTCTAAATGATGAAAATTTTTGCAGCTTTTCCTGATTGCAAGTGGACAGAGGACGGTGCAGGTTACCGCGGCAGTATGGCCGTCACCAGGGAGGGGGCTGCTTGCATCCCGTGGGAGCAGGCGGGCGTCCCCCTTGATGGCAACTTCTGCAGGAACCCAGAGAACGATCCAGAAGGAGTGTGGTGCTTTTACGGAGAGGGGGACGATGAATGGGATTACTGCGACGTACCCGATTGTATAGGTACGATTTTAACGTGTATTTGATGATGCTGACAGACGACACATTGCATTTCTCGTTTTAATAGTATGTAACGTTTTAAAGAGGGCGTTAGATGCGGAGGTTAGAAGGAAAATGATTATACAACCAAAAGAAAAACCATCATTATCTGTATATTGGACCATAGATAAACATTTTAAAAGAATCCCAGTTACTATTGTTGTTGTTTTTATTCTGGTTTAATTTATGCTATAAATATCCAAAGCTTTTGTGAAAGTCAATAAAATATTTTCTGACTAGACATTTTCTCCAATGAAGTGTACTGTAGTTTTGATATTTTGTTTGTCAATGTAAGATTATTTGAAAAGGACAAACAATATTTGAAACCAGTCAAAAGCTTTGAATATAATCATATTTGATTTAAAAACACCAATATTCAGTTGTGGCTAAAAAGACCAACACTATTCATAGGACGACATGCTATCAATTAGTCTTTGTTAAGGCCCAGATTATCATTTGAAAAAAAAATGTGATCATAGCCGTCAGCATGTCTCAACCTAGATATACGAGTTGATAATCTGGTATTTAAACGTCAGCCTATTAGAGTCAGTCTAAGATGATTCAGTGTTTTTTTTCTTATTCTTTTTTTTTTAGATATTTAGATGTCTAGCATATTAATTCATAAGTTAATTAAGACACTTGAAACATGCATGTAGTGCATTACAATGCTAAAGTACAAGTTAATCCAAATTGTGTATTTCATGCTATTACGGCCATTTTTAAAATGGCTGCTAATGTTGAAGATGACATAGTAATAGAAAAAAATGGAAACATCGCCTCTGTGAAATAGGATGCCATAAACTACAAAAACATGTTCCCCAAAATTCCTACGAAATTACATAACGGAATATACCATACAGTCAGCCCATCCTGCAAAGAGGACGCTGATGGAACGAGCTACATGGGGACACAGTCTATCACAACCACTGACAAGCCATGCCAGCGCTGGGACTCACAGACCCCGCATCCCCACAGCTTCACGGACCCAGCCATGTTCCCTGACGACAGCCTGGAGGCGGCTGCCGCATACTGCAGGTGCATAGTTCTTTATCACGGATTGGCATTGGGTAGCCCCTCCGCTTTATCCATGCACGCAATACATGATGGTGTTTGGAGAAAATACATTTTTTTAGTGTAATGAGAGATATTACATATCTCAACTGTATACATAAAATCATGCATGTTGATATTGTAATTTTGATATGTGTAACCATGTAAAAAGTATTAACTTGAAATTGTACTGTATCCTTCATGATGTAACTGATATACTTACAGAAACCCTGATAGCGCGCGACCTGACGGACCATGGTGCTACACCCGCGACCCCGAGGTTGAGTGGCAGTACTGTGATGTACCCCGATGTGATGGTCAGAAATATGTTTTACTCAATGCACTGTAATACCATCAATCTCGGCAAGCATATATTGATATTGCGTACCTTGACCG
Organism: Streblospio benedicti; assembly: GCA_019095985.1. Taxonomy (NCBI): domain Eukaryota; kingdom Metazoa; phylum Annelida; class Polychaeta; order Spionida; family Spionidae; genus Streblospio; species Streblospio benedicti. The sequence goes on along the minus strand of CM032660.1, from coordinate 22,391,526 downwards.
TTCAGTAAAGCATATATATGCTTTTACAATTTAAAAGATCCTCAGGACTTCGGTCATAATTCTTTGAACACACAACTGTTCCAGCATTCATGCATATATTTTAACATTGTTGCAACTTCATGTTACGTCAACTGCATATTCTTCTTACTTTATATTTAGACGAGAGTGAAGAGGACTGTGTGAAGCCTGCGATCCCCGTGAAGCACGTGCTGCACATCGGTGTGGACGGCATGCATGCCGACTGCTTCCTCAATGCCGACTCCGGGGCCGCCAACATCATGGAGAGGCTGGCCTACAAGGGTGCATACACGCTGCAAAACGCACGCGCCCTTCTACAGGTGAATGTCATATGAGTATGCAGTTTAGAGAATATAATGGTAGACATTTACTATGACAAAAGTATGTTGTCGTAATTGCCAGCCAAATCTTCCTATGATAATTAATATTTGTATTGGTGAACTTCGCAAACGTTTCCCCTACTGTAATTATTTCATAGTGTGTCTTCATTTGGAGAGGAGTCACGAGACATAGACACAAACACCTACTATAGAACACCAACGGCGGATATAACGATCCAGAGTGTGCTGATTTAAACCCGTTACCCTACCACTCTGGATCTAAAAGCACAGATATTTTTTTAAATTACAAAAGTTATTTAACATGTAATACATATGCATATCCATGAAACATAATCTGCATCGTACATGGACTGCCATGATTTTTTTTCATATCTTATATCACATACATAACGTGAAGTATAAAATATCAGGTTCTATTAATCCTCGTTCCCTGATCATTTCCATCCTTCCACAACAATAGACATGGTCAGGCCCCAACTGGGCGAGCCACTTCTGCGGTATGGACAGCGAGACATCGGGCGTGACGGGAAATGGGTGGGAGGCGCCGTGGATGGGCCGCCAGCAGCCCATCACGCCAGTAACCTCCGACAGAGTACCGCTCCCTTGCGGACCCTTCTACATGAAGGTACATGCTCACTTGCATTTCAGATTATTTACAACAAATAGTGGGATGAATGACATTGTTCAGTGAACTTGTGTGTTCATTACATTAGATAAGGTTATATCAAGGAACATTCTATTAGGTAATCAATAGTTTACTTCCATCAAACAAACACCTTTATAGTGCAACTTATTGGAACATAAAACGTGTGACAAAAGTATTACAAATATAAGTAATTATTAACAAATTCAAATTGCTCGATGGTGCCATACACAGCTCTTACATTACGGCAGCCCCCCACCACCACCACCACCCTCCGCCCACTACACACCACCACACCACCACCACAACAACATACACTAAAACGATTTCAAGACACCAACATCATAAATTGTTTATGTCTATGTCATTGTTTTTCCTGTTCTGTTCCACTGAGCGCTCTCTACCTCCCACTCATCAATTTAGACTTGCGCTCCACTGAATGATCCTGATTGCATTAAGAAAATTTTAGATTATACCATTAATATGATTTTCTACACGGGTCCTATTACATAAGGGGATGGACGAGAACATCCGTACTGCGAGCTTCATGAACTGGCGTTGGATCTACTGGGTGGGGAACCGTGGCGCGCCGGGCAGCATGGACGTGGACATGAGCTGTGCGGACGTGGTGAGGCTCCACGCATGGCAACAAGATATTAAAAAATAAATATTAATTTAACCGTAATGGCAAAATACAAAATGGCCACCAAGGGTGAACGAGATGAAATCTGCGATACCTCTGCATCCAACTGTTAAAGATATGTTTGTCATTGTCACGCCTTTAACACCGCTTTCTCTCACTATTTGATGAACAGCTAATCATGCTTTGTGATTACAATCACCAAACAGCGACCAAGTTGTCATTGTGGTGTTCCCTGCAGCTGGTGGGCGGTGCCCTCTGTGACTCATACGTGGTTGGAAACGCGTCCGTGTATCTGCGCGACATCGCGGGTGCGGCCGAGCGCTCCTATACCTTCCTGCACATCGACATCCTCGACGCACGTGGACACAGCCTCAATTGGTGCAGGTAAAAAGCACGGGCGTTGTGGTTGATTATTTTTGTTGTGATAGCTCTTAAGGGGACCAGACCATTTACAAGGAGAAAATAATCAATGTTAAGATTTTTTTATCTATTATGTTAGAAACAATGACGTACATGTTTTGAAATGTGCCTTTTTGCTTTTAGCATCAATAGTTTTCCTATTATGACACATTTTGTGAATACCAATCTGCAAGAATGAATAGGTACCCAAGTCTTTGCTGGCCCATTAGGTTATGTGAGGAAAGTAGTCGATTTTCAAATTTAATATTTATCATACTAAAATCAATAAACAGCAACATATCTAAAATGAACGTTTTCTTAGTATGTTTTTATATTTTAGTAGAGGCATTCGATATCTTCGATAAGATAAGATAAGATAAGATAAGATAAGATAAGATAAAGTTTATTTAAAGTCGATATAGATTACAACAATAAACACAAGCTCTAAGGAGCTTTTGATCGACTCATTCATACACAGTCACACATGCGCATAATACACATAAACAATACATTACAAATAGTTAGAGCATAAAGCACCTGACGAAGTAACACAATTAATTAGAGCATGCAGTACATTTACATATTTTCCCATTCGGGATCTGAAAACTAAATTTGTGCAGTTAACGAATGTTTCCTGGCAATTTTTTTCATTAACCGCGAAATCAAGTTTCTACAAATGTTGATGTATATGAAGATATATTCTTTATGGGGAAGCTTACTGGGGATTTTGTTTTGTGTGTTTTTTTTCTCTTTCTGTCTCCTATTCTGGTATTGTTTCAATAAACACGTCCATAGAAAAGGTAAAAATATGTTGATGCCATGTTCGTAGGACTGTATGAGCGACTTAGTAAATAGGGCGTATGGGAAATCCTATAATAAAACTTCATTAACTCACTGCCTTCTGACCTGGCAGGTAGACCCCTTGAACTGTGTACAAGAACACTCAACTCCCAGAACTGTAAACCACGCACATTCCTCCCCAAACACCCCAAGTTACCCACCGAATCACACACGCCTGGTGTTCCTGCAGCAACCCATACCTGGCGGGTGTGGACATCCTGGACGGGTGGGTTGGACAGCTGCTGGACGCCATTGACGATGAGGACGGAGAGGAGTGGCTGGTCAGTTGGTGCATGCGTTCAGATATTTCTTCTAACTTCTTCGGTGTTGTTTTAGATTTATATGTTATCTTGCTAATTGTTATTGTCTTGATTTGAAACACACGTATAATTTTCGGATTTCATGATTCAAAGTACTCTGTTCTATGCATGATATCTGTCATTACGGTGATGCTATGTGTGTATGTATAGGTATTATCTATTTAAATAGGATACGTGTTTGCATAAAATATAGAGCGATCATTTTTTGCTCATAATATTTCAATACAGCACAATTGCATTTCCCAACAAAGTTATTTATTTGTGTTTGTGCTTTCGTCTTTCCTCGTTTATTTAGAAACCCCCATCTCATTTCATATACCTTTCAAACATTGTCCATTGTATGCTTTCATGTACAACACTTTAAATTTACTCATGAATAAATACAAAAGCTTCCACAAATGAACGACCTTGTTCAATGTGATACGTTTACCATTTTCCCCAGCTCGCATATTTAGCAACATACAGCGTTTTGTCACCTCGCCTACGTCTTGCCGGGAGCGTACCTTCTCACTTAGGCAATCATTCCTACTAGACTATAGAATAGAACTGAAAATAGGCTCAAAACTACCTCATTGGATGGCTGATTCTTCTGAAGCCACTCAAAATCAGTTAGTCACCTTAGTAATTTTTAGCTTATGTTAGGCTGCACTTTATTGCACTTACTACTTTAGAAACTAAATGTGTAATTTCTACCTCCATACACAGGTGTTCCTCAGCTCGGACCACGGGGGCCAGGAAAACGCTCACGGCCGCTGGCAGGACAGTGACATTCGGATCCCGTTCTTTATGAGAGGCCCAGGAGTGCAGAAAAACTTCACGTTCACAGACCAGGTCGCTGTGTCTCCGCATAGAGCTTGCTAGTGTTGTAAAGCAGTTGTATACATTCAGTGTGAATGCATGTTTTCAATGTGCAAATGTGCCCGAAATGTTTGACGATGAATACTACTTAAAGTGTGTGACAAATGAGGCAAACAGGAATATGTATTTAGCCTGACGTCTATCATAAGCATACATCACAATTGAATGTTTTTATACCACGGACTCCAGAGTTTCTCATTGCTGTCTGCTTAACAGGTGAGTAACTCGGACATCATCCCCACGGCGGCGTGGCAGCTTGGCCTGCCAGGCTCTGGCTGGTGGACCGGCCGTGTGCTCACAGAAGCGTACCAGGAGGCAGACGACAACCAGTGAAGTGGTGACCGACTGGTGCCCTCTGCTGCTGCTGCATGAGAGCTTTGGTGATCGGCAATAAACCAATGTTGCTATGGTGTGACTTTTGTTTTATCTATCACACGATTTTAACCTGTTTTCCCATCAGTTTATGGCCTATTATAAACAGAGTATGGCAGCTTTTTTGTAATACAGAAATCCAGTGGGGGTTTTGATAGATAAGAAACGATGGCTTTTGAGTAAATGAGAATTTGTTATTGCCTTTATCTGAATATGAGAAATAGACACAATATATATATATATATTCAGTTCTTAATTAAAGATTAGTGCCATTCGTAATCGTTCACAACCTGTTGAAATAGCTTTGTTAAATTGTCGTGTAGAACGTGTTGTATTGCTGTGATATATTTAGTTTCTTGTTTGACGCCTATAATATATACTAAGAGGATTCTATGACCTTTTAGGTAGGATCAGCCTGTCCTCTACGTTAAAGTGGTTTAATTTATAAAGTTGTGTTAAAGTCCATGTATAATAGTATTAAAAAGGTACCTATATGTCAAAAGCTTAAACTAATGAAAGATTAGATTCTCCAATGTTAACAATCTCTAATTATGTGCATAAGATTATTATCTAAATACTTCGGCTAACGAGACTAATAAGGTCATGTTCCTGCAACTAATACACATTCTATTTTACATCCTTACATGTTATACATATTTAAACAGAATATATTAATACTGCTACATATTACATTGAAGTCCTGCTGATTAGCAACATGAAACAAAAACATATTTTCATCAAAATCACGGCAGGGAATGTATAAGCTACTATATAATAATTTTACAGGCGTCATTTGAACAGAGTGGCGCTTGTTATTGGTTGCCAGTCATATACGTCTGGATAGTAAAACTCAACTGCGCACAATGCATGATTTTCAATATTTGTACGATGATAATGATTCTGATTATAGAATCGGTTATGGAGACAATTTAGTTGATTTACTTTGTCCTATGTTGAAATCTAAGCATGGAAACGTCATTGGAAATAATTTTACGGAAGGCAGAAGTTTTGTTGAAAATATCTTCAATGCAGACGATATTTTTAATGTCGACGAAAGCCCCAATTCCATCTGCAACAGTTCCTTCTATAATTCGAACAGATCATACTTTGATGTAAGTAGATGTTCTATTTCATTCTAATTACTTTAAGCTGTTTGGCTATTGTGATAGAAACGCAGATGTCTTATTCAAATCTTGTAGTAATTAATAAATGCAAGATCTAACTAGATTGTCCATGTAGACTATTACAATATGGCAAGTATTCGCCACTGTGTATTTTGTTTCATACCGCTTTTATCATAAAAATATTCTAACCAGTATAGTTAGCTGAACAAACATAAAATAACTAAATAGATCTAAAACGTATTGCTGACTAGCTTCAAATTCGATGTTAGTGGATTCAACTGTCTATATAGAAAGTGGAAACCGCTAAATTATTTTCTATCTTTCTCACTGCATGCAGAGTTGTCTCTACAAACTACTATTTTTTTTAGTATGAATGGGTATCAGAAGTGTCTCTGTTCTCTATCAGCCCTGAGAGAATCTTCCTACCACTTATCTTCGGCATGACATTCTTGATTGGGATTGTGGGAAACAGCATCGTCATGTAAGCTTTATCGGTACCCTCAGATACAGCGCACCGTGGTGCTTAGTGAATTAGTGAATTCTTGCTACTGTGACATTATGAGCGAAAGTGAAAGGAGCATAGTGAGTCATCCCCAAAAGTGAAATATTTTAGTAGCAATATGTATCAAACGGGATGATTAGAAAGTCATGAAAGTTTGAGGTTTTACATTTTTAGCTGGTTGTCCACGTTGCGAGGTTTTACTGCACTATCTACACTCCATATATAAATGATTTCAATTTGCCAACGGAATGAATATTCGTTTTATCCAAAACAATTTACAGTTTTCTGTGTATATAAAGTTCAGTTTTATGTGTAAAACTATCATATACATGCAAAAATATAGGATTATAGGTATCGCAATACCGGCATCACGTAAAAAAATATTTTAGCACTTGAACATTTGCCTCGTGTTTCAGCTATGTAGTGCTGAAGAGCAAAGTGACCAAGACAGTGACCAACATGTACCTGCTCAACCTGGCGATCAGTGACCTGCTCATGCTCATCTTGTGTCTCCCTGTCACCGCCATGTACTACTTACTCAACCAGTGGGTACTCGGTACAGCCCTGTGTAAGTCACTAACCACCTACTCATGAACCAGTAGGTACTCGGCATGGACCTTTTTAGAATGAAAGGCTTATCTGTAGTAAAAACCTCCCAAATATATACATTATGGTGTTGGGTCTGGCTGTCACATGCATGCGCTGTATTTTTTGAGTCCCTTTGTCTAGTTAGGTATGTAACCAAGGTATCAAATCAGGAGGTGATGTTTGTTTGAAGCTTTATTGAACCTTGCAGAAAAAATCCAAAACATTTCCTGGAATGGCCTTTTGAAAAACACACTTAAATTATTAAGCATGTAAAGCATTATACATGTACAAAGTTCCAATATTTTCTTTCCGGTAGTATTAATCATTAATGTTATCGCTGAAAATGTCATATATGGACAGAAAATGGCCCTGTGGAAACAACACTTTAACAGGAAAGGTGCCCCAAAACCGAATCACTTTGGTGTCACTTTATATATCATAGGCCCATATTTGTAACGCTCACTTTTAAAAGAGTTTGCTTGTCCAGAAATATGCTTACATGGATACTATTTGTACATCTGTAGAAGCAAACGAAATAAACACAAGGCTTTTGCTTCAGCTGAAGCGACGCGATAACAAGTACAAATGTTCCTCGAGACAATTTCCTATTTCCTGTGCTTTTACATGGACTGATACAAATCAGCGACCTTGTACATGGCTTAAATGGTGTCAATATTCATCGAGGAGTAAGCTCAGTCATTTTTGTCCATTTCCATTTACTCAGTGATTGTGTACTGGTGTCCCCACTTTATACACAAGTGGCGATACCATCTAACCTACTCCGCAAGAGTTTTTATTCATTTATTTATTTATTTTACAATGAATGTTTTAATGTAATCGTTTAATTTAAAAATGTACTACATGTATACGCAAAACTGTAAGTACATAAACAGAAAGTTAGATACAGTATCCCATTTCAAATTGATAAAGGCTTGATTTAATAACAATCATCTAAGTAGCGCCTCTTTTAGATTTTTTGTCTGATGTGCATAAAAAGGTTATAGTGAAAAACTTGAATAGTGAACGTAGGTTGCTACCAATACCTCGTACTATCACCAATGTCTACATTTAAACAATGGTTTATTCATAACTTTCTATAGATATCAAATTTTGAACTCTGAAGGGATTGGCGAAGTAGATAATTATCATTAGTTTGAAGAGTCTTTTTTTTAAATATGTACACTATGTATGATTTCTCTAAACGTTTTTTACACAAAAGTCACATTCACATATCTTGAAGAAAGCAAAAATCATAAGTCTAATCCATAACTTATTCTTCATTTTTTCATAAGAATTATATACATATGATATTTTTAAAGGGTAACATAAACATATAAAATTCACTGAGTTTATTTCTTAATGCATTACCATTGGTTTGATAAATATCTTCTTGCAATCGATCAACACTTGTACAACTGTCTAAAGATCTTTTACATTACCATTCTTGCATTCACTTACATAACAGAAAACTATTGGGTTGGATTCAATCCAATGACACTTCAATCTACTCATATATTAACCCATCAATTGGGACCATGTTGGAATGTTATTTTACCATGTTTAGAGTGGCCATTTAACTATTGATACCTATAGATAGTCCGTTGAGCATCTTTACTACAGTAACAATGAAGCTTCATTTGATAGCAAGGCTATCGTGGTGATAGTGACCCCGATAGGGTCCCCTATAATAATAATCTTTTTTTTTCAGGTAAACTTGCCAACTACGTCATAGTTGTTGCCATGGGGACGAGCATCCTTACTTTGACGGCCATGAGCATTGACCGCTACCACGCTGTGGTGCTTCCTGTCAAGTCCAAGACGTACAGGTGACTAATGAATACCATAATACGTCACGTTTGTTGATAAGATTTTACGAGTTTATCAATTATGTGAGCGGACATTAATTTCTGAGCATACAGTAAGCCTACCGCGCCCGTTTCCCACCATCAGCAACCGACATCGGACACAGTATCCATTCCCTCATCTATTCAACGTCGACCTTCTTTAGTATAGGAGCCCTAACACACACCTATAAGCTTTCAATGAACTAGACATTTTGCGTTTGCCCTTTGCTCCACTCCTGCCGCCGACGCCGCCGCAGGACGCCGCTGTACACGGGCGTCATCTTGGCCGCCATCTGGGTGCTCAACCTCGCCAGCCTCGTGCCGCAGATCTTCATCGCACAGGTCAGACCCCAACAACCACGTAGGCGTATTTGTTACCCCTGTACTGGTATCTCTTATTGCAGAATAGGTTATCGATACTAGATTGTACTAATAGATACGCGTTATTGCACCACAAGCCATTTTCATTGGCCCTTTATGCAAATCAAACTGTTAATAATGCTATGTACATAGGTCTTCTCTAGTCTTCTTATAGTCATTATCTAACTTTAATTTGAGAAAGGACATGCCATTAATGAGTGGCATTGAATAACATCGACGTTTTAATGCTGCTTTCGTATTGGTATATTCTCCAACTTCAGGTAGTAGATTATTACGACATGGGCCCCAAAAAGTTCTGCCTAGTGGTCATAGAAAAGGACATCAACCGCAAGATCTACTATCTGTGTCTGTTCGTCTTCTATTACGTGGGTCCACTGTGCATCATAGCCGTAAGTCAGGCTGGAAGGGGCAGAATGTTATATGATTCACGTTATCCAAACATTACAGTATATTCGTAAAGTTATTTTTTTCCAATTATAACCACACCCGAGGCTAATCAAATTAACGTTTGCCGATTCCCATTCTTGTTAATCACACCCAACTGTTTGTCGAGTTGAAATATTATCAGCACGTTTGAATGAGGTAGTAATCAATATAATACACAAATACTTAAAAACCGATGCAACAAATGAAACCAAAACAAAATAAATGAGTTATAGTTACCTGATATGTGTGCCATGTGGTATACAGTAGCCTAACCTGCTAAATGACATAATTTATAATGCTAGGTGACCTTGTATATTGTTAGGTGACGTATCCTATATGTTGCTAAGTGATTACACACCATATTTTACTAGGTGACATACTGCATATTTCTCAGTGACACACCATATCATAAATGATGCACTGTATATTACTCGGCGACTTGGTGTATATTGCTAGGTGACATACTCTGTGATGGCACGCCGGCTGTGGAGCAGCGTGAGCCCTGGCTTCCTGCAGGACAACACGGCCAAGGCCCTGAGATGCCGCAAGCGAGTCTCCAAGATGGTGCTTGCCGTCGGTAAGATATTAGCCCTAATGTACCATAGTATACATATGCAGTGCATACTATGCGATCTAATTATCTGAAAACAAATTATAGAGCAGAGTAACCTCACATCTGTCGTTGCAGTGCTGGTGTTCGCTACCTGCTGGCTGCCCGTGCACGCTCTCAACCTCAAGAAGGAATTCGGCTCACCAATCGTCGACTACCTCACCTACAGGTAGACACTTGTTTCTTTATTTTGTTGCCATAGTCAATACCATGCCTATTTTTAAGATTATGAATGCATGATATATTGTTTCAGCTATATTAACTCGCCATATAGGTTGAGCTAGGTGTCACAAAATACTATTCAAACTGTAAACGTCCTGGAAATGTGCAGTTTGTGGGATAAGAGAGCAGTGATAAAGTATGTGGTTAAAAGTGTCACTTGATAGTATATTTTGCAAAGTCGGCTCACGCATGTCATCTTACTGGAGGTATGCATTGTTCCTGCATGATTAATGAACGAGGCGGGTGTCTTGCAGCGCCAAGATTGTGGCCATGTGCCTGTCGTTCATCAACAGCGCTGCCAACCCCGTGGTGTACGCCTTCATGAGCGAGAACTTCCGCACCAGCTTCAGGGCCGCCTTCCGCTGCGACCGCCTCATGCACAGCAGGGTCTGTAACCCCCTATTGAATGTCTTAAACACGAAATAGCATCCCTCGCATGCCCTGAATGTATCTCTGTTATCGGCAATTGAGATGTTTAGTGTACAGTAGTTTTCATGATTAAGCTTGGTTCACAAACGCCATTAAGATTAGGCTTCCGATGATATCGCGGCGGGACCAGGCCAGATCACCCTCTCCGGTCAATGAACAAAGCCGGCCAGTGTGCGGAGCTTGAAGGTAGCAGCGGGGAGGTGCCACAAGAGTTTTTAACTTAAAGTTAAAAGATTTCTGGTGCCCGGTATATTTTTAGTAGAAGTTGCATCCGTAAAGCCAGAAGAGCAGCAGCAATTGTATAGCGGTGTTATACGAGACGAAATGAATGCCACAGACTATTCTAGTGTGCGTGTTTTTTTTTCCAGATTTTTCTCCTGGCCACGGGGGCTTCGGCGTCCATCCAGGAGCGGCGGACACGCGACAACCTGCCGCAGGTGGCAAGGGCCGCCAGACAGGACGGCGCCGGCTCGTCTGACACCAGTACGCGCTTTTATATAACACAAGATCAGGTCTACGTGACCAAGTAGGAGTAGGTTGTACACGAATTCGGATCATTAGCTTATTAGCTGATTAGGACACTCTATATTCCAGTAGATCTACCTCCGTATTGAGTCTCAAAGCACTGTACTATATAAATCCTGGCGGAGTGAATAAAGGGTCACCTTTCCACCCGTTTGATTTGAGATGGACAATCATCAATCACGTTCTTCATATTACACACACATCCCTAAAATGAAACCACTCAATAACCCTGCTAACGTTAGAACTCCGAATCCTAGTATAAGTATAATTCCAATATTTGACCCTCCTCTGTTGGCTGGGTTCTGGACAATGATATAAGGTCTCGTTGCTTCAGGTAACGCCACTGCCCGCAACGACACAAGCGTGAAGCTGACCACGTCATCCACGGCGGAGGACCTGCCAATGGCGGCAGGGGCGGGGGCGGCGGGGCGGGTCACCCAGCACACCACCACCAGGGTGACCACCCACCTGCAGGTGCCGGACAAGTAGGTGTCAGACCAATATCGATGTACAGTAGAACCTCTCTATTATAACCACCTTTGAGACCAGTGTTATGTGGTCTCAATTGAGAGGTGGTCTCTATACAGAGTTTCATTTTGGTAGCTTTATGAAGATTTGGGACCTTGAAAAGTGATCTTATTATAGAGGTGGTCTCAATATAGAGGTGATCTTCATTGGAAGTTCTACTGTGTATGCAAATGTATTGAGCAACCTTACATGGCATGCGTATTGTTTTGCTGTGTGAAACGCCTAAACGAGTACTGACGCACCATAAAGTAAGCCCTGGGTGCAAAGATCATCAAATATATGTATATGTAACAATTTGCCTCAAGTAGGTGGCTAGGTAATATTTAACGTGGACGTTGAGAATGGAGTGCAGGGCAGCCGAGTGCACGATAATGCGAGTGCATATGGCTATAATTAGGATATATGATGATTGCATAGTGTCAAAAGTTGTTACTGCATGCATCTCAAATATGTCCTAGTGAGTTTCGGTGAAAGAAAGAAGCGTACATTCTATTAAGGAGGTGCGAATTGTTAAGACATTTCAAGATTAAATGTATTTCCTCCCTCTTTCCCCTAATACCAATCACTGCAGTTATATGTATGCACTATTGAATGCCTAGAATTAAAATGTATACATTATTATATGGCAAGAAGGATTGTAAACCTATTGACTTTGTTTTTGTTTCTCAGGTTTGATGGTCGTGTTAGGAATGAGAGTATTTGCAGTGGAAACCAAGTGACGCTGAAGGTGTTAGTGGAGCCCACCCCCAGAACCATCATCCACGATACCACGCTAGCCGAAACTATGATGCTCTAGTATCAACAATGCTCATCTACACAGAAATGAAACTTACAGAAGAAATCTGATTAATGACTTTAATATAAGCTAAAGAGAACATATTGTCTTTCCACGGTTTAATAAGGTATACATAATTTTCACAATTTTAAATAATTTGCTTACTCGGGCTCTTGAGTACCTGGTTATATATTGATGTTAAAAAATGTCATATTATCGTGTAACTTATATTGTAAACGTGATTTATGTTGTCACAGTTATTGGTTTTGTGAATACTACATCTGCAGTTGTACTTGTTAGAGTTGGATTTCAAAGTTGGATTTGATAATGACAGCGATGTACGAAACCGACGTTTATTAGAAACATGTCACTTGAATGTACTTTGGAGGAACAGTCAATGCTGGTAGACATAAGCAGGAATATAGAAACATAACAGGATAATCTATGCTAGCAGGCTCGGTCTTTTTAGGTCAACGATGGGGCACAACCGGGACATTCCATGAGAGCCATGCGCCTTATAGAGTGCAGTAATGACAAAAACCTATGGTGTGGGGATATTAAATATAGCCAACGTAATAGTGTGACATGTCATAATTTACGTTAACGTAAACTGTCTCCACACCTCCCAAAATGGTCTACCTGCCATGTGACTTCCGTAAATTGTAATCACGCTCGGGAGTCTCACATGCCTTATTCTCTCGCGTAGGGCAGTGGGACTGACGCTAATAAAAACGAACTTGGAAAGTCGATGTTGTTTCATGTATCACACTAGAATCGACAAGTGACCAAGAAAGAAAGTGTTCGAGTTCATGTCTCTGAAGTGCCCGTCCGCTCGGCGGCTTGTCACAATACCTTCACCCAAGTCCAACTTTGACGAGGTGTGGGTCAGTCTAGGATGGTAATAGTTGTTGTGTCATTTTAGATCTCTCTATATATATGCACAATAGACCTGCGATTGTGGGATGGTCAGCCGCCATGTAATTCGTTACAATTTACGGTATTTACATTTTACGGTAGCTAGACTATTATAGGCGGCTTGGTCACTATTCACGTTAACATAAATTGTGACCGGTCACATTTTACGGTTAATTATATTTTTTGATCATGGGACATCCGCGGCAGGATCTAACCGTGATTCAGTGATTTATGGCTACTCCCCGTCTAAAAACCTGGGTCTATTATCTACAGTGTAGGTTATCCTGGAAGTCAGCAAGTCTGGGCCTTCGATCCTTGACTCTTCATTCACATATACGAGTTATCAGTTAATGGCATATGAGGTATCAGCTTATGCTCTTTGTAAATATGTAGTGTGTTCGTAGTGTTGATGTGATTTGACATAATTATATAACTTATAAATTGAAGCACTGTAACGACCGAGCTATAAATCTATCCAAATCAAATGATGTATGTCGTGAAGTCTACACAAGGACGGCAAAAAAATCTATTTAAACATCAGTTACAAGCATGTATTAATCAACAATCTGTGAAATCGTATTGTAAAGTGCAATAAATGGATAATTTACTTTAATGTATTCATATTCATATGGAAGTGTCCATGTAATATATTATAGTATTCGATAATCAATGCCATAGCAATGGACCAATATGTCAGAAATCCGTTACCATTACCGTCACACAAAAGCATGTGTTATTGTCAAACAACATATTATTCAATATTTGATACCATTCCGCATCCAATATCCATATAAATCCGCCCATGTCTTCCATGATAGCGTTCCTCTTCCGCACGATCCAGGTAATTAGCCGTCCACATCAAAGCTGACTTCAAACATACTCACTCGGATCTATTGTTTCTTACATATTCTTATCAATTGACCATTTAACCCTGTACATTCTTTTAACCTGAACTTCTTTAACACAAGGAATCAAAGATTGTAGATTTTAATAGTTAAATACTTTCTCTCTACGTCAATATATTATTATAAACGACCATCGACTCTCTGTATAGATTATGATTTCTAGAACAATCCTGGCACTCCTGGTGTAACTTGAATAGATTCCGGAGTGGACACTAGAGAGTTAATATTAAGTCATAACATGTGTGCAAACATTTGGTCTCTCTATAAAGATTTGCACACCCTTGCCAATGTGTCAATCGGATGTTTACCACTTTTCGACAATTGTTCTCTCCAATTTCGACAGCGCACAACTGAACGTGGGATACCTAAAAAAAGGCACTTTGTTGATTTTTATGTGATGATTCTTATTGTATGTAAGTACATGTTTTTAATGCTACCGCACACATGTAGGGTATATGTGGAAATATTCTACATAACAAATGACTTCAGTTCGGAAAATTAATTTAATTCATATCAACAATAAAAGATACAATTATTGAGTTTAACACAGTTTGGTTGCATTTACAACTATAGTTTACAACAGCAAGTTAGTTTTCACTATATCACTTGATTACCAGTCACAATATCATTAGATAAATGTGAAGAAAAACGCTAACTTATGCATTCATATCTAAATTCCTACAAGACTCTTGTATTACTCTACGTGAAATGTAATTCCCCCAAAGTATGTGCCATTAAATAAAGTGATATTAATCTACGTGAAATGTGATTTCCCCAAAATATGTGCCCTTAAGTTAAGTGATAACTCGAATTATCAGGTTAAACTAAACATACCAATTTATTTCTCAACTAGTCTACACACTCAGTTTCCAAACGTGACCCTCACATATCTCTTCTCATAAGTAAGAGAGACCTACTAGAGACAATTATATTCTCTCTCTCTCTCTCCCTCTCTCTCTTTCTATGGCAAGCAAGCTCCTACCCACTATATTGACATAGCTGAAGACACATCTTCCATTTTGACTATATCAAATGGCCCAGACGGGACTCGAGCTCACGACCCGAAGGTTGTGAGACCAGAATGATACCATCATCCCAAGCAGCTATGTCAATATAGTGGGTAGGAGCTTGCTTGCTATAGAAAGAGAGAGAGAGAGAGAGAGAGAGAGAGAGAGAGAGAGAGAGAGAGGGAGAGAGAGAGAGGGAGAGTATAATTGTATCCACAAGCAAACTTGGGGAAAAAACACATTAGAAAACTCTACTAGAGACGAGGTAAGAGATAAATGAATTTACAAGCATTCAGATACTCATTTACAACATTCTACACCCGCTCTCATCACAATTGACTGTAGAGCGATGTTCCGCCACTACAAGAAGCACTCCTTGGAACGTGAGCTCAGCTTTATTGAAAAGCGCAAGAAGTATGTCCGTGAGTGCATGGATCATGTGGAGCATGACCCCGGGTACCGGGGCAAACGCTACCTGCCCACAAAGTCTCCACGGCCAGGCACCGGTACCAGACCCGTCATGTACCGGGACTTGCTACCACCTATTGGTACGTGCTCAGTTTGTGTTCTTCACAGATTCATTATTTATTCATATATATATAGATATATTTGGGGGGAAATACAATAAACGGGACAATAGATCTATAGTACATGTAGTTAATACCATGTTCAAACATGCACAAATTTACCTAATCTCATATATTTGAAGGCACTTTTATAATCTGAGGATATCAATAAAAACTAAATAGTAAAGAATAAAAGCTTGTATGTATATAAACATTTGTATGTGACACGGGTTGGTGTAGGTAGCGGATTGGTCCCGAAGTGCATTGCTGGATTGCGTTATAAATAAATATAACCGGACAAATTATTGCGTTGCTTCAGCTCAGCTGCTGAAGCAAGCATTGTGTTTCGTTCGTTTCTAACTAACTAACTAACTAACTAACTAACTAACTAACTAACTAACTAACTAACTAACTAACTAACTAACTAACTAACTAACTAACTAACTAACTAACTAACTAACTAACTAACTAACTAACTAACCATGTAACTATATAACTAACTATGTATGTATGTATGTCTCCGGACAAGCTAGAACTTTAACTGTTGCACCGATTTCGTTCAAACTATACACGACTATGAGGTATGAGGCGACACCAAAGTGATTCAATTTTGGGCACTTAGCCAATTAAATGTTGCTTTCTAGAAGCGCTTTTATAACATTTTAATGATATTCAATGCACTTAGCCAGCACGAAAAAAATCAATGTTCCAACCAAGCAGCAAAATTGATTATTGGATTTGAAACTTATACTGATTATTATCTGTTATTCAATACTATTATATAGCAACAAAAATATCTTTTTGCTGGATATATTGATTCTGATTCATTCTGATGTTTTCTCCTCAAATTCATAAATTTCTTGATTGTAAAGTATACATTATTTCAGTATATATCTTAATTGCCCACGAGACAACGTCGATCTAGCGACGCAGTGTTTATTGAACACTTTTGATCTAGATTGGTATTGTAATTAGATGTAAATGTAATCCATTCCGGAACACACCTATTATTTAATTTCCCACCAATCATGCACATCTTGATGATATTGTTCTTTTTGCATAGATCGTGCTAACATGTTTATATGTGTTCATCAGTTGGAGTCATCAAAGAAAAGGTGTTGTGTTCATCGTATGGAGTTTCCATCCAGCATCGAAATCTTCCAGGCAGACGCAAAATTCTTGTTTCAGTCATTGAATTTGTCATAGTTACACAAATTTGTAGAGAACTGATTACAATACAACATTAATGGCACTTCTCGGCATTTCTCGCATCAACTCATGGATAATTTCAATTCGTATATATTTCAGACAAATCTAAACGTCCTAAGTCAAAGCTTAAAGGTGAAGGTAGGTTCATTAAATGAATATCGAGGTTGACTAATAATCTAAACGTTGTTCTCTATATAAGTTTATAGATACAAAATCAGTATTTCAATGCAATCAGCAATATTGAAATGTAACTTTCAATTAACTGTTCAAATCTTTTCTGTGAATGCAGTTCTAAGAAACAAATCTGGCACAAAAAGAAGCCCATCTAACAGCCGTGTACAAACTCCAAGATCCCCGAGATCCCCAAGCAGTCCTGGGCTCCCACAAACACCACCAGAGTTTCTCAAAAGTTCCTCAACATTAAGCAGTAGACCCTCTACAGCCCCTAGTATATTACCTCCAATCCACACAAAGAAACGGACTCCGAAAGAAAAAGAAAGAAGGGTAAGAAATTCTGAAGATGTTAAACTTCCATCCCTGACGTCATCACCACGTAGCTCTCCTAGAAGTTGGTCACCTGCCAACAAAGACAACCAGAGATCTGTGACGTCAGAAAAGCTGCCACCTATCACACCAGCGTCCAGTCAAAGGCACAGTGATAATATGACGAGAGAAAATAGCTTCATTGCCTCTGCATTGTCACCTGATATTCTTGTAATATCGCATAGTTCAAATAACGATATGTCTGATGATGAATTGGTATCTAACATTGGAGATGTAATGGTAGAAGGTGATTGTGATGACGACCTGGTTATTGAGTTTGACGAGAATGACAGAGATTGGATCAATCACATGGTTACAGATATAATAACAAAAGCACAGAATGATGTAGATCGTTTAAATGAAACAAACAGAGATGATCTTCCGTCTATGGAGCCTGATGAACGCTGTGTGAAAGATGATATAAAACCTGAAGATAATGATGACACAGAACCAGGACAAATTGATGGTGTAACTCAATTTCAGGAAGATGGTGTGTCTACAGAACCTGCAGAGCAGTGTTTGAGAGAAGAATCTAAGCCTGAAGAAACAGGGAGCGACCAAATTGATGATTCAGCTGAATCTAATGACAATGACGATTCTAATGGCAATGATTCAAATAAAGAAGATGTTGCATCTGCAGAGCCAGACATGCAGTGTGTAAAAGATGAAATTAACGAGGAAAATATTGACACAGAAGCTGAACAAATCGAATCTCAGGAGAATGATAATTCTAATGATTATGATGTCAATAGAAAAACCATTGCCTTAGAAGAGTCCAAAGAGCAATGTGCAAAAGATGAAATTAACAATGAAGCAAACGAAAATAAAGAAGATGAACAAACTGATGATATGACAGAATCTCAAGAAAATGGAAATTCTCATGATGATGATTATGATTCAAAGAGAGAAGACAATTCATCAGTAGAGCCAGAAGAGCAAAGTCAAAAGGATGAATTCATGCCTGGGGCGAATAAAGACACAGAACAAGAACAAACTGATGATTTGACTGAATCTACTGACGAACAGAAATATAATAATGATGATTCCAATAAAGAAGAAATTACACCACAAGAACAGGACGAGCAATGTGGGGAAGGTAAAGTTGAAACTGAAGATACAAACAATGGAGAATCAGACCCAAGTGATGATATAACAGGATCTAAAGATAATAGAATTTCTAATGGTGATGATGATGATTCAGGTAAAGATGTAGCATCTGTAGAGCCAGACGAGCAGTGTGTAAAAGATGAAATTACCAATGAGGAAAATATTGACACAGAAGCTGAACAAATTGAATCTCAAGAGAATGAAAATTCTAATGATGATGATAAAAATACAGAATATATTCCATCAGGAGATCCAAATGAGCAATGTACAAAAGATAACATTAACAATGAGGAAAAGGATGACAAAGAAGCTGAACAAACTGATGACACAACTGAATCTCAAGGAAATGAAAATTCTCATAATGTTGATTCAAAGGGAGAAGACGTAGCATCAGAACAGCCGGAAGAGCAAGGCGACAAAGAAGTTGAACGAAATGAATCTCAAGAGACGGAAAATTCTAATGATTGTGATTCAAATGAAAAGGACGCTGTGTCAGTGCAGCCAGAAGAGCAATGTGTGAAAGATGATATTACCAATGAGGAAAAGGATGACAAAGAAACTGAACAAACTGATGGCATAACTCAACCTCAAAAAAATGACAATTCTCATGATGATGATTCAAAGAGAGAAGACATTGCTTCAGTAGAGCCAGAAGACCAATGCTTAAAAGATGAAATTACCTCTGAGGCAAAAGATGACACAGAAGCAGAACAAACTGATGACTTAGTTGAATCTCAAGATAATCAGAATTCTAATGATGATGATTCTAATAAAGAAGAAATCACAACACTTAAGCAGGAGGAGCAGGGTGTGAAAGACGAAATTAAACCTGAATATACAAAATATGGAGAAGCAGACCAAAGTGATGATATAGCAGAATGTAAAGATAATGAAATTTCTAAAGATGATGATGCTTCAGGTAAAGAAGATGTTGCATCTGTAGGGCCAGAAGAGCAGTGTGTAAAAGATGAAATTACCAATGAGGAAAATATTGACACAGACAGTGACCAAATTGAATCTCAAGCGCATGGAAATTCTAATGATGGTGATTCAAATAAAAAAGACATTGCATGTGTACAGCCGGAAGAGCAATGTGTGAAAGATGAAATTAACAATGAGGAAAAAAGATACAAAAAAGGTGAACAAATTGATGATATTAAAGAATTCCAAGAAAATGAAAATTCTCATAATGATGATTTAGAGAGAGAAGACATTCCATCGGAACAGCCGGAAGAGCAAGGCGACAAAGAAGTTGAACAAATTGAATCTCAAGAGAATAAAACTTCTAATAATGGTGATTCAAATGAAAATGACATTGCATCTATAGAGCCAGAAGAGCAATGTGTGAAAGATAAAATTACGAATGAGGAAAATATTGACACAGAAACTGACCAAATTGAATCTCAAGAGAATAAAAATTCTAATGATGATGATTCAAATACAGAAGATATTCCATCACTACAGCCAGAGGAGCAATATGCAAGAGATGAAATTGACAATGAAGAAAAGGATTGCAAAGAATCTGAACAAACTGATGATATAACTGAATCTCAAGAGAATGGAAATTCACGTGATGATGATTCAAAGAGAGAAGACAATGCATCAGTAGAACCAGAAGACGAAAGTCTAGAGGATGAATTTATGCCTGAGGCGAACAAAGACACAGAACCAGGGCTAACTGATGATTTGACTAAATCTAGAGACGAACTTAATTCTAATGATGATGATTCCAATAAAGAAGAAATTACATCACTAGAACAGGGCGAGCGGTGTGAGGAAGACAAAGGTGAAACTGAAGATACAAACAATGGAGAATCAGACCAAAGTGATGATACAACAGGATCTAAAGATAATGGAATTTCTAATGGTGATGATGATTCAGGTAAAGATGTAGCATCTGTAGAGCCAGACGAGCAGTGTGTAAAAGATGAAATTACCAATGAGGAAAATATTGACACAGAAGCTGAACAATTTGAATCTCAAGAGAATGAAAATTCTCATGATGATGATGCTAATACAGAAAATATTCCATCAGGAGATCCAAAGGAGCAATGTACAAAAGATAACATTAACAATGAGGGAAAGGATGACAAAGAAGCTGAACAAACTATTGATACAAATGAATCTCAAGGAAATGAAAATTCTCGTAATGATAATTCAAAGGGAGAAGACGTTGCATCAGAAGAGGCGGGAGAGCAATGTGATAAAGAAGCTGAACGAATTGAATGTCAAGATAATGAAAATTCTAATGATTGTGATTCCAATGGAAAAGACATTGTGTCAGTACAGCCAGAAGAGCAATGTGTGAAAGACAAAATTTCCAATGAGGAAAAGGATGACAAAGAAACTGAACAAACTGATGACAAAACTGAACCTCGAGAAAATGGAAATTCTCATGATGACGATTCAGTAGAATCTGAAGACCAATGCGTAAAAGATGAAATTATCTCTGAGACGAAATATGCAGAACAAACTGATGACTTAGTTGAATCTCAAGATAATCAGAATTCTAATGATGATTCTAATGAAGAGGAAATCACATCACGAAAGCAGGAAGAGCAGGGTGTGAAAGACGAAATTAAGCCTGAATCTACAAAAGATGGAGAAGCAGACCAAAGTGATGATATAGCAGAATGTAAAGATAATGAAATTTCTAAAGATGATGATGCTTCAGGTAAAGAAGATGTTGCATCTGTAGAGCAAGAAGAGCAGTGCGTAAAAGATGAAATTATCAATGAGGAAAATATTGACACAGACGGTGACCAAATTGAATCTCAAGAGCATGAAAATTCTAATGATGGTGATTCAAATAAAAAATACATTGCACCAGTACAGCCAGAAGAGCAATGCGTGAAAGATGAAATTAACAATGAGGAAAAAAGATGACAAAAAGCTGAACAAACTGATGATATTAAAGAATTCGAAGAAAATGGAAATTCTCATGATGCTGATTCAGAGAGAGAAGACATTGCATCAGAACAGCCGGAAGAGCAAGGCAACAAAGAAGTTGAACAAATTGAATCTCAAGGGAATAAAACTTCTAATAATGGTGATTCAAATGAAAATGACATTGCATCTATAGAGCCAGAAGAGCAATGTGTGAAAGATGAAATTACGAATGAGGAAAATATTGACACAGAAACTGACCAAATTGAATCTCAAGAGAATAAAAATTCTAATGATGATGATTCAAATACAGAAGATATTCCATCACTACAGCCAGAGGAGCAATGTGCAAGAGATGAAATTGACAATGAAGAAAAGGATTGCAAAGAATCTGAACAAACTGATGATATAACTGAATCTCAAGAGAATGGAAATTCACATGATGATGATTCAAAGAGAGAAGACACTGCATCAGTAGAACCAGAAGACGAAAGTCTAGAGGATGAATTTATGCCTGAGGCGAATAAAGACACAGAACAAGAACAAACTGATGATTTGACTGAATCTACTGACGAACAGAATTCTAATGATGATGATTCTAATAAAGAAGAAACTACATCACTAGAACAGGGCGAGCGGTGTGAGGAAGACAAAGGTGAAACTGAAGATACAAACAATGGAGAATCAGACCAAAGTGATGATACAACAGGATCTAAAGATAATGGAATGTCTAATGGTGATGATGATTCAGGTAAAGATGTAGCATCTTTAGAGCCAGACAAGCAGTGTGTAAAAGATGAAATTACCAATGAGGAAAATATTGATACAGAAGCTGAACAATTTGAATCTCAAGAGAATGAAAATTCTCATGATGATGATACAAATACAGAAAATATTCCATCAGGAGATCCAAAGGAGCAATGTACAAAAGATAACATTAACAATGAGGGAAAGGATGACAAAGAAGCTGAACAAACTGATGACACAACCGAATCTCAAGGAAATGAAAATTCTCATAATGATAATTCAAGGGGAGAAGGCGTTGCAACAGTAGAGGCGGAAGAGCAATGCGACAAAGAAGCTGAACGAGTTGAATCTCAAGAGAATGAAAATTCTAATGATTGTGATTCAAATGAAGAAGACATTGTGTCAGTACAGCCAGAAGAGCAATGTGTCAAAGATGAAATTTCCAATGAGGAAAATGATGACAAAGAAGCTGAACAAACTGATCACATTACTGAATCTCAAGAAAATGGCAATTCTCATGATGATGATTCAAAGAGAGAAGACATTGCATCAGTAGAACCGGAAGATCAATCCACAAAAGATGAATGTATGCCTGAGGTGACTAAAGACAAAGAAGCAGTTCAAACTGATGATTTAACTGAATCCGATGAAAAACTGAATACTAGTGATGATGATTCAAATAAAGAAGAAATGACATCACTAGAACAGGAAGAGCAGTGTGCGGAAGATAAAATTAAACCTGAAGATACAAACAATGAAGAATCAGACCCATGTGATGATTTAACAGAATCTAAAGATCAAGGAATTTCTAATGGTGATGATGATTCAGGTAAAGATGTAGCATCTGTAGAGCCAGAAGAAAAGTGTGTAAAAGATGATATTACCACTAAGGAAGATATTGACAAAAAAGATGAAAAATTTGAATCTCAAGAGAATGAAAATTCTAATGATGATGATTCAAATAAAGAAAACATTCAATCAGGAGAGGCAGAGGAGCAGTGTATGAAAGATGAAATTAGCAATGAAGAGAATAATGACAAAGAAGCTGAACAAACTAATGATATAACAGAACCTCAAGGAAATAGAAATTCTAATGATAATGATTCAAAGAGAGAATACATTGCATCAGTACAACCGGAAGACCAATCTACAAACGATGAATTTATACCTGAGGCGAATAAAGACACAGAAGTAAGAGGACACACTGATGATTCAATTGAATCTCAAGAAAAACAGAATTCAAATGATGATGATTCCAATAAAGAAGAAACTACATCACTAGAGCGGGAAGAGCAGTGTCTGAGAGATGAAATTAAACCTGAAGATACAAAATATGGCGAAGCAGACCAAAGTAATGAGTTAATGGAATCTAAAGATAATGGAGGAATTTCTAATGATGATGATGATTTAGGTAATGAAGGTGTTGCATATGTAGAACCAGAAGAGCATTGTGTAAAAGATGAAATTACCAATGAGAAAAATATTGACACAGAAACTAATCAAATTGATGATCTAACTGAATCACAAGAAAATGGAAATTCTCATGATGACGAGTCAAAGACAAAAGATGTTGCATCCATAGAGCAGGACGAGCAATGTGTAAAAGATGAATTTATACCTGAGGCAAATATAGACACAGAAGCAGAACAAACTACTGATGATTCAATTGAATCTCAAGAGAAACAGAATTCTTATGATGATGATTCAAATAAAGAAGAAATTATATCACTTGGACCGGGAGAGCAGTATGTGAAAAACGAAATTAAACCTGAAGATACAAAAAAGATGGAGAAGCAGACCCAAGTAATGATTTAACAATATCTAAAGATAAAGAAATTTCTCATGATGATGATGATGATTTAGATAAAGAAGATGTTACATCTGTAGAGCCAGAAGTTCAGTGTTTAAAAGATGAAATTACCCACGAGGAAAATATTGACACACGAGCTGAACAAATTGATGATATTTCTAAATCTCAAGAAAATGGAAGTTCTAATGATAATAATTCAAATAAAGAAGATGTTGCACAGCCATACATTGTGTGCGATGCAGAAGATAAAAGTACCAGTATGTCGGATTTTAATACAGTTTTACATAAAGGAGATTCTATGGTTACGATAGCTTACTTTGATGATCAAAAATCTGATCGCCCGAAATCTGATACTAGTGACATTAAAACGCAGGACCTATTTGAAGAGAATGTTTCTCCACATTCAGCAGAACCGGATGGACAAAGCCAGCTCGCTGAATCTCCTGAACCAGTTATATATATTTCTGCATTTTCAAACAGCGAAGAAAAAGAAATGCCTAAAAAAGAAAATGAGGAGATTAAAAATGACAAATTCGTAGATAGTGTAGAAGATGAAAACACTCGTCATAATGATCAAGAGGTGGTGGAGACCCCTACTGAAAAGTCATCTGACATCGATTCATTAGAAGATGAAAAACTACCACATATAAATGAACAAACACCTAAAGAAAATGACTCGTGTGCAGATATTAAAAAATTCATTACTACCCCATCACCCGATATAGCTGTCCAGGAATATATAGAGCAGAAACGTGAAGATGAATATTTTCCACTTGAACAAAGCATGACTGATTCAACATTGGATGATGTTCTTTCTGAAATAAATGAACAGACTAACACATATAAAGAAGCCGCAAATATTGAGCTTAATGATTGCAATAAAGATGAAAGTGAAAGAACAGATAATGCATCACCGGAGTGTGAAATCCCTGATTCTAATAGCGAAATCGGTGATTCTTTCATTGTATGCCAATCATTGAAAAGTGACAGCTGTAATGACTTTCCAGTGAAAGATACGGTTGAGATTAAGAAAGAAGAAAACCTTGTAGAATCTGTCGACCAGAGCAAAAATTTGAAAGCTGATGAACATGACGAAGAAAGTCCAATGCCGTCTTCACGTGTTATAGAGAGCAGTCAAGACATTCCTATCGTCGAAAATAATGATCCTAAAATAGAAGATAGGTTTACGAATGATGGTAATGTGAACGAGGAACAACCATGTGAAATTGTGCATGGCCAACCAACAGAATCATGCACTCTGCTGACTATAGACAAAGACGAAGATAACGAGATAGCAAAATCCGAAATGGGGGAATTGAAAAATGATCAAGATAAGATTAATCCTAAAAGGGGGTCAAATGATATTTTGGAAAAGGGAGAACATGATTTCCCTCAACGATCGATTTCTCCAACACACTCTGACACAAGCAATGATGTATGCATACATAGCGTGAACGAGTTAGACCCAAATGAGATACAAGAAATATCAAATAAGAATAATGATGATTTGGATTCTGAAATCGAGGTCATAGAGGAAAACACATGTGAGCACCGAGACCTTGAATCTAGAGCTGTTGTCGAAGGAGTGACAGATGATAATGAATATATTGATGAAGACGAATTAGAAGATTTTGTCAAATATTCTGTAAATGAAGCTTTACAAAACGCCCTGCATTCTTTAAGAGATGATAATGGTGGAGATGACTGCTTACACGTGGAACAACAAGATGATAGAAGTACTCCACATGCAGCAGAAACGGATGGACATAGCCAGCTTGCTGAATCATCTGAACCAGTTATATATATTTCTGCATTTTCAAACAGCGAAGAAAAAGAAATGCCTGAAAGAGAAAATGAGGAGATTAAAAATGACAAATTTGTAGATAGTGTAGAAGATGAAAACAATCGTCATAATGATCAAGAGGTGGTGGAGACCCCTACTGAAAAGTTATCTGATTCATTAGAAGATGAAAAACTATCATATATAAACGAACAAACACCTAAAGAAAATGACTCGTGTGCAGATATTAAAAAATTCATTACTACCCCATCACCCGATATAGCTGTCCAGGAATATATTGAGCAGAAACGTGAAGATGAATATTTTCCACTTGAACAAAGCATGACTGATTCAACATTGGATGATAATCTTTCTGAAATAAATGAACAGACTAACACATATAAAGAAGCCGCAAATATTGAGCTTAATGATTGCAATAAAGATGAAAGTGAAAGAACAGATAATGTATCACCGGAGTGTGAAATCCCTGATTCTAATAGCGAAATCAGTGATTCTTTCATTGTATGCCAATCATTGAAAAGTGACAGCTTTAATGACTTTCCGGTTAAAGATACGGTTGAGATCAAGAAAGAAGATAACCTTGTAGAATCTGTTGACCAGAGCATAAATTTGAAAGCTGATGAACATGAGGAAGAAAGTCCAATGCCGTCTTCGCGTGTTATAGAGAGCAGTCAAGACATTCCAATCATCGAAAATAATAATCCTAAAATAGAAGATAGGTTTACGAATGATGGTAATGTGAACGAGGAACAACCATGTGAAATTGTGCATGGCCAACCAACAGAATCATGCACTCTGCTGACTATAGACAAAGACGAAGATAACGAGATAGCAAAATCCGAAATGGGGGAATTGAAAAATGATCAAGATAAGATCAATCCTAAAAGGGGGTCAAATGATATTTTGGAAAAGGGTGAACATGATTTCGCTCAACGATCGATTTCTCCAACACACTCTGACACAAGCAATGATGTATGCATACATAGCGTGAACGAGTTAGACCCAAATGAAATACAAGAAATATCAAATAAGAATAATGATTATTTGGATTCTGAAATCGAGGTCATAGAGGAAAACACATGTGAGCACCGAGACCTTGAATCTAGAGCTGTTGTCGAAGGAGTGACAGATGATAATGAATATATTGATGAAGACGAATTAGAAGATTTTGTCAAATATTCTGTAAATGAAGCTTTACAAAACGCCTTGCATTCTTTAAGAGATGATAATGGTGGGGACGACTGCTTACACGGGGATCAACCAGATGATAGAAGTACTCCAATTGGAACAAATGAATCAAACGAACAAGATAATCACTTGGTTAATACAGGAAATGACACTTTGTCACAGAAAAATACTGATCAATTCATAATCACGCAAGAAAGTCAAAACGATTCATTTTCAGTCAACGAAGAAGTGCTAGAGAACATATCGTTAGAACAAAACGAAGAAATAAAAATGAATGATGAGATCGCTGTTTCTTGCAATGAATCAAAACCGTCAGACGTTATGTCAATGAAAAGCGTTGATACAATATTTTTGCACCATGATACAAAGGGTGCAGAAACAACTACACAAAATGATTCTGCAAAACTTCGAGAAGATTGTCCGGAGGACACTGAATCAATGGACAGCGTTGAAAAATTCTTTCTGCCTACAAATATGGAATCTGCAGATATGGATAATGCCAAAAGTGACTTTGTGCAACCAAAACAATGTGATAAATATGTGCATGCAGATGCCATTGAGGAAGACAAACCACAACATAATAAAGACGTAACAGATGATGAACAAAGGCAGGTACAATCCCCGACTGAATTGGCAATCAGTGAGTCAACCAAAGCTGTAGATGTACCACAAGAAGAACCAAAAACGGACACGACTGAATATAAGCGAGCTGATACTTTTATATCCAATGATGTGGTAGAAGAGTTACCGGGTGATAGCTCAAGACAATTGCAGTCACCAACTGAATTGGCAATCATTGAGTCTAACAAGGGCCATAACGTTCCAGTTGATGAGAGAAAGTCTGATCTAAGTGAATATAAAAGAAATGATACTTTCATTATGAATGATCCAATTGAACAGCTACCATGTAAGCAGACAAAAACTGATATAATTGCTGAGTCAGACACTGATGCCGGTGAAACGCATGGTGATATGCTCAATAATGAAAACAAAAATCTATGTATATTGGATGAGAACCGTGATCTGTGTGGCGACATCGCTAAATCGGAACCAGATTATCTCAAAAATGAATTAATATTTCATGATGCACATGATGAGAGTACCACTGATGAGGTTCAGTCACAAACTGACTTGATTGATGAAAAAGACCTGGATGAATTTGTTAGGTACTCAGCACAACAAGCAATCGAGAATGCAATGGAATCACTAGGTGCAGAAGAGATTGCTAATCCGTTAGAACGACCAAAAGAAGACACAAGTAACCTCAGTGTTAAAGATGACAAAGTAGATGAAGTAACAATCGAGGATTATACTAAAGATGCAAATACTACAGTGCAAGATGATATAAGTGATGAAAATGTATGTAATGACAATAATGACATTTGTGAAATTAAGGAAGAAATTCGTGATAAGCCTGTAACAACAAATAATGAATCAGTACAAATGGATAATGAAGAACCATGCATCAACAGTAGTGAGGATATATATGAACCAACCGTACAAACTGGTGAAAGTGAAATGTCTACAATGGAACCAATACAACTAAAACACGATGATAGCTTTGTACATTCTGATAATATTGAAGATATTGTTGAAGGTGACAATATTCATTCAATTGAGGACACCAGCGAAGATAACCAACAACGTAAATCGCCGACCGAATTACAAATATTAATGTCAATAAATAATCAAGATGACACTAAAGATGAACCTAAGACTGACAATGATGAATATAAGCAAGACAAGATTCAATATGCATATGAGGAAAATACGAATTCAGGTCCTGATAAAGAGATAGAAATAAATGACACCGAAAATATAAGGAAAACTGAGGTTAACGATCTGCATGAGCCACCACAATCCCCTACAGAATTATCATTAACAGACGCAATTAAAGACAATAGCAATGAAATTGATGCACCAAAGGTAGAAATAGTCGAGTATAAAAAGACTAATATTTTCGTTGATGAAATAGAAAGCAATGACTCTGATAACCAGTCTGTTTGTGATATATATAGTCAAAATAGTCCATGTCAGGGATCAGATCATGATAGGGATAGCGTTTCAGTGGATATTGGAATTGGAAATACAGACGAAGAAGACACAGTGAAGAAAGACATTTGTGAGGTAAAACGGAAAGAAGTCAACATTCCAGCATTACACACACCAAATGAAAATGTAGAAACACTCATTGATGAAAATGAACTGGATGATTTTGTTCGACGGTCAGTAGAGGAAGCTCTTTACAATGCAATGAAGTCTTTAGATTATAGTGAACAACAAGTACAAAATGACGAAGTCAAAAGTTTCCATAGTTATTCGAGCGATGAAAATTCATGTGTAAATAATGGAGATTCAATTTCAGAAGTGCCTACTTTATATCATCTATATAATAACGAATTTGATGTACCAAAATCAGAAATCAAAGAATTCAAGCCTGAAAGAACTGAGCAAAACCAGTCAAATAATGAATCAGAACAAGTAGATGGGGCTAGTGATGAAAATAATGAAGTGGCCTCACTTAATGAAAAATATGTCACCGTTCTTCAACATGGAGATGATGAAATGCCACAAGAAGATCATCAAACATTGAAACAAGAAGATCAATATGTGAATGATGATAAATATCAAACTATTCAATCATTTACAAGTGATGAAATGTTGCCACACAGTACTAGTGCAGTTGAGCATACTCATAATAAATCTTGTTCGTCTATGGATGATTTGGGGATACATGACACAGATGAGCTTGAAGTTGCAAAAACTGAAGTGTCTGAATCTAAGAAAGAAGATGCCTTTGTTGGACTGAATAAGAATTGTCAAAGTGATAGGGCATTTGAAGATAAAAGTGTCCAAGTGAGTAAAATTTCTATTATGTCTAATTCAAATTCTGCTATTACCAAACCACCTCATATAGTACATATAGAAACTAAAGAGGAAGATACACCACCTCTTTACAGGCAAGAGTCATCTTGTTCTGACACTAATACTGATATAGTGCTGAACAATTGTAGTAGAGCTGAATCGCGTTCTTTAAATTCTATGGCTGTAGTTGAGGGTATTGATGATGATGCTGAACATTACATAAATGACGATGAATTAGAAGACTTTATCAAGTATTCAGTTAATGAGGCTATTCAAAATGCACTACATGAATTAAGAGATGATGACATCCATGAGAATCCTCTACCACCTGACACTGAGATTGAGTGCATATCACAGGTGGAAGAGTTTGAGGATAAGCCACATTCAGATATTGATGACATGAAAAAGATAGATGAATGTTTATCTGACGATATCAGCCCATTGAATAAAGAGGGTAATGAGGACAGGTCAAAGACAACAGGAACACCAGAGTCAGTAATGTCTGAAAACTGTAACACACCAGCCGAGGAGTCCCATGGAAAAGAACAAAACGAGCGCCATGCAGCCAGCCAGCTAAATGCAGCGAATACACCTACTGGTGAATGCAATGACCTTGACGATAACTATAAAGATACAGAAGAACTCAACTGTGCGACCCCATTTGATGAGACACAAATTGGCATGCGCTCAACAGAAACTCCATTAGTAGCGAAGCACGATTTTGAAAACCTTAAAAAAGAAGATGCCAATATTGCAAGTACAGAGGAAGAAGATAAAGACAACATAAGTGCTGCTGACTTGCGTCATTGTTATGATGTACATAAAGATGAATTTGAAATGGAAGATATTTCTCTAGATGATGACGAAGAAGAACTTACACTTACATTGATAAATAGTCCAGATCTACCCAAACAGGATCTGGAAAACGTTAAAAAGAATGACTTATTTGTTTTAAGTGATGAACAAAATTGCGCTTTTAATAGCTTAACGACGAGTCATTCCGATAAAGAAGATGATCAGATCAATGAGAATGATTCGCAATTGCATGACATACCTCTCGATGATAACGACCATATGGAGAACTTAGCATTTGAAAAGACAGAACCATATGACAAGCCAAAGCAGGACGTAGACAACATAAAGAAAGATGACACATTTGTCCCACCCATTGATGTAATTGATGCCAACAATGAGAGAACTGCATCAGCTGCGTCTGAAGTAACAACAGGTGAAGAAGATGTTGTGTCTGAATGCAGCACGTCTTTGGGTATACCCTCCGATGAATCTGACGACATTCCAAAAGAGGATGCAATTGATCCCAAAAAATACAATTCAATACAAAATGTTGAGTCTGACCATTCACCTGACATTCCATCAAATGAAAACACCGAAAATGCCTCTGAAATATCTGACTCTCCAATGCCCAACATACAAAGACTGGATGATGATAACACAGATGTACGAAAATGTGATTTGAATGATGCGAAAAAAGAGACAACATGGTTAACAGAGCCAGAAGTTCACTGTAGTAGTCCAATGCAAGTTGTGCAATCTCCAAGATTAGAAACTGAAACTGATGAAAAAGATTTATCTACAGCTCTGAAAATAATAGATGAGGGTTGTGAAAAACAAGATAAAGAAGAATTTAAAAGGAATGATGACTTTAGTGAACAGGCAAACTCTGATGATAACCAATCTGAAATCGATGAAGAAGACATCGAAGAGTTTATCAGAATCTCTTGTGAAGAAGCAATACAGAAAGCTCTTATTAGTTTGGAACAAGACATTGACACTTGCCAAGATGAAGAGCACACGTCGACTAATGACAATATAAAGCCAACTAATTCGAATAATGGTGATGCAAATAGCGCGCAACCTGAGAGACAAGCGGTTGAAATTATTGAGACTGTGGAACAATCTGAACAGACAAAATACGAACCCAAAGCTGAACTGATACCATCATGTTGTGAGGGAGATAGTGAAGATGAAAGGTTAGTGTCAGAAAAGGATGATGAATCCAATGAAACAGCAGAAATACGCATAGATGAAGCTTACGGATCAGAAAGTGAGACGGAAGACGTCATAGTATGTCCAAAAGACGACGAGCAAGAAATACCACTGCAAGAAGAAAAGGAGCATAAGAGAGAAGATTCTGTATTCGTCTTCAAGTGCAATAAATCAGATTTGAGCGCACACGACCTGAAAGTTGGTACACCTATTGAAAAGGATGATGGCGAATATAACCATGAAGAAAACAGTGACACTATCTACATCACAGATGAAACTTTCGTAGACGATAACGCTGGTGAACATTCACTCCCATTTGGACAAGAAATGAGAGACTCTGGTTTCAATATGAAGCCCGATGTGGTTAATCTCAATCATGCATCATTTGGTGCCACCCCCATATGCATCCAGGATGAGCAAAAGAGGTATTTATCATTTTTCAGTTTTTACTAATCAAAATTAAAAAATCTATTTTGATTACATTTTATTATATTCTTTTTATTTGTCTGGGGCTGTAATTGCGTTTGTCTTAATGTCAGGTTTTTGGACGAGATGGAGTCTGACACAGAAGAATGGAACAGATATAAAGTGGGGACGTACATAGATCACAACGTGCAGGCAGTTGCTGATTTTGTAGGAGCTAAGGCTAATGATGTTGCTTTCATTGAAAGTACAGTAAGAGGTATGTTGCTTGTTTTATTGTCTATAAGCAAATATATGTAGTTGGCATCTTCCTCATGAGCTACTACAGGATTTTTTTAAATCATCATTGACAGGCATGAAGCGGGTACTGGCAGCTATAGAATTTCGCATGGGAGATGTCATCATTCTAAATTCCTGGTCAATGCCAGGATTGGTTAAGCTGGTGAAAAATGTAGCAAAGGTTATTAAAGGTAAATTTGGCACTAATAGAATATTCAAAGGATACAGAAACAGTGGGAACCTCGAATCAGTCATCGATTTAATTTGTACATGTACATCATTTTACAACTGTATGTACATGATCCTAATTGTGTTCCATGTTTGTTTTTTTATAAACGACACCTTTTCAAGAATAATCACTAATTTAATTTATCTTTTTACAGGCGTTGAAGTGAGTATTGTGGAGATAGAGCTCCCTCTCAAAGGCAAACTAGACATCCTCACCAAGTATAAGAGAGTCCTTCAATTCTACGACAAAACAAGGCTTGTTATATTAGGTAGCTTGATTAGCACAATATAGCATTGTTTTGTTTGATTGAAATATACACTATAAAACGCATTAAACTTGTAGCAAAATTCACTATCAAACACATC
This sequence comes from Streblospio benedicti, assembly GCA_019095985.1. Taxonomy (NCBI): domain Eukaryota; kingdom Metazoa; phylum Annelida; class Polychaeta; order Spionida; family Spionidae; genus Streblospio; species Streblospio benedicti. Next base: position 22,358,286 of record CM032660.1, on the reverse strand, counting down.
CGTTGTAATTACATGATCATTGATTAGAAAATGTAGCATGTAATAATTCAGCTGAATTCATCACTAATTGAATACAATACTAAGCCCATCAAACTCCGACAACTAAGCAGAAGACGATAATATGATAATCTCTAATATCATAATATTTTACTATCTGTGAAATTTCATTTCCAATCGTATATGTTACTAGATATTAGTCATTACTGGTTGTGTTCTTGTAGACCACGTTTCGTGCGCTCCCGCGGTCGTCTTCCCCGTGCAAGAGCTAGCGCAGCTGTGCAGACAAAACAACACGCTGTGTCTGGTGAATGGAGTACACGGACCCGGCCATCTACCCACTAATCTCTCTGTGCTCAATCCAGATTTCTATATAGGTACAAAATACGTATAGAAAAAGTACAATAGTATAAAAATTGTTAATGCTCTACCTTTTTCTTCTTCTAGCTGCGTTTATCCAAAAAGTCCAAAATGTTTTCAAACAATTTTTAAAAATATGTTTTATTAACATTGTTTCGACCTCTTGGTCCTTATCAAATATAAAAACATCTAAAAAGTAGCTGTGTGCACTGCTGGTAATGTATTTACATAAAGTTATAAATTAATTTGTTATCCTATCTTTTACCTTCCATGACTATAACAATTACATTACATATTACTTACATATTAGACAGTAACACAATAAATAATATGGGCATTAACAATAACATAGTATCACACATTAGTAGTTATTCAATTACTCAAAACGACACTTAGTAATAATTGGCATAATGTTCACATCCACAATAGTAATATTAACAATCCTAACATTTATTGAAATCAAGATCATGATGTTAATAAAACTTATTTTTCTAAATTGTTTGAAAACGTTTTTGACTTTTTAGATAAACGCAGCTAAAAGAAGAAAAGGGTAGATCATTAAAAATGAGACACGAAGCTGTTTACCATATAACAAGTATAATATGTATAAAAATTGTGTAAAGTTTTATAACTGCTGCGTGTTTGATAAGTGTCTGATTGTAACGTGTAGTTTGTTGTTAAACGTTAATTATAACCTGTTTTAATTTTGCATAGAAACTGATAAAAACAAGTCAACGTATATTATATTCTACCGATGAACAACAACTGAACGGGCATACTAAAGAGATTTGAATTACAAAAAAGTGTAAACATAGGGGTTTGTGAGTATTTTGTCCAATGAGCTTGAGATGAATAAAGTTCTAATCAATTCACTGTGCAGGTAATCTGTCTCGCTGGGGTTTTGCCGCCAAGGGCTGTGCCTTTCTCTGGGTGAACCCTGGCCACAAGGAACCACAACACAAACTCTCTTCCACCTTCAGGCGGGATGATGAGATTTCAGGCCTTCCATTCTTTTCGACCGGGAGTGCCGTGAAGTTCTTCAAAGAGATCGGTGGCTATGTGAGTAGAAGGCAACGCAGTACCATCGCTAGCATTTGAAAAGTGGGTTGGCTAGAAGAAAAAGAGACATTGCATGCAAGAGTGCCCCGTTGGCGTGATTTTTGTCAGTACCCGTGTAAAAAAATCAAAGCCGACCCAGATAAGAAGTGATTGGGTCCTGGCCCACCCACCCAATCTGCTAGCGAGAGAGTGTTATGCTGATGTGTATGTGCTTCTTATAAGTTCGTGATTCCTTCCAGCTACTCTCGACTTTCATATACATTGGCACCAACATATTTAAATGGGCGAGGGTGTATTGCTATATTTATCATACCAACATTAGTCTTATTCATTTGGAATATTCATCTTTTCATAAATTTTATAACTTCAATTTGGCAGTAAATACAGCAGGAAGCTGTTTATTATTGGTTCGTTTAGCTTAAGTTTGCATTGCCGTTGATTTGATTGGATTTATTTCTATCATTGTGACATGGTACAATTACAATATGAGTAACATATGAGCTCATGTTATGCGTGAATTATCATTTGCCTCTACATATCCCACACAAAGTCTAGCATTGTCTGTAAGGCAATGCATACTTAACTTGGAGAGTAAAGTACTTAACTTGGAGAGGAAAGATAATTACCGTCCTATTGCTGTCACTTCTATTTTATCTAAGATCTTTGAGACTGTTATTCTAAATAGGTACCAGGATTGCCTTATCACATGTTATAATCAGTTTGGTTTTAAGAGTAAGCATTCTACAGATCTCTGTACTTTACGTTGAAGCATGTTATTGACTACTACCAGAGCATGTCTAGCCCTTTATTTATCTGCTACCTTGATGCTTCCAAGGCTTTTGACCGGCTAAATTTCTGGGTGCTTTTTGACAAGCTTTTAAAAAGGGGAATGCCTGTAATTGTTGTCAGGATTCTTATCTATTGGTATACTAGTCAAAATTTCTATGTTCGATGGGGATCTAGTGTCAGTGAAGCTTTTAAATCATCAAATGGTACCAGGCAGGGCGGAGTCATTTCACCGCACTTTTTCAATGTATATGTTGATGACTTATCTAGCGCTCTCAATGATCTTAATGTTGGGTGTTTTATCAATCATTTATGTATCAATCATTTAATGTACGCTGATGATACAGTTCTATTGCCCCATCTAAAAGTATTCTTCTGCGTCGTATTAAGGTTGTTTATAATAGAGTTTTTAGGATACTGATGAACCTTAAGCACCGCATCAGTATGTCAAGTACTTTTTAGACTACAATGTTCATCATTTTGATATAGCATTGAGGAATGCCATTACTGGATTTATAAAGAGATTAGAATCCTCTGAGAACAACCTTGTGCAAGTTATTTCGAAGTCTCAGTTTTATACTTATAGTCGTTTGTTTACATATTCGAAGACTGGGATATTTTAACACTGTATTTAATTTTTTAGTTTAACTAGCAATTTTTATTTTTTACTGCTATGACAAAACATTTATACAAATTATTTCAATAATATCATGAAGTGAATTATTCTTATTCTTATTCTCTTATTCCAGCCTAAAATGAATACTGTGGCTCCCATTGTTTTTCGTAAGTTAGTTACCCGCTCATATTCTAAATGAATAATGAATAAGAACAGTGTTTGCAGAGTAAATTTAGTAAATATAATCCCCCACCCACCCACCCACCCACCCACCCACCATCTAACGATGATGGGGTGCCATGGCCATACAGATATTGAAGTATGTACTGCATGAGTGTGTTCATTTTAATGGCATTTTAAGACATAACATGTTTTATTTCAGACGGCCATCCACCACTATTGTAGTGTTTTGTTAGATACTGAAGTGAAGAAAATGTACGAGCTGTGGAATTTTCCACAAGTGTTACTGCCAAGTGACTTACAGGCTCCGTGTATGAGAAATGTGCTGCTGCCATACCTACCAGGATTCGCTGCATCGGAGGTATGAATTTTGATATTAGAATAGAAACGCGTCCTCTCGAACCTGCGTGTATAGCAGGAAAGTTTATTGTGGTAATCAATGATGGCCACCTTGCTAGGAATAATTAAAATATGCCAAACTTATATTTCACGTTTGGTCCCCTCTATGATGCTTTGTGTTACTTTGTTCTAAATACTACGGCTCTATTTTACTCCCAGCCTATGCACTGACCATCAAATATAACCAACTATATTGAAACTACCATATTGAGCTGTATATATGTATATACACACTACAACAACGGAAATCAAGACTAGTTGAAGCCCTGTTATTAAAAACACCGATAACTCTATGTTTTTACATTTTGTTTCCTACCCCCAGGCAGGAGCCAAGTTCCTATTCAGCTATCTGTGGACGGAGCACAAAATCTGGGCGCCAGTCTTCTTCCACAACGACCGCTTGTGGCTCCGTCTATCGGCCAGCATTTACACTACATCAGACGACTTTGAAAAACTAGCCAAGGTCATTATGAAGGTGCGGGAAGAGAGTCTGATGCCAGCCAATCAGGATTGGATAAAGCAGGGAGACTGGGACATATAGTGTGTATCGCGTGTGGCATGTTGTAAAAGATTTGTCAAGATGACAAAATCTGCGAAATACTAAAATTCTGTCTACTCTCTAGCTTTGTACATTTTGCTTGACTGCATAGAAAGGAAATCTCAAGGAACTGTATGTAAATGTTCTAATTCAACGTAAAACAATACATATGAGAGTATCGGAGTATTGTATGATGGGTTGTGTATGTCTAGTGTAATGTGCACTTTATATTAAGATAACTAATAAGAATCTCATCAACAAGCATATATTTTTCCATTTTATTAATAAAAATAGAAATAGCATATAGGGTTTGTGGCATTTCTTTATCATACAATCAAAGTCAAAAATACTTTGCACTTTTAAGCAAGAGGAAAATGTTTATATGAAGTCATAGATTCTCATAAATGTTTTTCTCTGTTTGCAATCTGTAAACTAGAATCAACATCACAACACATTTTCATTTACATAACCTCTAAACTACGGTAACCGTCTTACATTTTAACAAAAATATGAATCCTTAATATGACAATTTTCAGCAACTTGTTCTACTAGTTTTGATTTCTAAGCAGAGATTTTAACATTAGTGGTAGCAATGAGGTTAAAGGTTTGTTAAAAAGTGATCCAAGCATATGCCATGAGCAATCCTACCAACACACATAATAACAGAATTGAAAATATTTTCATAGCTGTAAATAATATGGCTGGGTAGAAAAGGGCATTTTTCGCCTTCAAAGAATCCTATTTCATGTAAAAGAACAATCAGATTCACACTAAAACCAGCAAGGTGTAAGTTAGTAGTTTCTAAAGAGTACTGTAGGTTTGTCTGGCTAGTTGCCGAGAAAAAACTGCCCATTATTTGGCAGAACATAAAGTAACAATCACCTAATGAGCTTCACTTACATATACACATATATCTTACTTTAAATGCGGTCTCGTGGGCAAACATACCCGGTATATCAAATAACACGTTTGAAGTCTCTAACCCCACACTGCACTTCACCTGATTAGCCTATACGGATAATGGCAACCTACACACACATTCTACATGTACTTATACACCTGTCCTCAACTAACCCCGGTTTATGAGAACAGTGTACGCAACAGCTCCAACATGGTATTTTGCTATTAACCACAGTGTTTTAGCTTTGTTCATGGCAACTTTCATCCAAATATTTCGAAACCAAAGTCCTTTCCACTGTCTCCTATGTTAGCAATGAGCGAGCATCCCCACTAGGGTTCGTTTTAGGGAGAGGCAGAAAGCACATGTCACCCTGCACACGTTCGTCTGTTACAGCATGGTGTTGCCAGAGAGGAAGGCCCAGGGTGGGGCGGGGAACATGGACCACAGCGAGCAGATGATGGCCAACAGGTAGCACACGATGAACAGCCGGTCCAGCACCTGGGTGTGGGAATAAAAGAAATGTTTTCTTACAGTTGCGCCTTTCGACTAGCTTCACATGGCAAACACTAGGAGTCCAACGGCAATATGTTGTGTCTACTCATTTACATTTTCAAATCTAGCTCTACGTAGGGTGCATGATAGTGGTCAGAAATCTCCTGTACAGGATTTAGGTTTATATCGGGGGGTGTTTGCACTATCACTATGCAGCTGATCATCATTAAGCTTCTTTCATCGATTTCAATCAACTTCATAAAAAAATATTGAAAGTTCGTTTACACGGCGACCACGAACAAACCGTGCCTACAACCACGACTCAGAAAGTGCTAACATGCCCGTCACCGCCCCTGTAGTACCTCGGCTAGACGGCGCCACTGCACGGCCACTGCCCCGCGGCACGCCGTGTCGTGGTTGGCGCGCGCCACCTGGTCGAGCAGACGCGCCACGCCCGCATGCACCTCGCCCACGTGCGCCTCCACGGCGCTCACGGCGCGCTCCAGTGCCGCGAGGGACGCCGTGTGGACCCCGCCAGACACGGGACTCGCGGCAGCGGAAGGTACGCTGGTGTCGTTTTCTCGTGGCTGCTGGAAAGGGTAGGCTGCGGGCTGCAGAACAATAACAGGGGTGTGTGCGTCAATACAGCTGACAATAGCAATGAGACAGTGTTGTAAAGTACGTTATGAATGGTAGGTTGGTGTGGCAGGCTTTCTTGGACTGTGGTCATAGAGAGCGTGGTGCTGGTTGCTAGCACCGTTTCTATGCATGTCCATTGAGCCATCGCCGATTATATAATAGGAAAACATGGTGTTACAAACATGCTTCGAAACTATATACATGTATGCTGATTGCTTAGAGACATGTAATGGTGCAGGATCGATATTGTGACGCCATTTTCTGTTATCATATTTACTTTGGCCAGTATCTTATTAATACTTAAGTACCTACAGTCAGTCGTTTATAGTCTTCGCGAGGGTAGATCGGCAATATAATGGTACGACTATGCATAGATGTAGAGTATTTACCTGTGAGTTCCTGCCAGCGTTGGTGTGATTTGCGAGCAGCAAGTCCTGTCCACTGGTGTGTTCTCGTCTGCTTTTGCGGCGCTTTCGGAAATGTACGATGCAGCACGGATCTTTGTGAACCAGCAACAAGCGCCCGATGCCTTCTAGAAACAGCTGTGATAAAAAGCGGTCGAATTGGTTTTAGAACTTTAAATGGGCCGAATATCATAATAACATTTTGAATGCAAAACTATTGTAAGACTTTTTGCTCAGTGCACGTTATCAGAGCAAATGGGTAATCAAATGATGAGTGAGATTTTTTTCTTTTCTTTTTTTAAAGTTTTAATCTTCAACGATTATGGCAGATGAAGCGCTGACCATTACAGTAGTGCTCAAACAATCGAATATGATGTTCAAATATGGGTTTAGTTGCTACGCCAAAAACTCAGTCCCCTTATCCCACTTGAATCTTCTAATTCCCATCACGGATGTTGCAAATAGACATTGCGTTGTCTCGAATTCCTGATGATACACAGAAACAACAGTTCGAAGTCTCTCTTTACAACATACTAAACTCACAGTCATGGACCATCAAATAAACTGCCTAAATGTATTTGTGAGCACGAAAGCATAAGAACAAACCACCATAACACCTAAAACCGCCACTGGCTGCAATTTGGGGGTTCATCAGGGACAGGACAACACGTGCTGTAACCCGTGAATGCGTATTTTATGAACTTGTCCATTATCGGACTTATTGGGTTCGGTAAAAACGAAGCCAGTGTTGGTCCCTCACTCGTACTTTAGGTAATGGGACTAGACAACTTACGGCTTTTTAACAAGTGCAAATAGAGATAGATGCCAGTACAATGTCATTTTCTTGCACTATCCCTTCCGTCTGGGTATAATGACAGAAAACACAATAATATATGTACATAGTTATTTACTGGCATTTTATGGCAAAGGGTCAGTTTTAGCTGAACAAAATTATTTGGGCCCTATGTTGTAAATGATAACCTCACCTGTTCATCAGGGCAACTAGTATAAAACAGGTCCTTGCAAGGTGATCCTACGATATCGCGTATTTTGTACTGTAGAATTTCTATTTTCACCGTTTTAACACCTTGCTCGCCGATAATCGGCAGCAGCAGCAGCAGCGGCGGCGGCGGCGGCGGCAGCAGCAGCAGAATTAGAAGCAGAAGCAGAGACTTACCGCGTCCACCCACTTGGGTGGTGGCTTCTTGTTGACCCCCTTCTTGTTGATGTTGACGACGAGCGAGGACAGGAAGATGGACAACATAATGATGCTCATGTTGAAGCAGTAGTAGATGCCTACAAAGAATCGTATTTTAAATATATTATTTGTGAATTAGAATAACAGTCTGTTACGTACTACTATAGTAATACTGTGTCAGAGACGAGACGTACATTGAAAGTAAGGTTGAACATCTAGATCTAATGATTTAGTTTTTGTTTTGTTTGAATCTTGCTGTATATACTAGTTTCTTTTGCTTTTGTGTTTTGTTTTGTTGTTTTGCATTTTGGTTGCAAAATTGAATTCGAATCAGCTGTGATATATTCATGTGCGAGAAAATCCTTTTACCCTTTTCTAACTTTTAAAAACACGTGTGCGCCTATGCAATATGCCATTTAACAAACATTACCATATCATTCTACTGCTGATTAGGCTTCATCATTCGGGACTGTTTGACCCTGGGTTTATGTGCGTGGCTGAGGCGAGGACTTACCTAGCTTGGGCACGGACGAGGCGGTGGGCGGCGCCGCCTCTACCAGGATGAGCAGCAGCACGAGGAACGACGAGAAGAGGCTCATGGCTGCAACACACGTGGGTGACAGACACTCAACTCAATGTAAAAACCCATGGATTCAAGCTTTTTCAGTGTGTAGGCTTTTACGTGAGAGGGTATTTACTAATAGTGCTAACATTTCATATTATATATTTTTACACTGACATTTGAACTGTATATTTGGTTTTTAGTTAAGACTGAGACCTTGAATGTGCACAGCAAACATACATGTACATGAACGAAAAGGATGAAGATGAAAAATATTACACATTTACAAAAGCGTAGATTACAAATAATTGATCAATACCTCGGTGGGTTAGTAGGGTTGGGGGCGCGGAATGGGGAAGAGGCACGGTGTATGTATGGATAATACGTCAGCCACTGTGACGTGACCATTATTTTCACATGTCAATGTTTTCTGTTATCTCCACTATATATGGCACATGCTTTCCTTTGAAGTGACCATTCATCGCTCAACTTATAAACGACAATAAGAGATCCAAAGTCAGTGTCTGTGTTAGTATGAGACACAGTTTTGTGAACTCCCAAATTGCTTAACCATTTTATCATATGGGGATTTTGAATATGGCAATTTTAGAAACCACTTCAAAATAGCGAGAGCATATATAATTGTTTCCAGTAATCTTGATGTAACAATATACCAAAACTTGGAATTAAGATAACAATCAATGTTTCTTTTTTTTTCTCTAATCATAAGAGGCCCAGCAAGCCATGTGTATCAATTATAAAACGTGGCATTGCTTTAGGAAAGCCATGTTTCAGGGCCTACTTATCATCATTAACTTCCAAACGTGTCCTCCTGTGGCATTTTCTTTCCTATCAATTCCCGTTTTGACACCCCGAAATTTACCTAGCCATATAGTTTGTCTTAGATTGTATTATGTTAACAATGTCTATTGAATTTTGTTCTAGAAGAGGAGTAACTTGTCCTCACCCATGAAAACACTCACTCCCTCACCAACCTAATCACTAACCTTCCCTCTCATCTACAAACTCATTCACCACTCCCCCACCCACCCATCAAGCTATAAAACAACCTACAAACCCACCCAACCACCCAACAAATACCCAACCACAAAGCAGCCACCCAGCCCAACCACCCACTCACATACCCAGGCCAGTCCTGTCTGGCCTCTCGGGTGGCAGGCAGAAGACGACGAGGGTGAGGAAGGCGAGGAAGACACAGGGCAGCGTTAGGATGTAGGAGGAGAAGACGAGCTTGCGCTGCAGGTAGAGCGTGATCTGCACCACCACGTATCCGTTGCTGTCGTTGCGTTCGGCCGTCGTGTTGAAGATGTCCCACTCGCTGCTCTCCTTGTAGTCCGTCTGTTCGACGGCGGGCAGCACGCAGACGACAGTTAGTGGCAACTTACGAATGTTTGTTTCAAATGCACGGAACGCTTGAATGTTCGAATGTTCGCTCGTTGCATGCAGATATTAAGTTATGATTTGACTCTAATGTTGAGTGGGGCATGTTCGTGTGGATACTTGTTTATCATAAATCTTAGTAAGTTACGCGGTGAATCCCAGTTCTTAAGTACTAGTATAACGAAGGTCTTTACCCCCATACGTTATCTTTTTATAGTATGTAAATATTTATAGCCGATGATAGAGGCATCATGTAACCTTGTACCTTAGAGGCGCACTATATTCATACATTCACAAAAATAGCTGTTGTTATATTATCAAGCCAGTATACATATACTTATTCTATGGGAGCCCATGAGAACAATGGGTCCCATAGGGCTGGTATGGAGCGACGACATGGCGGTCTCAACATGACACAGCTGCGGGTGTCTCCCAGCCGTGAACACAACGTGCACGTGTTTAAGATTTGGTTTATTCATAAAGAGCGTGTGGAAGTGGCGTTATTATATGTTCAACAAGGGAATTGTGCATGAAAATGTGATGAATAGGTAAACGAACCATCACATGCACTGCACATGTCCCGAACTGCTGCTGAATATGCGCAAATTGGAGGCTGTCAAGTCAGATCGCATGGGAATTATGGGGCCAAAGGCTTTTGACCTGACTATTGCTGACAATATATCATCAGTAATTGGTTCTGCCTGATGCATATTGACCCATTGAATTGTAGTTACTTTTTATTGGTGTAACACTCCCTTTGTGATTATTGGCGAATTAAACCCAACTGTGACGTTTTTTATTACGCTTTATATTCATATGCACTGATTGGAATGCTTTTATTTGTCAATCATATATAAGTATTGCTGAGCTTTGGTGCATGTAATAATATTTACGATATTTTGTCTTCCAGATTCAAGTTAACGCATGGCGAATGAAAATAAAAAAAACTTATTGTAAGCCTAAAGATAAACATGCCAGTGGCGGTCATGTAAATGCCCTATCTAATTCCCCCAATCTAGATCCATCAGGGAATGACACAATTCCGTGACACGTTTGTCTTGCCGGGCTGTATCCTGTCAGTGTGTCACTTACATGTAATCACTCACATAGACAACCTGCTCAGCATTCTGTTATACAGAGGGGTTGTAATGGCTCGTAATGGTTAGTAGTAATACATTAACCCTTCAAGTACCACGTTGACGCTAATCCCCGTGACTTTAAAGCTAACGATCGTACTTACGGTGAATGTAGATAGGTCAATCCCTTCTGGGAATGCCAGAGTGAGATTAATCTCTCGGTTGCTGTGAGTCCATGAGCCAAACCACAGCATACACGTCTGCAATGACGGTAGTAAATCTAGGCTAATCTAAGTTACGATTTGTATGTACACAATGATACCAATCAACAGCAAGTATGAATAATTCATAGCATATCATTCACTTGGATGGCATTATTAGCCTACTTGGTGTATTAAAATCAGATTAGCAAGGCTGAGATATGTGTAATGCTTCTGTTGCTGCTGCTGCTGCTGCTGCTGCTGCTGCTGCTGCTGCTGCTGCTGCTGCTGCTGCTGCTGCTGCTGCTGCTGCTGATACTGCTGCTGCTGATACTGCTGCTGCTGCTGCTGCTGCTGCTGCTGCTGCTGCTGCTGCTGCTGCTGCTGCTGCTGCCTACCGGCCGGCGGCCTGCCGGTCTGCCGGTCTGTCTGCCTGTCTGCCTGCGGTCGTCACCATTAATACTCAATCCGCGATACACAATGCAGTGGTCACTCCCCATACAATTCTATTGGCGCTACTTTGAATGCTGGTATTAATAATTGCATGAGTGTGTTTGTGAAAGGTTGCTTTATTAATTACACAGTACAGTCATGGCCGACAATCGCTTCATTAGCAGATTGGTTTTGCTGTAATAGATCTTAGATCTTTCTTTCCTTCGTTCCTGAACAAAGGCACCTGTATCATTAGTAGTGACTCATTGATAAATTAAACGTCAATGATTCACAAAAGGGGCCATGTTAGAGTTATTGTAATTGCAATGTGTTCAGTGTAGAATAACGAAGTTAAACGCAGAACTATTGGAAGTACCTGTTTCATTATGCCTATGAATTTCATGGAGATGCATGTTTGAGATGGACGCCAAACCATTTATTTCTTCACTCCTTCAAACGCATATATTTTGTAAATGAAAAGTTAAAGTAGGTATCATGATAAATGATAGTCTATCATTGTTTCTATCTGTGGGGTGGATTTTAGGAATTAAATAGATTCCATTCATCCATGATAAATAAAAGGCGGCACTCTCTTCCAAACTACAGGTTTTCCCTATCTTTCCAAAAAGAAATATCAGCTACACTTATTAAAATGATGAAACTTATGCTTCCAGAAGAACTGAATATCCGTATTGACTGCGTACCTGAGAGAGTGATTAATTTTTATCAATACCTATAGTGTAGGCCTAAAGCGTTGAATGCTGAGCGCATGGAGCTAAAACTACATGTAAATATAATTCTAAATATTCAAGCCGACTGTAGCACCTGGTTGTCGAAAGGGAAGTGCGTGACGTCGATAGAGCAGGAGCTGCGGAAGATCTGGTGCGGTACCCACTGGAGGCTGCCGTCCGAGAACACCGTGACCAGCACACGCCGCGCCTCAGTCTTGGGATCAGCGCTGAAGTGAGCAGAGATCGTATGAAAATATATGTTAACTTTATTACATAACTTCTCTATAATATATAGTGCTGGCTATTTTCTTTCAAGCTTATATGTTTAGCAAAGTTTCTAGTCCTAAACATTGATTCAAAGCATAGGTTTTTGAGATACCTTTGAAATACCGATATCTTTGATAGATGAGCCAGCAAGTTTAAACGTCTAGCCTGCTAGTAAGGATAATGAACGGATTGTCGTTTTACTAGCAGGTTAGTCAAACCTACAACTAGTAGAGTAGATGACACAAAACATACTTGTATTTTATATTTTTTTGTCTTCTCAAAATTTTCTAGATATCAAAGCTATAGATTCTTTTCATATAGAGAAATGCTCGGATGTCTTATCAGTTATGTTTTAGACAGATGGCTGACGAGCAAGTGCACGTGGTGGGACTGTTGATCTGATGGTACTCGAATACATTGATGAAGAAAGAAGAAAGAACCTTACATGTAGTCTCAGGTGGCTTTCAAATAGATTTTGCAATAGAAGCATGATGCAAATTTGCAAGATTGATGTTTAAAAGGGTGACTTATGCGTGGAGACACCAATAGAATCCTAATATCATCATTAGACTATTTCCAAGCTTGTTAAGTCACATTTTATCGGTGTTCGGCAAGATCTGGAACACGTTGACGGTGACAAGAAAGATGCGTCTCTGGTCTGAGAAACAGCTGCTCTTCTGACTAACATTACAGAATACAGATTACTCTGGTTTTACCTTGATTCATAGCATTGAGGGGATCCTGTTGATTTCATTTCGTAAACAGACATTATTACAGAACAGTTGACACCATAAAAATACAACAGTGTATATTGGCATCTTTAAATTGATAATCTTGTGAGATGGTGAGACAATTTTGATATGTAAAAAGTGCACATAAACGCATCCGTGCAACTTATTCGCATACACCGTTCGGGTAGCTGTTCGGGAAGTCTGGGCGATGCCAACTTATGCTCTATCGTAAAACATAATTATGTGAGCTCAAATAATATAGCCGAATCAGATATATTCTTCCCAGTTAAACTGTACCAAGTTGCATGCCACCTAAATTAAAAGAAGCGTATTTTGTACGCAGATAGTGTATTTACGTGTTGAAGAGCATGATATCTGGGGTCCAAATGTCGTCTGATTCCATCCTGATGTGGGACAGCCCGTGGTAGTCCTTGGGGTTCCACTGAAGATACTCGTCCACCCATTTCTGTAAATAGCATGGAAGTTAAATCCCTTATTTCAATTATCCTGAAACCATAGATTGACGAGTGTGAACATGTACTTTATTCGTATTGAAACCCAGCATTTGAATAAAACGGCGGGCGTTAATTCATTTACTTTGTGGTGTATGATTAAATGTCCAGTTGTAGGACAAACAAGCGGCTTGGAGAGAAAACACTGTAAACCCATGTCATCACATTCGCTTACTGTACAATTAATCTTTCTCTGTGCATGTTCATCAGGCGAAAAAGCATGGGCTATTTGTTTCAGTAAATTAAGCAGCACCGCGGTTACAGCGGGACCCTCAGACAATCACCACACACCATCCACGTCGTCAATCGCTCCTTGGGGCAAACATACAGCGCTCCTATAAACTATCAATTTCTTCCCGTGGAGAACAATTGCTCTCGAAAATTAGCATACGGATGACCATGTTGTTAATTAAAACAGAAAGAAAGAGCAATACAAACGAATATCATTTACATAAAAGCATACCCGATTTGATTTGTTTCCCTAGAATATTAGATGCATGTTTAAATCAGTGCGATGGGTGTAAATATCAAATCATTGTATTTTCAATATTGAACTAAACTTCCACAAGTAGTTCATTGCTAAATATATTTCTTTTGTTGTCTTGTGACTTGTAAAAAGATTATATCAGTAAGCCTAGTACGACGAAGAAAAGCAATAAGAATCATACATTGTTTTACTTAATACTATCAAAACAAACCAAAGTTGCAGATAGCTCCACCTACAGCTACAGTGACTATTTCATTCGCTAACATCCACAAACTCATCAGTAAATCGTGCTGCTCACCATGCGCGTCCACATGCTGGTGGTGAGCACCTTGAGCTTCTCGTCCAGGTCCATCTGGATGAGCCCCAGGCCGAACTGGAGCAGCGTGGGCGTGGAGCTGTTGATGACGGGGCGGCCGCCGCGGCCCGCCAGCGCGTACGTCTCCAGCAGGTGCTTGGTGAGGAGCTTCTCATTGGAGATGGTCAGGTTCCTGACAGGCAGACAACACATATCGACGCTTTTGAGTTGATTGTATTGGTGGTGTTGGTTGTTCGTTTGTTTGTGAATTCGTTTGTTCTATCGTCTCCCTGCTCATTCATACAGTAGAACCTCTCCATTAGGATCACCTTTGGGACCAGTGTTAGGTGGTCTCAATAGAGAGGTGGTCTCTATACAGAGGTTCATTTAGGTAGCTTTATGAAGGTTTGGGACTGTGAAAAGGGGTTTATTACAGAGGTGGTCTCATTAGAGAGGTGGTCTTAATTGGAGGTTCTACTGTATGTGTATAGTGCTGTGGTGTGAGCGTTTGTGGATGGGTGTGTTTGTTTTTGTGTTGTTTTGTGAGTTTGTGTCATCGTCACTGTTATCCCCGGTTTGGTTGTTCGGTGTTACACTCCAATCGCCGACCGGTGATCGGTGGAGCTCGGCCGGTGCCCGGCAAAAATCGCATAGGTTGTGCATTGGAACCTCATCGACCGAGGCTTTGTGACTGAAGCATAATCGCGAAAATTTTGCGATCTCCAGATGCAGCATTACTACTTTGTCGCAAACTTTAGCCAAACTGTATATTCGTGCAAAGATTTTGATCATGTTCAAAATTGACGACTTTGCCAGTTCGCCAGTGCACGTAGAGCTACGTAAGCAGATTCGCGAATGTGTAAAGCAGACTTAAAATGTAGGATAATGCTAAGAAACAATTGTGTTTAAAAATTCCATGTACACTGGCGAATAGATTTTGGTAATAACATTCATAACAATTAGTTATGTTGCGTAGGATCATTCACTTACATAAATAACAGTTTGTTTCACTTAGAATCTCAACATGTAATATACATTTTCACTGAGTAATTAAATGTTGTCATAATACTCCCGAGCATCAATTCGTGTGAATACGTTATACAGATTTACTTAGGTGTAAGGCAGGCTTTACTATTTAGAACGGATAGTTACGTTTTATAACTGTGATGAATGGCCGGATCAGGGTGCTTCCGTTTTGCATGTGTAACTAAAATAACATGATCATTGGGCTAAAGTTGTGTCCAAGACGAGAAATATGTTCATGGAAAAAATCTTGATTGCTGCCTCCAATTATTCCTATGGAATTACTAGTCTGTGCTAGCATGCTCAACATGAAACACACTAATTTGAGTCTACCTCTAATAGTGTACCATTACAAACAATGAGGCGTGCACCACCAAAGATAAACACATGCAACTGTCATCTGAAACTACATTTTATATGGTTTCCTCGATTTATGTCACAACCAAAGTTTTAGAGCATGTTTGCATACGTGGTTCTCTCGTATATAGCTCACATTCGTTTCAAATAAAGAAATTAGAGCACTTTGTACATTCCCATATTAAAACGATTTTACTCTCTCTGTTTTCTATGGCAAGCAAGCTCAAACCACTGTATTGACATTAGCTGACGACAGGTTTTACAACCCAAACTTCCATTTTGACTACATCAAGTGGCCCTGACGGAATTCGAATTCACGACCTCAAGGTTGTGAGACCAGAATGATACCATAATCCCAAGCACCGCGCTGTTAAAAGGTTACATGGACGAACCGTTGTCTTTATAACTACCAGCCTACATACATGTACTTGGTCAATTATCATCTGAACACTATCGAACACTAACACAGCTGAAAAATGTCCGCCCTTAGTTACGATTCGAACGCACGACCTCTTTTTGAGATGATAACTGACCAAGTATGTAGGCTGGGGGTTACAAAGACAACAGTTCGTCCGTGTAACCTTTTAACAGCCCGCTGCTTGGGATGATTGTATCATACTGAGCTCAGAACCTTTGGGCCGTGAGCTGGAATCCCGTCAGGGCCTTTTGCTAGAGTCCAAATGGAAGCTTATATATTAGGGCTATAAACACTGTCTTCAGCTATGTCAAATACAATGGTAGGAGCTTGCTTGCCATAGAAAATTGAATCCGCAAGCAAACTTGGGGGGAAAAATACAGAAAGCGTAAAATTGAATCCGCAAGCAAACTTGGGGGAAAAATACTGTTGTTAATATTGAAACGGTTGTAGAAGGATCTCTTGCTTGATTCTCATCAGCTTGTCATATATTTTTAGGAATGGATTTGATTGCATGTATTCATCATACTTGTGAACACCTCAGCAACTAATTGGTGTTCAATGCTCAAGAGAAATCATCCGTTTCTATGGCGCTTCGAATGATATGAGACACCTTACAGCAAAATAAACTAAATAGATACCTATTGAAACCTGTCATTTGTTGTCTGGGCTAGACGTTCGCTCTTGTCTCGAGAGCTTTGTCAGAACAAATACATTTTTACAGCATGTTTTCTTCTTACGATAAATGCTAATTCGTGGTTGGAATGGCTCGTCGTTAAGACTGTGGATGCAATATTGCTTCACAGGATTCAACTTCATAACAACAGCATGTAATTTAACACCTTGTATCCGGGAAATGGAATCTAACAACAAAGCTTATGAGATCAGTCAGATGAATGTCCACGCTCGTCACAAATCGCTGTCTCCACTTTCTCCTCGTGTCCAACGATGTCATCGAATAATGCTATTTATTTGTTCGTGCATTTTGATGCATTGCGTTCTTTTCTCAGTTTGCTCATGATCTACTAAACTAACTCAATTCTACGTTGACGTTTGCACGAATAACGTAGGTTTACATTGCTAATAAACCGGATGTATTTCAAATATACTTGACGGCCGAACTGCCTCACATAACTACGGCTAGAACCAAGATGAGCTGTAACGGGCATGGTCTACAGCCAATATATCATGACATATTGTCTCAAGTAATGGAGACCATTAATCACAGACAATGTGTGCAATTAGGCTGATGTCGTCTGCGGCCGTCTTACCCCCATCACATATACGACAGGCGCTCTCCCCATATGAAGGTCATTGCGAATTCGTAAGGATTTTACAAACTCTGAAATAAATGTCAGTTAGTCTAAATGTAGATGGGACAATGTGTATTACATTCAATTGAATGTCAAAGTCGCGTGACTTTTAGACCTAAGCCTGTAAATGTCTCATGACTTTTACGCTTGACTCGTGCCTGGCCAATCTTATGAGCCAGTTTTGTTTGTTTGTTTTTTTAATTTGCAGATCTATTTGAAATCACAAAGTTACGTACACAAATCAAAGACGTTGTAATAAAAGCTTCTATAAAGTTATCACCCACATTGAATAATGCTGTGCGCAGTGCAACGTATGTTGGGCTAATAAATGTAACTTTGGTCTGCATGATTTGTTTTGCAATTCAAATGTATTCTCACCTTACAGTGATAGATCCAACCCCATTTATAAAATCAGACTTAAGAAAAATGTTCCAATGCGTGGAAGAAAATATAAGGAGCACTAAACTCTTTTCATGTTGTGGCTACCATCTTATCCACCTCTTCACGCTTCAAAAGTGTAATTTGAATCTATTAAAGTTTTGAAGTGTGAAGAGGTGGGTAAGACGGTAGCCACAACATGAAAAGAACCACCTGCAAACAAATAATTAATCTTAGTAACTAAACGCTTGAGATGAATAAAACAGCTATGTGTATAAACGTGTATAAACAGTAAATAAAAACAATCTCAATAAAAAAAATGGTCAATAAATTAACTTAAATAGTTATCAAATAGTCGTAAACGGTGTATAAATTAATGGCCTCATCAAATGTGCATAATTTCGTTACGAAACCTCTATTTCGCTTCCTCTATTATATAATATTATATGTTGACTTCCGCTTCCTAATTAATGGTGCATTCTCTCACGCAACACACTATTGTTAAACCTCACTGGCAATTCATAATCTGCAAGAATCAAACAGAGCTGGCAAGAATCAGCAATTGCAACATTGTAGAATAGTAATAATCCTGTCAAAAGAATTTCATTATTCTCCAACTGCATCCCAAGTAAGGATGAACAAGAAGCAAGCAGGGCACGCGGGAATTGATTCTCGCCACATTCAAACGTGAATTATCGTATTAAACAAGTTGATTGGCCATGTATTTGATACTATATATTAAATCAATTCTTCTTATCAATAGCTGAGTATTGGATATTAAAAATAGTCTAATATTTCAATGGCTGTCAGTCAATCTTTTTCAAAGAAATTAGGTCATTTTCTTGGAAGAAAACAACCTCGAAGGAGCGTTGGTTCAGTGCTGGGTCCCCCTGGTTGCCCCCTCCTCCCTCAATAAGAGTAGGTAAGCATCCGAGATCTCTACTCCATCATTCCTATTTAACTTTACTCCTTTGGCTCGAACGTTAATGTCCTCCAGGACTTTTCTATGTCTATCTCTTGGTTCTTTTTCAAGGATTTCGATGTTCTGCATTAGCGGTGGAATGAATGGTACATGTCCTGGTTTTTTCTTGATGTTGGCTGAAGGCTGATTTCTGATCTTTCTTTCCTACTGACTTCTCATGTTCTTTTACTCTCTCTCTCTCTCTCTCCTCTCTCTCTCTCTCCCTCTCTCTCTCTCCTAGCTATCTTCCTGTTTCATCAATGTAAATGTTACCACCCACCTGGCACTCTGTCTCATACACTATTCCACACTGTTCCTCTGGCTTCATATGATATCTCTCGGGTGCACTAGAGTTTGTCTCATGGTGTGTCCTGCTTTGTGGTTGAGGCTAATGTTGTGCTTCCTGAAGCATCTCTGAAGGCGATCACTTACTTCTTTTACTTGTGGCGAGACAGCAAACCCATTATCCTTTTTCTCTCTGTTCTTGATCTTCAGAGATCCATGATGCTTACCTACCCTTATCGAGGGTTATTTTCTTCCAGAGGGGCAGCTTTGAGCGGGGACACCATTGCACTGAACCAACACTCCTTCGAGGTTATTTTCTTCCCAGAGAATGACCTCATTTCTTTGAAAAATATGGACTGACAGCCATTGAAATATTAGACTATTTCTAATATCCAATATTCAGCTATTGATAAAATTAATTTAATGTTTTTGTGAATTTTCTAAATTCTTTCATCACAGATTTCTATATATAGAATACACACACACACACACACACACACACACACACACACACACACACACACACACACACACACACACACACACACACACACACACACACACACACACACACACACGCATGGCTGCCTTTTCTCAACGCCAGGAAGCACGTAACACCGGCGCAACGCATTTGGAATAGTTTGCTCACAACGACCATATCCGCGCGAACAAGGGACTATTTGGTACGGGTTGTACCAAGCTTCAGAACCACCCTTATTGTCTTTGGCATATTTATTGCCCCAACAGGTCATTGACATCAATTCTTGTCACACTATATTGCCTTTTTTCAACTCGCCAGGAAGCACGTAACACCGGCTACTAGTACGCTGTAGCACGTATTTCATCATTGTATGGTCTGTAACTATTTAACACGTGCATGTCCCACGTGTACAGAAAGTAAAGGAATAGTTTGCTCATCACCAACGACCATATCCGACTAGGATTCGAACAAGGGACTATTTGTTTTAGATGCACACTACGGGTTGTACCAAGCTTCAGAACCACCCATATTGTCTTTCACACATTTTATTGCCCCCAGACGGCATCGGGACTTTCGAGATGCTTTGTAGGTTTGCCATGTGCAATTCTTCCCGTTATCGGTGTGGCGGGGTTTAAGTTATTCAAATAGCGAAGAGTTCAACAGAATTGCGTTTGATGAAATGTAATCATTGCACTCGTCCTTGAGTCTGTCCCTTTGACACTGGATTAAGATTAAGTTTGAATAGAATCCTTTGAAGCGGCACAAATGTACTGCTAATGAAAAGGACGTCAACATGACACTAGTATCCCCACAATCATCATCAACGGGCATGCATCAAGTCGGTGAGCACCATGAGTTCTCATTCTAGTGCATAGGCACCGTGTCCACTCAGCCTTCCCCTAAATCGGCCTCTGGTGGTCACCATGCCAGTGCCCTGTATCGAGCATAGCGAATTGTCTTTTTATAACCTCCATATACCTCGATTGGTGCGTTATGGCCATTATGCTAATTCGAATATCCCTATCGTCATAAAAATCGTATGCCTGATAACTTTTCATTTTGATTTGTATAAACAGAACGCAGTGGAGTTGAATAATGTGTGGCGTCCTGGGGTTTACTTTACAATAGTGGTTGATATTATGAGTTTTATGGAATTGTTAATAAGTCGGTGGTCACAGGAAGTTATTAATCACTCTGGGGGTATGTTAAACGTATAGGCGGTGGACCAGGACCCCATATTTGACAAATCGGTACCAAATTAGGTGAACAGATGATCTAATGAGTTTCTAGAACCTCGATCTGTGTGCTTTTCAATGGTAAATGGTAGTTATCCATAAGTAGTAGCTTGACTACTGAAAGTCGACTTTAAACATAATGTACCCCGACGCAAAAAATTGTTGTTCATGAGAGTTACACATGACAGATTATGAGAATCATAATGTCCTCTGTTCACCAATTTGGGATCAAACTTTTGGTTGGCCCGCCCGCCGTCTAGTTTACTTGCGTGCCTGCCGGCGATGCTGCCGCCATACCTGTGCGGAGTGACCCAGGTGACGGAGTCTGCGCGGCACACGGTCGTCAGCAGGCCGAGAACCACCAGCACCGCCGCCGCCGTCATCGCCCAGCTGCTGCAAATATAGCATGTGGCATACGGGGTAGATGTATTACATCTCTAGGTAAAAAGTCTAACAGCATTCTTCACTGATCCTGAAAGTTATGGATCTGTGAGAATGAGTATGGAAACGACTTTTTAAAAACCTCTTCAGGAGGACCAGCTATGGTTTGGAGCAAAGTGATCACATTAGAGACATGGTCATGTTGTGCAATCTGTTTTGGTTCAGAAGAGATATATATATGGCGAGTTGGTCCTGTGTTGTTGCATAGTGTTTCTTCTATTACTTTATTACTATTCTAGTTTTCGCAACTAGCTCTCTCACACTCACAATGACCGTCTTACCCTCGATTTGTGGCATGATTGGCTTGGTGCCACAATTCAAGACATGTAGACGCCATCTCTTTAGAAGTTGAGCAAGTCATTAGAAAACTGAATGTACGTATCCATCGCGGGACTGCCACACTAAATGTTAGCAAAACGAAAGTTGAAAGAAAACTACATTGAAAAATATACACTTATATAGATTTATAGGAGCGACTCATTCTTTTACCAAACCGTTTCCATGTTTTTATGGTCAGTCGGTTGTAATGTGTCGGGTTCCGGTAGATCTTGTTTGGACTTGTTTTTTATTCACTTTTACACATATAATTCCTATTTGTACATGTATCATCTGAAAAAAGTATGTGCTAATACGCTTTGATTTCCGCTTACATTAAACACTATAATCAAAACTTTGATATTGATGTATGAGCTCTCAGTGCACAAGAAATTGTTATATCACGAGGCCTATAGCTCGACAGATACGTGATGCAACTATTTATTACCTTGATTGATGACTCGATCATGTTTTATCCATCGGTTCGAGTTTGGTTGAAAGCTTTGAACTTGACACATTCATAGTTCATTTATCAGATGTGCGTCGAGATGCACCACAATTTGTAGCAGATGCCAATGACACTTCAAATACTAAAAGTAGGGTGCCCTAATCATGAATACTAATCTGGAATTGGGTTAAGATAATTCACACAGATAAAAACGAGAATTTAAATAATGAGTGTTATATTTTGTTTTAACTTTTTTATGACTATAATGTGTCGTTTCCGTGTTGATCACACCAATGAATAACACGTTTCAGCCCACATTGCCAATACATCATCTAGTATCAACTATGTAAAACTTAAACCCCAATTTCACATAGACGATGGTAGTTCCAGATGCTTTTTTCTGTGGTCTCCCGTTTTGGATTATTGGGTTGTTGATCTGGATCATCGTTTTGCTTTTCTGTGTCGTCTGGAGTGCTAACTTGATCATCGCAAGGTCTTTCGTCGTAGAAGTGGCCTTTCTGACTATGTTCACAAAGATGATCCCATATTGTGGTGTGCTGTTTCCGAATGGTGTCATGAGCCTGCTTTTTCATCCAGTCCATCTGAAAGATCACAGACCGCAGTTCCAAACGTTCCTGTAAGTTTTAGTCACATAACATGCACACGAGGCATTATAAAAAGGCTGACTTTTTCTCACTTCTGACGCCTTGTGGCACATCGGGAAATAGCATGGTATATCTGAAACTGGGGAGTTAGGAACAACCACTAAAAATATCTTATCAAGAACGTAAAGTCATTGCTACACGGTTAATCATTAGTGGCACTGCACTTGCCTTAACTATATTTGCGTGACACTAAGTGTAGCGTCCTTGTTAATTGCGAATGGAGCAGCATGTGTTAGGTGTTGACAAGATGGTCTCCTCACGTACTTGCCTACAGCTGAGGACTACAGCAGAGGGGCGTACTAGAGACACAACCCACTACAAGCTTTGGGCAGAAGGCGGCATAGTTATTAAGGGTGGCTATGCCATGTAATCGCTGAGTACGAATACGAGTACATGTATGTGAATATTTGCCATCTCAACTGACCAAAAAGGGAAATGAGAGTTGAAAATTTACATTGCTCGTCGAGTTCATGAGTAAATTTCAACTTAAAGACCAACATGCAACCGTGCGACCATTTCTAATATCCGCCTCGTTCAGTTATGTTCCGGACAAATACACCGTGCGGCATAATAGATGTTGTCTCATCAATGGCCACCTTTTATGCTGAATTAAATACAAAATTCCACAAAGTGAGCAAATTGTGAGATAACAAGACATTTCAATTTCCTTGCTACATGGCTTGCCTTGCACTGCTGGCTTTAAAGTGCATCGAACAGACAGTTTAATTTTAGGTCTCTGTTTACGGCTAGTAAATCACTGCTCAAAGACAGAGACTTAATTTGGACGTGTATGTAATTCAAAAACACGCTTGTACACTTACTGTGATGATCGTTACGACCAGACATAGTGATGTGGTCATTTCGAATGTTTGTGGTGGGGTCAATGATGCACATTCTTCATAAAATCGTGTAGACGTGTGTAGGGCTAAAGCCAGACAATTACGTGTCTCGAAAATTGCATTTCTTCCAGTTGATTCAATTTCTGATCGACGTTTTTAATAATATCAAGCTTGTGAGTAGAAGTTTATAATAGGCTACTCACATACTCAGATTTCACTGTGTCGGATTCGTGGTATGGCATTAATGTTCACGGATCATGCTTTCAGAGCTCGCTTACATCCAACATCAGTTTACATGCTGTTGTTTTTTTTCTTATCATAGTTATTATATGTTCTGTATGAACTTTGATCACGTTTAATATTTATTGTATAATATTGTCATTCCTGTGTTTAGTCTCATGAATAAAACTAGTTGAATATACCATGTACATATAGACCTAACACAGACACATGAAACGGATGGAAATAACTAAAATAAACCGTAACTAAAAGGGATTACTCTCGACGTATTACTACACATTTGCTTCAAATCCGTCATTTGTGTATTGGGTTTCATTGAATGTATAATACACATATTCCATTCTCATTAGTTTATTAGCATATACAATTGATATGTATCCCTTAACCCTCAATTTCACATGGACAATGGTAGTTTCAGATGCTCGAAAAGACGACAGAAGCACAGTGTCATTTGGAGGTGGTTTGTGGGTGATTTGGCGTCATATTTGGGGTGATTCGGTTGTTTCAGTGGGGAATGGGGTATTTCAAGCTGGTTATGGTTCTTTCTGCGTAAATGTGACCTCATCTGCTGGTTTGGGAGGATGTGTGGTTCACAGGTGAAACCGTAAATGCCGCCAGTACGGTTGTAATAGGAAGCCATGGAATCATGAAACAGAATTAGAAGCATCTGTTCCATCCATTCGGTTGTAGACAATCCTGCACACTGAAATCATGAATGTTCTCTTCCTGGAGGATGTAGCGCATTTCTGCCCCAACATCGTTAACACTTCTCTGGAGAAGTGATTTTTTATTTTTGTCGGCCTGTGCACTCCCGCTATGGATTATTGAATTGTTGATCTGGACCATCAACTTGCTTTTCCGGGTCGCCTGCAAGGTTAACTCAATCATCCTAAGGTCTTTCTTCTTCAAGGTTCCCTTGCTGGCGATGTTTTTAAAGATGTTTCCGTGTTATGGGATGCTGTTATGGGATCCTGTGAGCCTACCTCTTCATCCATTCTATCTGAAAGGTTACAGGCCGTTATTTCAAACGATTCTATAAGCTCAGGCCACAAAATATGCATATGGGGCACCATTGAAAGACTGATACTATTTTTTATCGTAGTCAGGCGTCTTTTGGAGTTTCTGGAGCTACCGCCCTATATGTGAAATGGGGATGCAGTTATGATTATCATATGATCCTTTGGGGCGTGGGGGTAGGGGTGGGGGGATAATCACCAGGTTGCAGCCTATGGCGATAAAAGAAACGTCTAGCGCTTGTCTAGAATAATTGTGGTCTTATATAAAGCAATATAAAACCATGGACATGCTTTTTATGTATTGTTGTTTTCTCTTGCTGCAGAATACAAATGTATGCTATAAGTAAATAGACATTGTAATCGTGGGAATAGCATTTTTGACTTCCATATTGGAACCATAAAACTCCTTTTTGGAACCATAAAAGTAACATGGATTACAGTCGCCCATGGATGGACTGTTGTAAGATGTCTTTCTGTTCCATTATGTAATAGTGTGTATATAATTTATGCTAGATCTTTTTCATATCAAAGAGACCACTATCACGCTGTATCAAATCATGCCCTAGCACGTGGTCCCCCTCCGTTCTTCCGTGTAAGCTAGAAAACTAGCCAATCAGCTCAAAGCTCTCCCAAATTTGGAGATACTTTAGACCTGTCAATATCACCTAATGTATTATGCACATTTTCACCTAATTGTGAAGACATCAAGGGCTCAAAGGCAAGTTTTGACTAACAAAGTGAACCCTTGATATTCAGTGTGACAAATACACCATTAATGTATAGCAATTTCGTGATGGAAACGTATGGACAGAAAGCTGGTCAACGGCTGTCGTATGTGGTCCACGATGATTGTCATGGTTCTGCGCTCATACAAAATGCCAAACGATATTTAATTTCACGTCTCGGTGAAAATTCCACTTGATATGGTAATTTTCTTACACTCAAAAATGTTCCAATATACTTTTATGATACAAAATAAAATTTATCTCCTCCATTTGCAATTGAGCTTCTGATGGCCAGCAATAGCGGAAACACAAATTACTGTATCTTTGTGTAGACCTAAACTTAAATCTGAAAGAAAATATTGTATTTGGTTTGTTGGAGATGCAGCTTAATGTCGTATGAAAATGCTATACCATTTCTTCATGCTTGGTCTAACCGACATGAGAAAAGTAATAATGATAATTTATTTCTGAAAATACAAATTTAACGCATACAAATATACTAATTAACTTCGCCAATGCTGGATGAGGCAAGTTCAAACACAATTCGTTTGTAAAGTAAAGATGCCATCTGGAACTGGCATTACATTCCACAAAAATAAAGCACATGTCAATCAACCTAAACTGTCATTTTTCCTTCTCGATTCAAATGTCTCTTGTTTGCACCACCATGAGCCAAGTAGGTGAGCTGTGTTAAAATTACTAGTAAACTTAACATTTTATCTGCTTCCATTGTTGTTTCATATGGATGTGAACCGTTATGCCGACATAGATGGATTGTAACTGTTTCATTCTGGGTTTTTTCTTCTTTTTTCTTTATTTTATTTTATTTTATTTTATTTATTTATTTATTTATTTATTTATTTATTTATTTATTTATTTATTTATTTATTTATTTATTTATTTATTTAACGTGTCGCATTTTTAAACATAATTGCAGAACGCTCCTCGGTGAATGGAGGAAACATGTTATTGATAAACCTATAATACATTATAATGGGTAACGTGTCGCATTTTTAAACATAACTGCAGAACGCTCCTCGGTGAATGGAGGAAACAATATATTGAGTAACCTGTTGCAATCTTTCGCTGAAACGAGACCTAAAATTATACAGAGTTAGGATCTAGTCACCTGCATTCACACACATATTTAGATATCCCGCTAAAAAAAAACTCCCCTCAAATCCATGCATCCTGTTCCCGTGTGACCAAGAGACAAATTTCCACGGCGTCAAAGTGTTGCACGGTAACTCAGGGCATTAATCAGTGTTCAGACGACACCTCCGTGAATCGCTCGCCGCATTTCTGGGGCTTTTCCATTGAAAAACACACACACAATGCCATAATCGCATGAAGTCGCTGGAGAAAATGCAGTTAATACGATTAGGCATCCCATTGTTTGTCTGGATATTTTCTGCTAGATTTGCTCCCTGTCATTGAGATTAGGATAATTGTGAAGCATCCAGTTCTTATTACCATTATATAATGAGGATCTGCTAATAATTACGAATTGCACTAATTCATGCGGTGGTAGTAAGAACGGAGCATTTCCTTCTAGTCCATTAAAGTCCAGATAATCAAGAGAAAAACATGCATCAAGAAGTCAATAAACTTGCTGGTTATTGTAGAATGAAATTCGTAATAATAACAGATTTTGGCCATTTTGCTATTCTTTCTGAGCACCCACGTGATACTTGTATCATAGATACACCTTTCATTGTGGACCCCGTATGTTATTATTACTACCGTGTAGAGCTATAGCTCCTCTTTGTGAAAAGTATGACGCAATACTTTGAATTCTTCATAACAACACTGGATACCATAACCTTGTCCTCGCGCCCCTCTTAGCTTACTTCCGGCGACGATAATTCTTGCTGGAAATGCACTGGATTAAAGGCACGTGAGTGGGCTGTAGATGGCTCACTTGTATTCGATTCCTTTTTTAGATCAAAGTGTTCCAGAATCGTTGGCCAGCTGGCAGAAGCTATAAATGGGTGCTAGTCATGTTTTAAGTAGCCTAATTTTGACTAACATATCCGTGTAGCTTAGGTTGGTTCCATTGGACACAATTAAACGTTGTACACAGGTGGGGGAAGTCATAGACTG
The DNA here is from genome assembly GCA_019095985.1 of Streblospio benedicti. Lineage (NCBI taxonomy): Eukaryota > Metazoa > Annelida > Polychaeta > Spionida > Spionidae > Streblospio > Streblospio benedicti. The sequence continues at coordinate 22,330,783 of CM032660.1, read as the reverse complement.
GAGAAAAACATGTGACAATGTAAATTAAGCGTATTTGCTAACACTTCGCTGCAATGCGCTATGTATAGTGTGAATTGAAGGATGCCGGAGGTTTGGCGAGGCCCGGGATGGACATGGAATATGCCACATTACAATGGTCTACAATGAATGCGGTGTTGAATTTGATAGTGGGCTGATGAGAAAATAATGCAAAAAACAAAATATTCCGGATCAGTTGGAGATGGAATTGTTGACACCCACTACTAACCCTGTCAATCCAACATGTAAATGACCATACTGGACAGCGCCAGTGGCAGTGTAGGTGCATAACGGTAGACAATATTAATAATTTATTCATTCTTACAATCCAATTCAGAATGAAGCATCTGCATATGCTACTCTTGCTCGTGTCAATAGAACGAATGAACGTCACGTTGTCAGATCCAGTTATGTGTGTGCAGTGTCGTCTGTCCTCTCTTTTCCCCAGCTATCTCCCAAGTAAATTTAAGTTAGATTCTGTATTTGGCGCATTCACCACCATAAACTTTTGTACCAGTTTTGGCTTGCAATGTTCATTTTAAACATTTACATGCATGCCATTTTGTCCCTGATGTGCTATTTTAATTTACAAAGATTATGTAAGTAATCAAGGTTGTTTTGAGAGCATGCACTGTATTCATGACATTAGAGCAAATGAATTATTATTCCTCGTGCTTACCAACACGAAGATCGGAACTAACGAGCATCATAACGGTCTTCTCTAGTTTATACATGCATGGTAAGTCGGGATCAAAGGAAGGACGCTTCGTCTCAACTGGATGATATGTATCTGATCGATTCACCACCACCCGCTTTAGAAGGGAAGCCAATCATTATAGGTGAAGTTTCATCATGAATTGAGTAGGCCCTTAGTTCTTACTTGATAATAAGCTCAGACGATTTTACCATTCTTGATCTCGCCCACTTTGCTCAGTATATGTCAATGTATTTGGATGTAGACAAATTTAAACTAAGATAATCATTTTACCAAAGGTGACAGTATCTAAGTTTCTTCGAGTTTTAGCTTTCTTTAACGGGTTTATGTGATTTTAAATTGGATATATGAAGCAAATACCCACAAGTGTGTGATGCATATGTAAAAAGCTAGCGAGGACATACTATTTCACAGTTCAACATTGCATCATTATACGACAACCATTCAAAATTATCAATTTTATGACATGAACAATATTGGCGATAATTTGACGCAATTATTCGAGTAGAAGCCAAAAGTGTAACACAATTTCAGGGGGCAATTTTCTTGTGAAAAGGTACCCGGGTGAGGGATGAGGGATGGTACATGTATATGGAGAAATTAATTGCGACTGATATCGGCTGTAAACCAATTAAATCAGAATGGATGATTTGTAGGTGTGCCATATAAAAATGGTATGATTGTGTATATGGTATATATAATTACATTGCACTTATGTTGAGCATATTGCCTATAATCAACTGAGTTTTCTCCTTAAAGTTAGTGTTAGCTCTAATGGCCTTATTGTACCCCAAAAAGGGTTGGAGAGTCTCTGTAGTCGTGGTGATGTAGCCATTCTATTATTTAATATCGCCACAAACGTGTTTTTAAAACGTAGCCTATGGTTTCTCCCTTGTATGATCATCTAATGTACAGTAAATATTCAGAGATGAACATTCGTGACTATCAGACTGAAGACTCTTAAAAGCTTCTTGTATACACATATGAACACTGTACTGTATATGGTATACACCTATACTCGGTAGAAGTTGTAAATATCTAGTTTATGAGCCATTTATTAAATATGTATTTAATGCAATGTGCCCTGAGTGGATCACAGTAAGATGTTATGTAGACACTTGTAAAATACATATCAATGATTCACTTAGTCCTGGCACCACCTGTTATAGATTGCCTAGATTCATAGCTCAATACATGCACATTTCCTTTTCGGTTTTGTAGTCATTGTATAACATACCTATACATATTTTGTCACACAGCTCTGAACAGTATTAGACAATCGAGTAACTTGAGAACATGAAAGTACGACGGTCTGTCCGACTCTGTCGCCAACTTAATTATATATGTCAACGTTGGCTACCAGTTCAGTGCACACGATTGGTCGTTGGATCAATAGCCTATCAGATCGTTTTCAACCGTCAGCAACATATTGAGTCACTTTTTTCAGCAATGTTCCCATACATGGGTCACTTTGGTTCTGTGTTAGTTTGGCGTTTGTTAGACGCTGCTTGTCGCTTTGAACATATTTACATGTGGGTTGGAAAAGTTTAGTAGTTGTGTTATAGCTACATCGACGGGTAGTTTTAAAGCCGTTCACGCCATTCAATGTGCGTTATGTGACAGTTAAATCAATGACACTTTTATGTTCATTGCAGTTTATCAAACGTTCCCAAATTAATGTGACGTGAATGAACCGACAACATCAAAAAAACAGCGGGCTACCACAGAATACCAGGTAGGTACCTGGCTGAAAAAGGTTGGCTTTTAACGCCAGAAAATTTTTAGCCTGTTAAAAATGTTGTCGAAGACAAAAACGGCCAAATATTGATCAGGCAATCACGGAATTGGTGCCAAATGTCAGCATAACTATGTTGAATCAACACACTTTCGTGTTTTCTAACGTTACTCGATCGTTCAATATGAAGCGGGGGGACAGTGCTTTACCCCCCCCCCCTCCCCGATTTCATATGGACGATGATACCTCGAGATGCTTCACAATGCGCCAGAAATGAGAACAAAAATAGTGTCAGCCTTTTTATGGTGATTGGCACGTGTGCATATTTTGTGGCCGATAGTTATGGGATCGTCTGGAGTAACGGTCTGTGACATGTCAGATGGACTGGATGAAAAGGCAAGCCCATAGGACCTTTAAGAGCACACCATAACACAAGAACATCTTTATGAACATCATCGACAAGGCCATCTTTGAGCCGAAAGACCTTACGATGATCAAATTAGCCCTCCAGACGACCCAGAAAAGCAAAATGATTATCCAAATCAACGACTCAATAACCCATAATGGGAGCCCGACAGCAAAAATGAAAATTGACAAAAGCAAATGGACCAGAACCATGCAAAATTGCCATTTCCTCCAGGAAGACAGCATTATTCATGGAGCATCATGAACAACCGAAGTGTTGAAACAGATGCTTCTATTATTCATTACTTCT
>CM032660.1:22324948-22327500 GCA_019095985.1 Streblospio benedicti | reverse complement strand
ACGCCCAATTTGAAGCCAGGACACTCACAATTCGCTTCGAAAAGACACTAAGCGTATGGTGTCTTCTTGAGCATCTGGAACTATCATTGTCTATGTGGAATTATGGGTTCAACTCAAAGAACAATCAGCGCGTACTGAACCGCCGTAGGACGGCAAGTAAACACAGTGTGTATGTGTACGATACCATTTTATGGAAAATACCACCCATCGTAGCCAGTACGATGACTATATATGCTCTACTATACTGCTAAACTGGCAAAACAAATAGCATCTCTGCGATGTTACATCGATACAGAAACGATATCATGCATTAAACTTAGTAACAAATTTGCCATTCATATGAAATGACATTTATCTGTACGGGTGACTGTGAGGCCAATCTACTTAATCTATGGGGTGATTCACTTGCATAGGAAGATATGTTTTGTGGGTTGAAGCAAGAGAAATTGCAGCGAGCTATGCTTTTTCCCCCACTCCTGATTTACACGATAATGGCCCAGTAAACCATATTTATTGGTTACTGTATGTCATGGTCTGCATAAAGGAGAGAACAACAAGTTTTAGGTATAAATTTAACTCGACGATTATTGGAATATATATTCCGTGTCGTGTTCCCATCCTCAGCACAAATGACGAAACAACCCGGAATAAAGTATAACTAATACTATACTGTGCAAGAACATACATATATCAAGGAGGAGTAAACTGCTTTTGTATAGTCAGCAAAAACGTAAGTAAAAAATAAATAAGTGCTGGAGTTGACGGTCGCAGTCGGACACTCACGAGTGCTGGTCCTGACAAAACCGTTCTAGACAATAAGAGAACTTGTATGGTTTGAACACAATATCACGGAGTTGAAATAACACGAATGCCGGAAAACAAATCGCCAATTAACACCGACTGTACAACCTAGAAAGCCATGGCTTGGTCTGCTTCAACTATCTGAACTGTCAGACCCCACGAATAAACGTCAAGCCTACACGATTCTGCCCGATACTGTTGATACGGCGGTGTGCGCGTCGCCACAGGCCTTTGTTACGACTGTCTACTGTGCACACCCACACAGCACTCAACACCGAGGCTTCACGTTAATATCTCATGGCCACATAAGTCTTCCCGTATTGATGCGAGGCTCTCGACAATATGCTGCTTTTGTTTCGGCATATTCACGTGATATACGTGTCTTTTGTTACTCTATATTGGAGTAAGAACGTTGCAGAACGAGCGCCGAGCATGATAACGGCTGCGTGCATGATGCTTTAGAGGACTATTCTGTGTGGAATGCAGCTCCTGTAGGTAACATGGAGTGTAATAATAATGATACTAAACTGTGAGCTAGTTTCTAATAAATGTGACTACGCCACAAAATTCTTAAATATCTCATTTTAGTTTGGATGAACACGAAGCGCACCTGCTGAGTTGACAATTTAGTCCCTTTTAGAGCAGCTACGAAATTCATTCTGAGTTTATATATAATGTACATAAATCGTTCTCAATACGACGCTGCCACCTTTAGTGCTATTCTAATTTAACCAAACTGAAGCTGGGACTTTCTTATGAAAATGTCAGTATGCACGTTTATACGAAGTATCAGTATGTTGCATATATTTTACTCTTCAAGTCTTGTTATGTGTAATGAGGAATACATTGAAAGTTCACGTTTCTAGATGTCGACTCATCAGTACAACAAGCGATTCCGTGTGCAAGTGGAGGTCGAGAGGTTTTAAATGTTGGCACTGTTGTTTTCAGTAATGGAAAGAATTATAATTAGGGAGAGGGTTATCAACAAAATTATTTGAATCTAATTTTGTTAATGTATGTGGGGGAAAACTGTCCTACTATAAAGTTTCGTAAAGATCATACAATATATTGGATAAAAATCCTGTGTAAAACAATATCTCCGTTCGTAGCCGCATTTTATATTGGCTGCCACTGCGGGCTCCCATAGATTTAAGGCTACTACGGGTACGGGCTCCCGTATCTTTAAGGATCACACTATTCATACGGGACTAATCACGTTATACTGACCCACGCAAACGTGGTTTTTCAAACAGAGCCATTGAATCGCTTACCCGCACTTACTCTTCGCCAACTCTGACCGCCTTATGCCTCAGTCACAAATCCATTTAAATGAGGTACCGAGTTGCCACCGATGCGGTTTTCTCCTGTTTTGACCAGACACCGGCCGGGCTCCCGTGGTCACCGGCCGGCGTTCCGTGCTAAAATCTGCATCGGCGGCAGATCGGCGAAATTTTAACTTGAAGTTAAAAATCAGACGAGCTCTCACCGAGCTCTCCCATCGCTGCCAGATCCTTACCAAGTCGAAATACACACGGCCGATGTACTGCCGACTAGGTGTCACATAATAATACGTTATAATTGTTATCATAATAGAGATCGGTTAGAGTCCTGTATGAACATTAATCTTAATGCATATAGATTTACGTGTTATTGTATGTTCTCACACAGCATAAATAAAATGGACAGGAGTGCATGCCTTCATTCAAATATCTGAGCTCATTTAAGTTGTACTTTATTTCAAGCTCATAGGC
>CM032660.1:22252448-22319948 GCA_019095985.1 Streblospio benedicti | reverse complement strand
TATATGACTTGTTACGTTTGTTTGGGAGGTTGTTCAACACACACTAATACACGATTGTACTTGACGGGTAAGAAATTGGAAATTAGCGCACCTGTCAGTGACTAATGCACTTCGAATTCATTGGAGATGCGTTAAGTCTCTAAGCACCAAATTGAAAATGGACTCCTAATTGAATTACTAACACAAATTAGTTTATGCACAAGCAAACATGCATCTTGACTGACACAGAGCGGTTATACTTTCAAGCAAATGTGATTTCGGTAAGAGCTTTCTAGAAGAGAAATATTCGTTTCAATTGGGATATAAGTAAACACGACAGGCTGGTTGGCACAAAGATGATAATGCCACAGAAATAGGTTAATGAAGATTTTAGTGGGTACCGACATGCACTGTACTTGTATTTCTATGACTGTGAGTAGTTGCGCATTACTCAAACTCAACTAACTACAAGACATGAAATTATGGATTTTTGGTGTATGACTTTGAACTTTTGATAATGATATGCTCAATGGACAGCCACAAACTATTACACCAGATTTGGTGGACCCGATGAGTAAATACGTCGCGTGCACGTGTACGTCTGTCAACCATATCATGCTTAGCTTCTAAACCCCCCCCCCTAGAGGGTAGCATGAAACATCACTGCGAACTTGCAGCTGTGGGTTTTTATAATAGGGGGAAGAGAGTCGAGACTTGCATGAGATCGGCACTGCCAGAGCATTAGGGGGTAGGGGGTACAGTTCACCCATCATGTGCGTCGCTTACGTGCGAAAGGGGTTGGAAGACGTTCGAACAAAGCCCATGGATCTGCCAAAGTGAAATTGCCATGACAAATAGCTCTTCAGATATCTTGCTGCATGCGGTATAATGAGATCACAACAATTATTTAGTTTAGTTTCCCGCTTTATTAATGGGGTTGGAAATATTATAAAATCCATCATGAACTTATGTTTCAGAGCGTGTTTTGGTCAAAATCTAGTTGGATGTTAATGTGCAACTTGGATAAAACAGAACAATTCTTGCAACAAAAGATGCAACAAAATAGACTCCGAAATTATTTTCAGTAATTATAGTTTATTAGTTGATCATATTTAGAGGTAATCAAATTCAAGAGAAATTCTATGCCTCGTGGAATGACTATACGGAACTGCCAGATGGTAGAAATTGTTGGATCAAAAGAGCCATAATTATATACAATGTAATTCATTATGGCTCTTAGCTGCATATCATGTCCAAGTTTTAATTCACAATGAAGAATTGTGGCATTTCATATACGTCTTCATATACAACACTGACAAGTAGATAATACTAGATATGATGATCTGCAGGCCGGTCCATGGAATGACTTCCTTATACATAATTACGCCTATCGTAGTACCATTTTCGCCACAAATTGTCTACGACCAATTGAATTGTGGTATGTTTTAGACAAACAATGAAATACAAAATGTAGTGACGAAAATGGTAATACCATAGTCTATTACTATTCATGTATGCGAACTTGTGTATGTGACAATTAAAAGAAGGCGTAATCGGGAGTGATGATTTTACAAGCATACTTCAAAATACTGCATTGCCGGCCCTCCATTAACCTCCTGCATGAAAAGAGAGCGCAAACATGACATAATAAGAATTGCCAAAACATATAGCAATCTCTGGCTGTACTTCTTAGCGGTTTTCAGCAGCCTCATAACCGTCTATATAAGCAATGCTGTAGGCTGGTAGTAACTACTTGAGTTCTATACAAATAGTTCTACAGAGTTATGAGTATGTATCAAATTAAATGTGACCTCCGTTTACTGGTAGGCTGGAATGGTTCCGTGATACGAGCATTCATTTGTAAATTCTGTGTGAGCCTAGGTTTTGAGTTGTATATCTCAGCCTGAGCAGGCGAAAGACGGTGGCTATGAAATTACAAAATCTACCTATAAAATACAAGTGACTTTATACATATCAACAATGGATCATAATTATTAACACGTTAAAAAACAAAAAAACAAAAAAAAAATGATCACAAACGGTATAACCAATTAAGCTCGTTTACATGGATTTGGATCCGCTTTTATAATCCTGCAAAAGAATATGAATTATGTGGTAAAGTATTTAGCGCTATGTTAAACGTAGATTAAACGGGCGCAATCAAACGGGTAATTGACAGTCTACGACCGTGAGGAATTATGTATTACTTAATACTTACTCAACTAACTCCTAGTCATGAAATTATGAATTCTTTAAATATGACTTTGAACTTTTAATGATAACTTATGCTCAAGGGGAAGCCACTGACTATTACACCATATTTGGTGGACTCAATGAGTAAATACATCACGTGCACATATACGTCTGTAACCATATCGTGCTTAAAGCTTCTATGAGGGTAGCACGGAAACATTAATGAGCATATAATTCATCTTGTATCTGATATGATTGATGTGGTGGTTCGGTTACATTTCTTACAAATCCATTTAAACTGAAAATGTTTGTCATTGGTCAGTTGTTTCGCCTTGGATGACGACCCTTTCGGAGATACCGTCTGTGTTGTATTGCCGTGAGTCAATATTACATAGAATTTACCTGGTAGATGGATTGCAAAATATATCTATCTAGATATCTGGCAAAAGATATGTGGCGTGCAGTTATTACTCACTGGATACGTCGAAAAATGCAAAACCTTGTGTATGATTCCATTGTTATAAAGTTCACATTCGCTACCTCTTATTAGTTCTTCAACATCAATTGATCTAATTCTATTTTAACTGGTTTGTTGAAAATTTGTTGTCCAAAAGTGTGTTTTATCATGCCACCATGCAATAATATAATGTTTTGCTATTTATGTAGCTTGCTCTAGTTACAAATTCCATGAAAATACTCAAATCCCCACTGAGATCTATCTATCTTCTATTAATCACATATACACCCAAGATTATTCATTAAATTCCTTGAAGACATGAGATAAGCTATCCATAGGAAGCTGACGTCCCGTCATATCAGCCATCAGCCGACAATTATGAGCAGCAGATGATATCTTACTTCATCATTTGCAATGCCATCCAGAAACCTTTTATACTCATCCTATTGCATTACATGGGTCCCTTGATCCTAGGAGATGAGCTCTTTAAAATGACAACCCTCGCGCTTTCATCACTGTGTATTCTTCATATTTCGAAGAGGAATATTTTTTTAATTTGTCATCGTGGAACTACTAGTAGGTGAATTTACACAGTAAAGGTTTAGAATATAATTGTCATAGACATGCTCCAGTTGAATGTTTTACACTTATATCTTACACTTAACTTTTTGGTAACACTGACGGGGTAAAATGTTAGATATACAAAATATAGTTCCTGCTGTGATTTCTAACAGTATTCCTTGTTTCTGTGATGGCACCAGAACATATCTGTGTAATGTTAGTGGCATCAGAGCACTTGTATAAACAGAACAGGTTGTATGGCATATAGCGTGTCGTGGTTATCAGCTCGGTGCTCCTGGAATACGTGCTTCCTTTAGATAGGCCTATTCAGCAATCCTCTAACCCAAAAAGAACTGGTGTTTCCCCAGTACCTTTGCCAATGAACTACGTGAGTTACAAACAATGTTTAGATCATTCCGCGTGCGGTACGTGCGTAATAACAGATTGTGTGTCGTCAAGTCTCTTCTATCAATGTTTTGTTTTCGTTCGAACTTGCTTGTTAAAGTTAACAAGAAATAAATTCTGTAGAAAAAGACAAGAAAAGAAGAAAGCAATAAAGAAAACATCCGTCAGCCACTGCTGGAGAGTTAACATTTGTCCAATTTGCCATAATACAGGCAACTGTTAGCGGAAGACAAACACCTCGCCCCTTCAACACCCTATTTTCCTTTGATAGATTACTATGGGAGTGAAGTGTACTTTTAGTTCCAACAAAATATATCACCAGCGTTTATATATTCTTAAGTTTATGAGAAGGTCATAAAACACGTTAGTCCAGTTGATAGTTTCTGAACTTATAAATGTACCTTTGTAAACCAATAAGTTTTTTATCAGATTTGAATTATGTGTTGCAGGCCTATTATATTGTGTTTCTGTGTTGACATCTGGTATAATTTGTGAACATATGAAACACATACAGTAGAACCTTTATATTAGGACAACCTTTATGACCAGTGTTAGGTGGTCTCAATAGAGAGGTGGTATCTATGCAGAGGTTCATTTTGGTATCTATATGGTTTTGGCCGTGAAAGTGGTCTTATTGTAGAGGTGGTCTCAATAGAGGTGTAGGTTCTACTGTATTTACAAAACAAATATCATACCAGCGACCTAGTTGGCTTACATGTAATATACAAAATCTAATGAGTGCATATGTACAAGTCAATACTTAACTAGTACCTATGAGGGTATAAAGGTAGAAATGTATAAACATAATTATAGGTTGAGATGAAGTTGAACTTGGCACTTTGAGGAGTGCTCGACCATGTGAATGGGAGCAAGGTTAGCAAAATGAATGAGTTCAAGTATTTTACGTTATTTTATTACATACAAATTCGTTTCACGAGAGTACTGATGATTGAGCATTATGCCTATGAAACAAATTTGTATGTAATAAAATAACATGAAAGACTTGAACTCATTCATTATTTTAGCATGATTATACATATTATATAATGTTACAGTGGACAAATCAATTTATTTTCAACAATAAACGCCTGCGTAATTCAAATTACATACTTTGATGAAATAAGTAAATTTCGAGATGATCCATTTGTTGGTCATTTAGGAATTCCACTTATTTTTCAGATGATTTGAATCGTTAAAGTCTGATATAAATGTTAAAAAACATAGTTAAGTGACACTGTTCGAAGATTATTATATGAAGAACATTGAAAAAATTAACTGTGATTCATTTTCTATCCTTCCATATTATACTTGTTAAACGGTAACAGCTTCGATCTCGTCTCATTTTTAATATTCTCTACCTTTTTCTTCCAGCTGCGTTCGCCCAAAAGTCCAAAAAGTCCAAAATGTTTTCCAACAATTTAAAAAAATATATTACATAGTTTTGACCTCTTGGTCCTTATCAAATCCAAAAAATCTAAAGAGTAGCTGTGTACACTGCTGGTATTGTACTTACATAAAGTTATAAATTAATTTGTTATCCTGTCTTTTACCTTTCACCACTATTACAATTACCTTATATATTATATGTGTTACTGTCTAATATGTATATAATATATGAGGTAATTATAATGTATATAAGGTATATAAGGAGGGTTTGGGTTAAGTAGATTTTTTTACATTAGGGAACGATCATAAATAACGATAATGGGCGGGTTGTCCATTTTTGGGGGCTCGAAGAAAAAGTTAGCCGAACCCCCCCCCCCCCCCATCAACATTTTAAAAAGTTGAGTGACCACTCCACCACCAGCTAAAGGAAAAGTCCTCTAGATCTATATAGTCGTTGCAATGCGCAATGCTAAAAGAAAATATTTGAAAAAATATACGATAGCGTGATAAAAAAAAGTTCAGCGAACACAACCCCCCCCCCCCCCGCCCCGTAAAAAAATGGAATCAGAAAAAAGTTGGACGACCCCCCCCTTTTTAGACGACCCCCCACCCCTCCCCACCCCCGGTATCATTATTTATGATCGTTCCCTTAAGCAGTACACTATATACTAGTATGTTGATGTTATGATAAAATGTCACAGATTCAAGATGCCCGTCAAGATAGCAGCCACGCAATGAGAAGTCGTAATTTCTTGAACTATTTCACGTAAGATAACAAGTTATGGCACTTTTTCAATAGCTTTTTTTTTAATCAGTAGTTGATTTCCGATATTGTTTAGACGATATGAGGTTATGAAGATACTAGAGTCCATGGTTTCCTAAACCAGAGCCGCGAAACTGGTGGAAAATGCATATATCCTCTGTTACCAGTACATCACAATATATTTCGCCCATCACGTTTGTTGATATGTCGCTGTGTTGTGTGACCATACTCATCATGTTTCATGATCTCAAATCATAACGTTTAATAGCCGTGGGTGCACGTTTTATTGCCAAACGACATAAAACCATGATTGTGGGGGCAGAATGTTGTACCGAAAAACGCCCACAAAAAATTACAATAGTATCTCCTTTGTGTGGCGGTTTGAACCTCATTCCTACAAAATAAGAATGTTGGCTTCATAATATTTCACTGCACTTACGTAGCTGATGGTATTAACGCAAAATATAACCACAGCTCAAAAAATGGACCTGGTGACGCAAAATACAACCACTGACGCAAAATATAACCAAGGTGTAGCCAGTGGCAATTGTAATCTCGTCAAGTGGTGAATTCATTCATTCTTTGAGTTAACTGTTTTCACATGATCAATATCGACTTCTTAAATCAGGCTGCCCCATCCTGAGCTATCAAAATGTAAATGCAAATGTCTGGTTTCTGGTCTTCTTCCCCTAAGGATCAGACGACTCGACGTCAACACAAGGTCATTGGCATCCTTGTCACACTATATTTTTCTCAACTCCTCGGGCAGGATTCAGCACAATTGCTACCGTAGCGCAGACGTGCTAATCACTCACATTGGCATTCACTCGCCTGACCTGTACCTATTTAACATGCATTTAACATGTAGTAACCATGGAACAGTGTGCAACCTGTTAGAGGTAAGTTTGCTCAATACTTACCACCAGACACGACTACTCATTTTTACAGTTTGCATAGCACATACTCATAGAGCAGAGAGGTAAACTCGAGTGCATAATATCTAAAACTGGTTTAAAATATGTAAGTTTAATACTACATTTGTGTGGGTTGTGTATAAGTAAAATATTGGCAACACATCTATAGAATGTGAAGCCTTTACATACAAATGTAAGCAGACATCTTGTTTGATCTCAGGGTATCTTATGGTCAAACGTGGTGTGCGCATTTGTGATGAAACACATGAATATATGTAGCCATAATTGAGCTTAGTATATAAGAACTACTGCATATTTCTTTACCAAGTTTACTTGTAAATTCAATTTAACTCTCACTGTTTTTGCAAGCAAGCTCCTACCAATGTATTGATATAGCTGAAGACACAGCTTCCATTCCATTATATCAAGTGACCCTAATGGGACTCAAACTCATGACCCCAAGGCTGTGAGACCAGAATGATACCATCATCCCAAGCAGCGGGCTGTTAAAAGGTTACTCGGACAAATATAGTCAAATGGAAGCTGTGTCTTCAGCTATATCAATACAGTGGTAGGAGCTTGCTTTGCAAGAACAGTGAGGGTAAAATTATATAAGAATTGTAACCACTGAATAATCCACCCATGGTTTAGGAAGCGGCACCTCCCAGGGTTTGTGGTTGTCATCTCTTCATATCATATATTTCTTCTCTATTTATGGAAGCACGTGCCTCTTTACATGTCTCTTCGTGCATCAAGACCTCGGTGCCGTCTGTGTTCATAGTAGATACTAAAGAAGATATAAAATAAATGTAGTAATTGCGGTGCCACATCCATTGATTAGAAAAAAAATAATATAATGAAAGATTAGATGCAATAATAATTTTTTTAATAAATTCAACAAATTTTCGCCGAAAATTTGTTAAATTTATTAAAAAAAAATTATTATTGCATCTAATCTTAATCATTATTAAATTTTTTACTAAAGAAGATACTATGGCAGCTGGTGGCGTGAAATGGGAGGGGAACACGTGGCACTTAGTGAAAAGTGTACACTAAGTGTACGTGTGAGCATAGGCACTCTTTATAGGACGCTTGGCATTAGCTCAAATTACAATATCTTGAATCAATTGTCGTGGCCCTTGCTGGACTCCTAGTATTAGATGCAGTTTAGTAGTATAGAAAATAAATACCACGTGTGCGTGTATGCAGTAACAGTAGTACATAAATGCATTGTTCTTTTGTTTTAAAAGTTTCTATGGAAGGTATTTTTAGTATTGAACATAATAATTCCCACAAGTGCTAAAATATCCTACATTGTAATAAATTTCTCAGAAATTAGCATGTATAGGTGGGTGACTTTTTAAAAAGAAAATGTATATTGTGGGTAACTTTTTCTCGAAAATAGGCATATTGGTGGGTTCCATTCTCAACCTGTCAGAAGTACATCCGCACCCACGTCAACCCCCCCCCACACACACACACACACTCAAGATCCAATGAGTGGGCTTAATAGAGGTGTTCCACAGTATTAGCATGACTAATTTTCAGTGGGGCCCCGAAAAGATCTTTGGAGAATATGAAAACTGCCTGTTAGTTTTTTTATATGTATTTGTAACATCCAGAAGTGATCCATTACCAAATGAACCACCCAGATCATTCAATATCTGAGGCCAGAACACCCACGACCCACCTCGAAATGACACTAAGCACTAAACATTGGATGACTCGAGTAAACATATCTGATACGGTCGTAGGTTGGTAAAACAAAAATACTCTCTACTGTTAAATTTGCTATGGTTATATTTTGCGGCAGAGGTTATATTTTGCGTCACCAGGTCCATTTTCGTGGGTGTGGTTATGTTTTGCGTTAACACAAAACGTAACTGGTTATGTTTTGCGGCTGGTTATGTTTTGCGGTCTAACAACCCTTCCCTTGATCTCCCGCGCTATAGCAATTTTTAACCCAACTTTTCAGTCATGTAACAATACGATGCTTTGCTAGGAACCCGGGGTCATGATTTTTGAAAATGTGGCAACATAATTATTTTTTCAGCCATTTAGAAATGACCACCATGACTTCCAGAAATCACAATACAGAATTATGTTTTCTCAATATTCGTTTTCAATAAAGAACCCCATAACTGGTTATATTTTGCGTTGGTTATATTTTGCGGTCTAACAAGGGTCACCAAATATTATCAACAGAAACCACTCTACCAATAGAAATTTACTTCTTCCACATACACACATTAGGATTTTTTACCTTTATTTTCAATAACAATCATAACAACTTGATGCATAATTAAGAAACTGCGAAGGAAATTAATCAGGATTGCATTATTTAATATGAACATGAATTGAAGCAAATCAACGTTTCTATAACTAATCATTATCACTTAATTAGGTGCACATATGTTGTAGGGTAGATTTGTCCTCTGTTCTCACAATTACCATGTTGTTAGAAATTCTGCTTAAAAGAGGCGATATCCTGTCTATGTCTAAATCTTGGCCCCATACACTCGTTAAGTAATCTTCAACGTCAGGCTCCATGGGATTAGTACCTTCCATGAACACAGTGAAAATATAGGTCACGTCTTTAAATGGGGCGTTCTCGTTATCACAATACGAATGGAACATGAGAGAAGCAATGCCTGAAAAAGAGTGTACATTGTCTATCACAATCACTTTGCTACCATTGTTTAATTCATTCTTCAAATCGATGTCCAAAAGAAGCTTCACTTCATTCTCTGATGTTGCATCACTGTAGTTTGTCCTCGTTATAAATGTGGGCTCCTTTTTAACTCCGTACGCCTCGGATATAGCGCCGGCAATGTGCGTTGCAAAGCAAGAAAGAGTTCTTGAGCAATTGGAAGCCATCATCAGTACGGCTGGTTTAGATGGTTCTGTCTTTGCAGCGGCAGCAATTGTTTTCCATCGTCTGCTGTTCTGTTGTGGAAATTTTTCTTTCATGTCTACAATATTGGTATGCAATCGTCTAATAACGTCCTCTCTTGTCAGTGGTGTTTGATTCTGTGTGTGTGCTTGAGACAACCAGTGAAAATATATACACACTAAAGATATGGCAAGAATTAGGATCACAGATGGTGCGCAATAGCTGGTTGGTGGTTTGTTTTGGTTTTCATTGACTAGTTTTGTCTTTCTACTGACTGGCTCTCGTTTAGTTTCTTTGGATGGTTGTTGGTATTCTCTTTTCCTTACATTTTTCTTCGCTGAGTCGTATTTTGTATTTTTGCATTGTGATTGATAATCTGTATTTTGAGTCAATAATCTTGGACTCCGTTGAAGAGGAGGTCGCGTATAAGGGCCACTCTTTTCAATATATGGTGAAGTTGAAACAAATATGTCATCTTGATTTCCTGATGCAGAAAATGATGATGTAAGATCATTTTGTAGGATTAGTGTGTCATCCTTCACCATGTCAAAATCATCATGCACTGTATCCTCTAGATATAGGTCCCTCCTTACTGTTGATAGGGAAGCTGCTTTTAATTCATCATCATCATCATCGTCGTCTAAAATTAAAGTATCTTTTTTGCTCCAATCAACTTCATCAAGTTTTGATGATGATAATTCTGGTGTTGATCGGTCTGATTCGTCAATAGAGTTTTCATGGTGAAGAGAAGGCATTGGCATGGGTAAGTCATCTAGGAGTATGCTGCATTGTTTGATCTGAAAATTTCCTTGTATGGCAGTACTTTCAGCACTTGTGTTGAACACTGATGTTCCCAGATCAGTAGCACCACTATCACCAAGGTCACTATCAGAACTACGATTGAACTCTTCATCTGAATCTGATCTTTCAGATAACGTTGGTAAACTCCTGAAAAAAATAAAATCGTTACAATATTCTTGTCATGCATCCAAATTATTCACTTTAAACATTCAAGGACTGCATAATTACAGTTATAGAATAAGTTACCTACTGTTCTTGTGAAAGTTGATTTTCTGTCTTTGATATTTCTATAGATGCCCTCTGGAAAAAAAATTAATTGGTTATTAAATCAAATGGATGTGGACTAAAATGCTCTGCCCTGCATAGACATTGGATGTCGATTTATGATTACATACCTTTTTATAAGGCGCACTTGTGGTTTCAAAGGAAGTGTTGGCACTTTGGTCACTCATGGATGTTACGTCTCCATCTAACAGACCTGAAGTATGAATAAAGATTATCAACATTATTTATATTATAATCAAAGTTATAAATACACAATTTTAGTACATACACTGGCAGACCCAGTTTTCATTAAAGGGTCCATTAAAGAAGACCGGTGTGTCATACAAGCAGGCATACACTAAAGAAATCCATGGCCTTCGTGAGTTCAATGTGCTTAACATTGATGGAAATCCATCCAAGGACATTTAGGAACATGTTTCATAAAAAGATGGGCGGCGCACGTAGTCTGTTAATGAGTACGTTCACATACATGTCATAAAAGTTCTAATTTCAGATTATAGACCGAAGCTTTTAATACCCAAATTTGTATGCATATATAAATTGCAGATATCATCTCCGTCCTTCAAATGATGCACAACATGTGTTCCTTGTCATCAGCCTAGCAGTCACTATTCCCAACATGGTATAAATAACACATAAAACCAAATTTATATTATGTGACTTCATCTCTGTTGCATCTCACGCGGATAAACTGACCTTTCTTGGCCATTGACCTTGTGTATGGCCGGCTTGGCGAACTCTCACTTCCTGCTACTGGTGACCTGCTCGTCTGGGTGGATGAGGTCACCCGTGGGCTGGATTTCTTGGGCGATGGTGATTTCATTGGAGACGCCTTCTTTCTGGATGACATGCTTTTGGTAAAAAAAAAAAAAGCAATAGAGTAAATCGCTGACTCAATAAATTTGGATGGTGAGGACCTTTAGCAGGAAGATTAAAATTAATTACCTTCTCGTAATGGGAGTGCTAGTGGCCTTCCCAAGGGCAAGGAGAGCTTAAAGATATGTAAAATGCATGTGATTTCGTGCACGGGTGGATCTAGGTAGTGGGACTCCAGGTCACCAGGAAAGGGCAGGTCAGGCCGGAGTCGGAGACAATCAATTCGATCTTTGACTTTGTTTAGGGGCCATAGGGCTGGTGGGGTCCAGTGTGAAATGTAAATTTGGTGGTTTATACTCGTGATTCTCACAAACCTGGTCATTGGCACACTCGATCGTCGGTCAATTGATCATTTCACACACACACACACACATATATATAAGCCTACTTTACAGCATGTGCAAACTCTACTCATCCCAAACTGCACTGATAATGGACTACTGCATGCTGCCTAACGTTTAACGATTTATATATACATTTCTCAATTAAGATTATTGATTTAATAACAGTATTTTGTCGATAAATGTACTACCAGGGTTACGTTAACGTACTAGTAGGCCTACAGCATGGTGACGTGACCCACGGGCACATGCATCGTAGAGCCAACTGAGACTAGTCCAATGAGTCACAGTGTCTATTCTTTTTCCCTTCATTGTTTGCCTTCTATCCTCTATCCACTCATTAGACTAGTCTCAGTTGGCTTCTACCCTCTACGATGCTAGAAGGCAAACAATGAAGGGAAAAAGAAAAGACCTCATTAGACTTGTCTCAGTTGGCTTCTACCCTCTACGATGCATGTCCCCGTGACGTGACCCGTCGCGTCGTAGAAGTGTCCACACCAACTCTAACTATATTATATGCGACGACTCCCGACTATGACTGAACTCACCGAACATGTTCAACTTTCACGACGGCCTCCGACGCGACGGATATTGATTGAATCGGAGTCGTAATCGCAACTGAGCCAGACGCGACATCGCGTCGCGACGGGCTCAGTCGTAGCGGTGTGGACGGACCTTTAAAACAGTAAACGTACGGCTAGGATGATTTTTGACAATAAAAGTTGTATGTCTTTATGCTCCATATAAAGTTGACACTGGAAATAGACAAAACCGGGTGAGTTGTTAACATTGATTATTTTTATTGGAATACACGGCGTATCCCTCGGGCTCCGTGATACGCCCCAAGAACGAGCACAATAAAATAATCAATGTTAAACAACGAACCCGTTTTTGTATTTATCAGTCTTTTCTAAACAATTACAATACTGTTTCAAAATAATCTGGCATATTTTCAACACGTTTAACAAGATAATTTATCAATAAATTACAAAATGCAATAATGTAGGAATACGCTGTATAATCATAACAAAACACGGCGCAGTCACTCTCTCAGACATATAGACGCCTATGGTTGGACTTCTGCACTACAATTACGTCAGCAGTATGACAGCTAGGCACGCTGTAGGCCTACCGTGCGATCTCTTTGATGTTCATTGATTTTGGAGGTTTTCCTAGAAGTAGTAGGTGTGCTAGATTATTGAACATATTTGAAGTGGGGCAAAAGTAGTCCGGTTGACAACTAACCAGATACGGAATCCGTATACGGACAGTCCTGATACAATATATTTTTACACGGCAGTTCTGGAGGTCGATATCGACTGAAAATACATGCAAAAGACTGATAAATAAATTGTCGGGGTCTGTGATCACATTGTGGACCAAAAACGGTTTGATTGATTTTTGGTAGGAAAAGGATTCCCTTTTTATGTCAGCGTACTTAGACATAATGATATTATATACAATATACTAAAAGAATCAAGACCTTTGACCACAATAGGTATATTTATTAGTATTTTATGGGATTTTGTGTAGTAATTAGCAAAATCTACATATATTTACACTGCCTGATTATGTGTGAAATTACAGAAATATTACGTTACGGATAGGGAATCATTCTTAATATTTTCTTAAATACTGTAAGATATCTTAATCTTACTATTATTTTTATCATATTTTTTTACCAGACACACTTGAATCTTATAACGGTCTTTGGCTACAAATGTAACATGACAATAATGGTCCCCTAAGAACAGCTTAACAATGATCTGGTGTATACAAACGTTCGTATAGATCTAATGGATGGCAAATATACTAGACCAATCAACAGTCTGTTTGTTTGAGGTCTATAGTAGACATGGATGTCTTCATTCTAGTGAATGATAGCTGCTTAGATGTCTCATCATGCAGTATGGCCATGCACAGTGTCTCACAATTTCAACCATGCCAAAAGATTGCTGTGTTTACTGTCTTATCTCTATCAATACGTTTGTCAATGCAATCGGGGTGTAGTTCTTATTATGGGCCCAATGCCTCGGTTTCATTATTCTATTATACCTACCTATCAAGTTTGGAGAGTTAAATGCCACAATAATCCATTAAGTAGCAATCAATTCCACGCCTGTTGTAATTAATTTACAGCAATCCTTTGTAATTACTACACCTTATTAAACCAGCATGCCTATGAATCGAGAAATAAGTACATTGAGAGAACATGCTGATTTGGCAAGTCACCAGCAACACAGTATAGGCATACTTAATAATCAGCAATGTACAGAGTGCAAGTCTCTGCTCGGCTATACATAGTAAGTGGAAATCCCATCAGATTGAACCAATTAAAGGTCTCTTATTCATGTTAGTATGTTATAAATTTGGAACTACATAATATATGAGAAGTGGGGGGTATTATGAGCTGTCCAACAGTCGTGAGTTCTATTCCCAGTCGGGTCTGGTGGTGAGTGTTGAGCAAACTCATGCATTGGTAACTGGGTAGTAGGGAAGGGATGGGGCTTGCATGAATGATACCCTGCAAGTTCCATGTACCCCACCCCGCCCCATCCCCACCTCCCACCCCTCAATATCACACTCATGTACTAATTAAGTACCTACCATACTAACCATTTAACTAAAGCCTTTTTCAAATCCTCGGCCACACCTCATCCTCCAATAAGTCCCTCCTACTTTGGGAAGACACCGCATTAAATGCGGTGTCCCACTGTTACGTCTGCCCAGCGGGTGTGGTAGTTTTTGTTTTGTTGTTTTTTAAGTGCCGAGTGTTATGAACCATGCGTTATGAAGTTACACAGCTACGATGATGCAACGTGAAGTAATCAATTTGATGGCACATGAAGGATTATGCTCATTTACTAAGTATACTGGATACCTAGGTGGCGTATACATAACGTCACGTTTGTGAAACCGGGATGCAACGCTATTGTGTAAATGGACAGCGTGCGCATAACCGACAAGGAGCGTCTTAAACTAACGGTAAACTAACAAAGAGCCATCGTGAAACAATCATGTAGCCTAATGGTTTAACTGGCGGGGGATAGATGCTTCAGAACGTCAGTAAACGCGAATAGTGGGATGGCTCGTGCAACGTATGCGGTCGCGGGGACCGTGATCGCAGAGTGGTGGCTAACTGCTCGCAACGCGACCAAGGATATTATAAGTACTTATGTATAATATCCTTGACGCGACTGTGAAAAGCCCCTTTAAGCGAGGGGCACATTCCACCCTGCGGCGGTGGTCGCCGCAAGGCGTGTTGAGGTCTGCGGCGTCTACGGCGTTTTCCGAATGCATTGACAAAAGGCATATACGCACGGGCCCCGTGCGTTAGGAATGCGTCGGGACAGAGTTGTTTTTTATTGAGGTGGCCGTGAGATCAACTTGCATAGAACGTGCGATGTACTCGCGTACAACTTACGCTCTACTCACCGTGTGATTACAATAGTACGGAATCCGCACGTTCATGGTACAGAGAACGCACGGCCCCAGTACTGTGTCTGTGCCGACAACGTGCGGTTAAATCCTCTGCGTTTCACGTAAGGTCCGCACTGCCTCCGTACGGTTAGGCCATGACGCATGTCGTAGAAGTTTGGCAAGCCAACTTGCCAAACTTCTTCTGCGGCCACCGTACGGCCTAGAAAAAACGTACGTTTGCCGCACTGTACACTCACGGATCGTTACGATTTCTGTGCGTTTTGGTCGTAGACTGGCTGTAGACCCACCTTGCGGTGGAATGTGCCCCTTGCTTAAGGGACCAGTTGGCGTTCACGTTCGCATACGTTGCACGAGCAATCCCATCACTTGCAAGACCGGTCTTCTCTGTTGTAGGAGGATTTGCAATTGCAAGTGAGCTCATATAGAACTTTTACTTTGTAAAGGCAGTGTGATTGATAAAGCTGTGAAACCGACGATGAAGTTGTTCACAATTCCCTAATCAGATAAATATTATTTACAGTGGATTGTGGGGAATAAAGAAGGGGCTTAAGTGGCACGTGTGGGTGGAAAACTTATAATCCGAACAGAGCTCTGGTTTAAGCCATCAACTTTTGTCATCAAGAAATCTGTAAATATAATTTTCGTGCGTTGAAAGTTAATGAAATAGTGAGTACAGTGTGGTAATATACACACCGAGATACACACAGAAAATTACTGATGAAAATTGACTGGTGTTGCGCAGATATATTTATTACCTTACACACAGCCTCAAAATGTTTAGCATCATAGATCTATATCAAGACATATGAAAACAATTCACTCATACTTTCAATTTATATTGCCAAATTATAAGCTAAATTCATTATTAGAAATGCATGTCTTTTCTTTGTTGTTTTGTTTATACATCTTAACTGCTGGTGGAAAGTTGGTCAAAAAACAGGATAATTTTGAATACTTAATTTTCAATTATTTATTTGCCAAGTACTTTCGAATATATAAATTCCTCATCAGAGCTAAAATATCTAAAGAAATATAAAAACATTTTCTGATCATATAAAGCAAATTCTAATAAAATATGACAGACAATTTGCTTTTATCTGATCAAAAAATGTTTTCTTAGTTTTTTCGACCCAATATTTTAGCTCTGATGAGGAATTTATGTACTGTAAAACTAGAAATTTTTGCTCACTATTTTATTTGCGAATCTCGTGGGTAGGTGCAAAAACGCAAACTTAAATAGTCAGCAAAAATGAAGATGTAAAGTAGGTCCAGGATGCACCAAAATCTCAAAATTAAATAGTCACAAAATAATTTATAGATGAAAATCGCAAAATTTAATAGTCACGAAATATTCTAGTTTCACAGAATTCGAAAGCGCTTATCAAATAGATTTTAGAAAATTCAGCATTCAAAATTATCTTTTTTCGAAAACAAACTTTGAAAAAGAATGCTCTAATGTCAATACTTATCTCAAGAGGAGGAATGTCTTTTTTTTTCGCATTATTAGTATATATAGATCACATAAAAAAATTGTCACATTTTTGTCAGATATTGGTGTATTGTCACATTTTTCCAGTTCATTACTAGCAATTACAATACAGAAGAGATTGCAATGTATTTTGGTCTGTTGGTCAGCAGTTAATAATGAGTACTTGTAAGTGGAAAACAAAAATTAAAATAACAATGATTAGGCCTGTAAAGAGGTAATCTATTAGAATATCAATACAACAGAGACACTTTTTTAGGCAATCGCATGAAAAAATCATACAATAATCATATAATACCAATATGACCCATGATTTACAAGATAACGTGAATAAATCAGAAGTATGCATTTCTGCAATACATAAAATAACAAGGTACATGTAAATTCATGCACGTGTATTATAATTAATTATATGGAATGCTAGTTATCACATGCATTTTTCTAAATAAAACATGTTTGTGACTAAACTCCTCACACATAGATAAATAATGTCATTCATTTTGTATCATTATCCTTCACAACAATTGACAGACAACCTGTTCAAAGAATTGTGGTAAATGAGTAAACTTCATTTCAAGCACATATACTCTTTTATCCTCTAGCGTTTTACAAAAATATGAAGCAGATAATAGGAAAGCCTAATTTTGCCTACCATACAAAATATATTTTACAAGGTGGTCCAAAATGTGTACCTTGATTTCACAACATTGAACACACTGATGATATCACAAAACAACTTTGAGAATTATTCTTCATTCATTATGAAATACACAAAAATCTTGATAAATAATGTCAATTACAAATCACTGGAAAATGATTTCTTTAATTTCTTACCAAATAATAATTTCTTAATCATAAAAATAAAAACAACAAAGTAACAACACACAAAAAAAATCATAACATATCTGTTATCACTAATCTTTCAAACTAACTCACTTCTAATTCCTAGCAAGTCATTTTTTTTATATAAAATTACCATGATAACAGATATAATAAGATCGGGAAAAAAATTAACAATCAAAACTGAATATTTCACCCTTTGCATTGCAATAATATTAAGACATGATTGATGATAAATCATAATAGAATCAATTATGAATATATTGTATAATGTACGATTTTTCTATAGCTCCTCATGCCCAAGTCTCTCGCCCTTCATTCTCATTTGAAAAGATGTAAGAATAGAGGAGCGGTCACGAAGTTGATCTTTCTTTTTATCACTGACTTTTTCTTCACGAAGCTTGTCGACGCGTGCCACTTCCTGGTTGATGAAATCATCTCCCTTCTCAATCACCTATAAACCAAAACCATCACAATAAGACAAAACATAACCAAAATGCATTTGATTTAATACTGCAATTATTGAGTTTCATGGAAAATGTCAATGTACTAGACAATAAATACTCACAGTCACAAGTGCCAGTATATTATCACTCGGCACATTATTGCCAATTATAAATGTCTTTCTAAGTCAAATATCAATGATTTGTTCAGAATAATCAAAATAACATTAATTAGCATGAAAATTGAAAATGAAAGCGATCATTGTTGAAGTTTGACCAATTAAATTATCTCTACAAGATTGAGATTGGTTACTGCACTCTTGCATTTTCCAATAAATTAGCCTAATTAAAGTGATAATAGCTTAAAAAAAGGATTACTCAACTTTAAAACTTAAAACTTTGGCTTGAAACATGCAGAAAATAAGAGCAAAAATATAAATGAAACCTTATGCTACATACCAAACATAGTGTTATAGGTGATAGAGAAAATAGGACATGATTGTATAGAAGTTTAATGATTTGTTGATTAAGAAATGAAAGAATTATAGATACCATCGATGTAGTCACTTTCAGCGATAAACTGTATTTACAGGGTATAACACTGTAAACACTTGCTAAAAATGACAGCAAGTATCTATAGTTATTGAAGATTCAACTTCCGATTGTGAGCACTACACATAACACAGATTACCTCTCACCCAATGATAGTATGCCACATTGAGCTTTATTTCATATCATGTTTCTATTGACATGGTGGTCATTTTATTTTATCTCGGCTATCAATTTGATAATTACCTTTTGCATTGTCTTCACATACACCATTGATCTTGCTTTCTTGCTCTCATCTGTTATTTCATTTGCCATTTCTTGAGCTTTATCAGCAATCTTCTGTCTATCATCTTTAAAACTTGTTTTGAAGAAGTCTTTGATAAGGTTGTCGAATTCCTCAATACATGCAGGAAGACCAAGCCAAAGACCTGCATGACAAATTAGCAAATTACTGAGTACTGAGAATAAACTTTGTACTAGATGTAACTTGTGCATTTTTTCCTCATGAAGTTTTACTATACATACCAGATTCTTTTATCAAGAATTTCTTTATGTCATCCGCTTTCTTCACATTTCCTGTGTACCTAATAGGCTCTTTACCCTTGGTGAACAATAAATAAACTGGAAAATCTTCTTTGAAGATCTTATAGCGGTCTGCTAAATCTTGGTTTTCTTTATCACCATAATCTAAAACATCAACAGCTATAATCAAAAATGGTATCTTCAGTTATATCAAAGTAAATAATAAAATATAATGCGGTATGTCATAATTCATTTATCTCAAATCAATGTCATTTAAGGACTTAGTGACTATAAATATGTTGCAAACTTCCACCGAATGAAGTCCCAGAATCAACAAATTTCTAATGAAATGTTCTGACCCTAACGTTTATGAGCAAAATATGAATTTACAGTTGATAATTTTCATGGAATTTAGGGAATTTACAAATGACACTAACATCATTGACTTCATTATATATTGAATTTAGATTAATATGTAATTATGTATATATATATATATAAATCATACAAAATCTACAACATGTATTGAGTAGAATCACACAATAACAAATAATGTTGATTAAATTTGATTCTTGAAAACTACCACCTTTTATCATTGATCAACAGGAAGCAAATATTAGATGTTCTACACGCTATTAAAGTATAGGCCAATGCAAACCTAACAAGTCACACCTGTAATTTCTCACAACAGATATTAGGTTTCAGTCATATCATGTGACAGTCTCAGATTAAAACTCATTTATTTCAAATTTTTGTCAGACGCATTTTAATTAAACAACCAAGCAATTTGACATACTGTAAAGCTAGAATATTTCGTAGCTATTAAATTTTGCGATTTTCAGCTATAAATCATTTTGTGACTATTTAATTTTGCGGTTTTGGTCCACCCTGTACCTACTTTCCATAGGCTATTAATGTTTGCTGACTATTTAATTTTGCGTTTTTGCCCCTACCCACGAAATTCGCAAATTAAATCGAGTGCAAACATTTCTAGTTTTACAGTATTGTAACATATTTGGCCTGCAGTATAATGCATATGCATTGAAACCAACATGTTCTTTGCAACAATTTTCGGGCTAGATTTCTAAAAAAAAAAGTAGTGTATGCTTTTGAAACCATTTGATTTGTGTCACTTTATAACAACAAACTAAGTAACTTCTTTAATCTTCCATGTTAAGACACACATACTGTATTATTGTCATGACTTGTGCATACCGGCACACAGTGACACTGCCTAACATCGTGAGTGTTCCTACTGTTTATATAGACATGCATAAGCTTAGAACTGAGACTACTGATAAATCAATCTTCTTAGGACAAGAAGGATTTTTTCTTTCTTTAAATCTTTGATTTATACAACGACCAGGAAAGACCTGACAGGCAAACAATTAGTGTTTTTTTTCTTGATAGTCCGTGTTTAATAAGAGTTTTTACTGATTGAACCATATTGTTCAAGATCATACAACAGAAAATTTTGTAGACAAACCATTTATTGGTAATATCATGAGGTTCAAGTATTCCTTATACTGGCACGTGGGCCTATATTAAAGGTAATCCACATCCATTAGAAAACCCAAAAAATAAAACAATTTTAGTTAACGCATGTGCCTGTATGCAATAGAATGTGGTACTGTATTACTATACAGAAAAGTCCACAAGGTCATACTTTTAATTGTATGTGATCTGTTATTGAGTCGGTAAATTATCTAAGCAGAATGCAGGCTCATATTTTTACATAAGCCAACACTTAAAAAATAATCTAACTAATGAAAGTAATCCTAGCAACATGCTAACCTGCTATGTGAACTTCTGCAAGTAAAAGTTCTGGCTGCGTTAATGAAGTCTTAGCAACCTCCTTAAATGTGTCTTGTTTATCACCATATGGATATGTTTCATCAAATTTAACCAAAATAGCATTGAATTTAGGAAGAATCTGAAAGGAGGAAAGGAACAACAATGAGATCAGAAGTCAATAGGGATGTGATTTTTATTATCAGCATCATGATTCATAATAATAGTGATGCTTGTGTACAATTACATGTACATGTAGTGTGTTAATATGAGAAAAAATGTATTCTTGCTTGTTCTGTATCATTTGTGAAGAATTACAATTCACAATAAATAAATTCCCTTCATGTAGTTTGCGTCAGACGATTTTTGTTTGCACAGCATTTAACATGAAGCACGAACTAACATTAAGCACAACCATACACTCAAGAAACAAGAAACACACAGCATAGTTATCAGAGAATAAAATATATTCACTTTAAGATGATATTTAAGCTCTGCATGTTTTAGTTTTCCACATATTAATTGTAGACATATTATGAGCAGTAAAACTGCATTTGCATACTTATTTCTTTATAACAGTATGAGAATCAGAAGAAATATCACAATTATCAGAACATATCATGAAGTTCCACATCGGACATTACATTAAGAGCACTCACATTAATCCAATATGCATTTACATTGAGCTATTTAATATAACATTGTTTGTACCTTGTATTTGAACTTCCCCTATAAGTATATCATCACTATGCTGTGACGTTTTGCCTAGTTCCTTAAATGCATCATAAGCTTCACCGTGGGGATAATACTCATCAAAATACACCACCACCCTTGGAAATCGATTGAGAACCTGGACCATAAAACAAGTTTATAAAGTTCAAATACTAGTAGTAATATAATCCATGTTTCTAGAAATTCACTGCAATAAAAATCATTCAAAATTATTGCTTTTCACATCCATAGGTATTATTGATTTTCACATCTATAAGTCTGAAAAAATAAAATAAAATACACCATCAGGATCATAATTTTGTAACTTCTTGTTTGAAAATAGGTAACTATATTCATGGCTGTCAATAGGTTTCTGGTAAAGAATTTTAGCTACTAGTATTGTTCATATACTTTCTCCTTCTCTTGAACTCTATGGATATCATCATCTATCTTCAGGACAAGAAATTATAAAATAATGATGGTGAAATTTACAATTCAACATGGTATCCTGAACATTATACATAACCTTTGATTCCAACAGTAGAAATCAACAAGTCATTATTGGATACAGCATCCTTTGCAAACTCTTTGAACACTTTTTGTGAATCCCCATATGAATGAGGCTTGTCAAACTTAACAAGGACAAAGTCAAATCTGGACACAACCTAACAAAGAGAAAGTTACTTTTGTTAGTGAATGGTAATTTTTATTTAGTTTCTTATAAGTGCAATCAGCTTGGCATGCTTTGGCCTGAAATATAATCGTGTGAAGCATCCAAGTGAGTTTCACTTCTCAATACCCATACATGTAAAGGTACCGATGTTCATTCCCATAATACACATCACAAAATTTTAAAATGATTTTAGATTTACATGGTAAAATTAAAACTAACTATTTTAAGAGTACATTCCAATATGCCTGTATGCCTGTGCTAATATATGGAAAATTTTACCAAATACATGTAACATCAAGGAAGCCAAAACATAGCTCAGAACAGGCATCCTCATAGTAATTGTCAAAACCTTTATATTTATTCTACACTTCCAGTAGTCCCAGTGATTTTGGAGGATAAAATTTATATAAGTATATATATAATTTATACATAATAAAGCTTATTTCCATTTTTTTTTCCAGGTTTAAAAAATATATATAGCTATTTCACATACCATAAATCAACAGCCGGGGCTATAGGCATATTTCTATTAAAGGGACAGACATATATTACAGGTGGGCGTTTAATGGAGGTAGTTTTCTTGTTTCCAACAAAGCATTATTTTTAGGAGCTTTACACAATGCAGTTAGAAATGAATCGTATCTAATCTATTTATTCATTTCAATCTGTTTATTGGTACCTATCTGACAGGTACAGGTTAGGTGAGTGAACAATAATGGGACTCACATTTGCGCTACAGTTCCAACTGGTTTGGAACAAACGAGTTTGAAATTCGAAAAAAAATACTTCGAACAAAATTTCCAAGTGACTATTGCAATAAGCCATTTCCTAAACAGAAGTGACGTCACCAGATCAGGAGATGAACCAAGATGTTTTCGTTATGGACCGGTGAATTGCTATAGTACACTAAATGAAAACTCGAGGTAAGCACCTTAAATCAGCAAATATACCAAATCATTTGTGAATGATAAAAGACCAATATGTGATTGATTTGACGCCAAGAAATAATAAATCTAACAATCATAAGTTTGTCAAATATTATTTGAAAGTCGGAGATGAGTGAAATGCATTTCATTAGCAATTTAGCATCTGTCAATTACCGACCAGGTACTTCTCACAGAGATGCCAATAAAAAGATGTTAATAACTTGGTTGATTCTCCTGGGAGTTGAATGATATTGAATCACATATTGTGAAACAAGAGGTCCTGAGGAGTTCATATTTTAAGTCAAAAGATTGATTCTGTAGTGCATAGCTGTTATTACATGATTTACAGCCCCTCTAAATCTGGTGAAAACAAAGGCAATGGCCAACTCTTGCTTCGAGCCTTTTGTTTACATTTTCACATCGGATATACAGATTACAGAAGCTTTTCAGGTGCTGTTAGTGAATTTTATGTAAAACCAGAACTTTAGGCCTACAACGGGGAGTTCATGTCATATGTAAAATTAGAAGGATTGTGTGTATGGCCGATGAGTGCCATTGGTGATCTATATATTGAAAAGAAAAATGCAGTTGCACAATTCACATCTTCTCACGGGTGACCGCTGACCTCGTGACGTCACTCACTAATTACGAAATTACTTGTGCATGTATGGTTTGTCGTTCGGCATGCATGCCCGCAACTGCATTTGACGGACTGATGCATTTGTAGCGATCATGATGTCATTTCTTTGCTCTCAACTTAATTACAACAATATTCATGATAATTTACCTTATCGAAGGTTGTTGAATTAAGAGGCATCATGCCTGGTATAAGTTACAATTAATGTTATCAAAACTGTAAAATTATTAAAAATAATGCAGCAAATATTGCCAGCGTTCATCTTGCCAACTAGTGATGATGTACCAATCAGCAACACAACATATACTAACAGTAGTGACTATTTTAATGAAACTAGTGAGTCACCATGAAGTATAAATAAAAGTTTGAGACTTTCAAACAAGAAAAAATAACATCCGACGCCATGACAGATAGTCTAGCGGAAGTGATAAATTATTGCGCAAGTGATGCGACCCAAGTTATATAACAGCTAATATCTTAATTAAAGCCAAGAAACACTGATTTACACTAAAAAGAGACAATATTGAATAAAGTAATCAATTATATGTCACATCTGGCAAACATACACCTCTTAAAAGCCCTGTTTTAATCCGATGTCCTCGGAACTAGTGGAAGGATACAGCCAAAGTACCGCTCAAATTTCAGTATAAAAGGAGGAGAATCCAGGAGTCACCGGCAGTGCTGCGGGGCAGAGCAGCGCTGCAGGTGCGAGTCCGCGGCGAAGAAGAAGGAGGCCAGCCCAGAAGACAAGGAACAAGCCCAGAAGCAGGAGAAAGCCGAAGATAGAAGAGTAGCAGTCTCCAGCCAAGAAGAGGAGCCACAGGAAAGTGGAGCCCGGCTGCAGAAGAGGAAAAGTTCAAGCCCAGAAGAGTAGCAGTTTCCAGCCAAGAAGAGGAGCCACAGGAAAGTGGAGCCCGGCTGCAGAAGAGGAAAAGTTCAAGTCCAGAAGAGTAGCAGTTTCCAGCCAAGAAGAGGAGCCACAGGAAAGTGGAGCCCGGCTGCAGAAGAGGACAAGTTCCAGGTGTGAGGAGCAGCTAGAACTGACGCAGAATCCCAGTTCTGAGGAGCAGCAAGAATTGGCGCAGGATCCCAATTCTTAGGAGCAGCTGGACCAAAGAAAGAAGCAAGAAGTCCTGCACAAGTGCCAGGTCTAAGTAAGACCCAACGACAAAGATTGCTAGCAGTGTGAAGAGTCCTGCACAAGTGCCAGGTCTAAGTAAGACCCAACGACAAAGTTTGCTAGCAGTGTGAAGATTAGAAGCAAGTTGGCATCCCCGCGAAAGCATCAGGTTGAGAGCCGAGGTGTTGTCCACGAGAAGTACTGCCACTGCGGGTGTAGACCTGAACGATCACTGCCAAAGACATTATTCTGTTTAAATATTACAAACAGGACTTTATATTGATTATATGATTTTGCTTGTATTAAGTGGGTTTGTGATTAATAAAATAAATATAAGCAGTTATTGATCTCTTTATTTATTTCCCTAGGTATACACACATTAAGTAGTAAAAGGGGATATTCGCCACAATGCCAACACAAACTCTTCTTTTAGCTGTGCATTTTACACCTTTTCTTCAAATGGTGACTTAAATTAAATACATAAATAACAGCCGATGATTAAGTTATTTACGCATTTTTATCGGCGAATTTTACTAGAGCAATAATCACTGAAAACCGGGCATACGCACAACCTGTGAATTTTATGTAAAACTAGAACTTTAGGCCTACAACGGGGAGTTCATGTCATATGTAAAATTAGAAGGATTGTGTGTATGGCCGATGAGTGCCATTGGTGATCTATATATTGAAAAGAAAAATGCAGTTGCACAATTCACATCTTCTCACGGGTGACCGCTGACCTCGTGACGTCACTCACTACATTACGAAATTACTTGTGCATGTATGGTTGTCGTTCGGCATGCATGCCCGCAACTGCATTTGACGGACTGGATGCATTTGTAGCGATCATGATGTCATTTCTTGCTCTCCAACTTAATTACAACAACAATATTCATGATAATTTACCTTATCGAAGGTTGCTGAATTAAGAGGCACTACGCCCGGTATGTTTTCACAATTAATGTTATCAAAAACTGTAAAAATTACAAAAATAATGCAGCAAATATTGCCAGCGTTCGCCATCTTGCCAACTAGTGATGATGTGGACCAATCAGCAACAAGTTAACATATACTAACAGTAGTGACTATTCATACTTATCTGTATTAATAATTAAAATTAACTGACTCAAAAGGGTTCAGACACTCAAATGAATGGTCTATAAACAATGTAAATAGGTGCCAACCCAGAAATTTTACTTGAATATTTTGTGTAATTTGGTCAGTTGTTACCCAGTCATATATATATTTAGAATTGGGTTAGATTAGAAAGGATTCTCATCAATGGTTGCCAGAGCTCTGAGAACATGGTCATGCACATTATTTTTCTTCTTAGGGAACAATCATAATGATACCGGGAGGGGGTTCCAAAAAGGTGGGGGGGGGTCATCCAACTTTTCTGATTCCTTTTGGGAGGGTCGCTGAACTTTTTTTATAATGCTACGGTATATTTTTTCAATATTTTCTTTTAGCAATGCAATGACTATATAGAGGACTTTTTCTTTAGCGGGGGGTGTCACTCAACTTTTTAAAATGTTGATGGGGGATCAGTGAACTTTTTCTTCGAGCCCCAAAAAATGGATGACACCCCCGGTATCGTTATTTATGACCGTTCCCTTAGCAGCTGGAAATCACTCTGAGTATCAAATGTGCTGAAGAGACCTCTGACACATAACTCTTCTCATTAAAAATTCTGACCAATCATAGGCTGTTAATCTATAGTCATCACAGGCCAATAATGAATATAAATGAGGGCAAGTGACCAACCACAGCTAAGTATCAGATGGGTGTGGCGGGTTCAACAAATCAGGCTGCTGGGTGTGGAGGGTTTAACCAATCAGGTTGCAGTATTTAATCAGATCACATAAATTATGTTAATCCAATCGCAGACGAAACATTTGATAGGTCAATTCGCTTGACATCTGATACTCAGAGTGCTGGAAATTGAATACTCTACTGAAGAAAAATAAGATTTTATGCCAACACTCAAAGCTAAGCAACGCAGAGTGGGCGTAGTTATCATATTGTTTATAGATCTTACAATTGAGCATTCAATGCCGTTGAATTACATATTAAATCAAATTCCATATGCCTCTCTATGATATAGTTGTAAGACACTACATTATTGTATGCCCAACTTCATTTATGTCCCTATAAGCAATGACCATCGGTTTCAAAGCATGCAGGGGTGGTTGAATTACCAACTAGTTCATTGGAATCCATTCACCTGTCAACAAGTAAATACATTTATTTGAGGCATGCATTCTTCATAATAATAAAATTTTCTCCAGTCACTGGTCATCTGCAATTTTGATAAAGACCAGTCTTTTGCCCATAGCTTCGTCAATTTCCATGCTAACTGAAATCCCACTCAAAATCCTTTTCAGAAAGTATTTTCCATACATGGCATACGATAACTGGCGGTTGAAATTGACCTTGAAATATTTAAAGTGGTGTTAATTTGAATTAACTAGAACTCACAATTATCATTTTGTTGGTTGTGTTGCAGAGAAATATTTAGTTCATTTTCCTTCTTGAAAGTCGTGAATTTAAGATTTGTTAGTTGATTAATGCACATGGTCAGTTGTAAGGCAATCCTGCATAAATGTAGCGTTGGGCTAGACTAGAGATGATGTCAGGAGGTGGGACTCATCAATGACAGCCATACATGTAGCTCTGGGAAGGTGGTTGTGTTTGTATGTTTTTTCTCCTCAACAGTTGAAATTGAATACTTGACTGAAGAAAATATGGTTTTTGGCCAACACTCACAGCGAAGCAAAGTAGACGGGGCCTATTTGTCATATAATTTATAGATCCTACAATTGACAATTGAGCATTTGTTTGGTGGTCTGAGCTATCTATTAGGACTATATATTGAACCTCTGTGGTCTGAACCCATATCTTCCCCTCACTTCTGCATTACAACTTCAGCCCGCAATGTCTGTGTTGAGGGGCCGGACCAAAGTGCAGTTGTTGTCACGTGACGTGGCATAATAACCGAGGCCATTTTTAAATGTCCAGGCCATGCTTTATTGTTGTTGTACGGTGGCTAGGACATGTGTGAAACAGAAAAAAATTACCATGCTGACTGTCAACCTCTGTGCATCCAAACGGTATGCATAAGTTGTAGAAAATAAATCTTGCAGATTGTGCATTGCCATATTTTGTGACATGGTGTATACTTGCAGCGTGTCCATGGGGAGAGCAGCATCTTTCCAGTATCTGGCATTTAAAGCTCTGTAGCTCACTGGGAAGGTGTTCATGCAATATAATTTTGGGTTTAATTTTGAAGGCACACCATTTGCCTATTCATCCATACTAGTCACGTCATAACCTGTAGGTTTCTAACAGAGATGTGAGGCATTAGCCCAAGCAATTTCTCCATTTGATTGCACGAGGAAGGCTCTCCATTGGTCCGAGACCTAGACATTGATGTGACGTCACGCTGATTAGTACTATATCATATTATCTGTACAAATAGCTACTAGCAAATGCTATTGTAAAACACATTTTGATTCGCTTATACTTTGATAGTTAGGTGATGGAAGTATCATTAAACATTGATAATTTGAAGTGCAAGTTTGTCTTTTCTATCGATTGCTTTCTCATCTATAACTTAAAATCAATCAACAATGGAACTATATAGGCCTAATTCCGATTATTATGAGTTTTATTAGAGATCCATTACATGCCGAGGAGGATAAGTAAGGAATTCGTTCCCCTAAAACCTACTGTGAGTGTAAATAAAGAAAACACAAAATGGCATCTTTTAGTTGACTTGTCAATGTTTATTTTGGTTAAATATTGATTTATAGACTTAGTGTGTGTATTAAGGCACTACCAGAAAACCTAAAGTAAGAAGAAATTTTCTGTTTAAGAAACAAGTAGGTACTGTTATCCATAATGTGTCCTGAAAGTACAGCACTACCTATTACAAATATCTACCCACGACTGGCACTAGAATCTAGCAATGCTAGTCACTAGTCTAGTGACGACATCTAGTCTTGCCTTGTAACTAGGCTTGTCTAAATCTAACCAAACATACTCGGCTTTGAAAGATTCCGTCTCCGCTCGAGCTTGCTTGTGTGCGTCGAGACCAAATAAATCTAGTTCGTGTAGATATAGATAGTTCTGTAACGATTTTTATACTCCCCATCCTAGACTAACTGTAAACGTAAGTACTTGATATATACATGTATATAGTTTGTTGATTTTTATACTGTTTTTAAAGCACTGTCCCAATGCTCCGTTCCCTTAGCCCCCGGGAACTGCTATCCAGGTCTACTTTCCCTGAACGACCATTAAGATTTGTACAAAATGCTTTAGCCTTTGCCTTGGTGTGCGTTGTATTCCAAACATTTCATTGTTGTAGTGAATGACAACTTCCACATAATATCACTGCGTTTACTAGACAGCCAAACAGAAATTCGTGAATGAACGTTAATTCCGATAATGTGATGTTAAACAATTATCATTTATACAGCATCGAAATGTTTACATAATGTAATGTATTTGACAACAACACCCGGCAACAACATCAACATAGTTCAGCGTCCCACTGCCTAAACTTACAATGTGCATTTACATCGAAGCTGTATTTTGGTGATATCTATTATTATAATATGATTTATTGTTTGTAGGTAATTTCAATGGCAGCAATAACTCCTAGTGTGTCTCTTTGGGTTAAGGCAGAACCGTTCAATTATGGAGCACTACCAGTTCCTCCCCATCCTAGACTAACTGTAAACGTAAGTACTTGATATATACATGTATATAGTTTGTTATTTTAAAACATCCAAACATATATGAGTCCATATACCGGTAAGGCATCGACCATTTGATCTCAGGGGGGTGGCCAGCTATTTTCACCATAGCTTCAATTATTTTTTTTCATGAAATTTGACATCTAATTATTTTTTTCTTAGATTACTGAACCTCAATTATTTTTTTTAAGCTGTTTAAAGGCATATATTTGACAATTATTTTTTTTTTCTAGCCAAATGAAACCTTTTTTTTTTTTCAACAATTTTCAGCCTTGCGTTATTTTTTTCAATATTTTTTGCCCCCCCCCCCCCCCCCCAGATCAAATGGTCGATGCCTAAATCTTAAATATGAATATGTGAGCCAACCTGGCAATGACCTCTAGTCATAGTGTTGATATTTTGACGATTATAGTCTGTACTTGCGGTACCTATATGTACTTGCAAATTGGATTTTTTTTATGCCTGCAACATCATTCCTGTCCAGATTTTTACTAATCCATACCATTGGACAGGTATTATCAGCAGACTCAATTCACTCCTAATCATCATTATAGCACCAAAAGCAGTACTTTCCACCTGGTTTAAATTGTCCTCTATGATTTTTTTATTACAATCTACACGTTGTTTGTTTCACAATATGGCAAAGATAAACCAACTTAAAACAATTCTCAGCAAGAGTGTGTTGATTGAGCACTCGCCGCTGGCTAGTGTAAATTTCTGTTGGCTAGTGTAAATTCAAAGTCACTCACCACAGTCGACGAGTATGATTACTTGATTCCAACACTTTCATAACTAAGGATGGCTAGTTTGGATTGAACATGGCGAGTGTAAATTGAGAGTCACTCGCCACAGAAGGCAAGTGTTCTACTGAACGAGTCACATTCCCTGCAGCAACTGTAGTTTGTGCATAATATTGACGATATGCATCAACGTTCCATATCATATATATATAAAAAAAATTATATAGAATTCAAAACAAGCAACATTAAACTATAAGAGCCACCATGGGCCTCACAGTGTTTGTACATTATGACTGTGCATTTAATTATGTTAGTAAGAGAGACAATTGGCCATTTGGGAAAAAATACAGTTTTACCATTCTAGTCTGAAAACAAGATGTGAATTTTTCTCACTTCGTTGACCACAGATTATTGTGTGTGTTGCTTTTAGCAACCCCACCAGGGGTTGGGTATTAGGTCTATTAACATAAATTTATTTACTTTTAGAACATCAAACGAATCGTGACCTATGCAAAAAATAAAGGAAAACAAGGTTTTCCAAAATTAAGGTATGTCAATGTGTTGATCTGTGGATTATAATTTTCAATTTTAAAATGTGTTCATAAATACAGTCTATTACATACTGATGTGTAATTATATCTAATATCTTTTTGGCTTTTATTTGTTCTTATATTCCATTTACAGTTATCCAGTATGGAAACACATAGCAGTGAAAAAGTTAGAACTTCCCATGGATTTGGCATGGATGTATTTTGTAACTTTTGATCTTGTTAGTGGAGAGAGTGTACCTGAGCAAAGACTAGAATGGGATCGACGTTTTTTTAAGTGCATGTCCCAGCAAGAGCTAGGTAAGTTTTTAAAAATATAAAGAGGAATATTCTGGAAATATGAAATCACCATTATTTTGCTAAAATTATTCATAACTATTGTAATTCTTTTAGTTCAGTAGTTTAAGGTTTAACACTGTAGAACATAAAGAAGCCCCATCTTGCTATTTTCATTTACATATGTATCAATTGCAGTATTTTTTTTTCTTTATTTTTTTTTCTTTATGTGTGTGTGTGAACTTCCTATATTCCTATATGTTTTATGGCTCTTGTAACTTGATATCCTGGCTTCAAACTTTTTATTTCTTGTTGTTGACATTTGAATCATCAAGATTTTTATTATATACTTGTAGAATTGATAAGAAGCCAGATGGCAGTGCCCACATTGAAATTCGTCTTATTTTTATACATACAACAGCTACATAGAATTTCATTAAGGGCATCACTTGTATCTGGAAGTGATGAGTATCCTTGAAATAAATTATCATTTACCGGCTGTGAAAAATGCCATCATAACAAATATTAGTAACATTTTATTTTAAATTGCTTTTAGAAATAAGCAGCTGAAAGCACTAGTTCTGGACAGTTATTACTGTTTGAAAAGACTTCATTCCAGTGACTGTGAAGAAAAAAAAATCAAACAAAGTCAAGGCTTCCAAATGTTGATCATGGCGAACATTAAATCTTACTTTGAAGTGAAGACTTTAAATAGTTTTGATAGATTGAGTTTAAGTGCTTCTAACGTTGCCATGTAATTTAACTCAATATGGAGAATATGTATAAATGTGTATTATACCTAGATATGACCCCATCTTGTTTAAGATTATTTTTCAATCATTCCTTAACAAGAAATTAGATGGCCCATGCGATCTCGGTCTCCAACTACTGACTTGGATAGTCGGACAACAGCTACTGGTGGTAAAGTAAGTGTTCTAGTCTAAGAGACTAAGACCCACTACATGTATATTTCTAGGTATTCACTCATATGGTAAACCCCTACCAATCACATCATGCCAGTAATCTTCTAACTTTCACTATATACATGTACATGATGATAAATGTTGGCTTTCTACAGAATGACACCATAGCTCATAGAGCTTTAAGGTCTATGTATTAGGCTAAGTTTATGGACAACTGTCATAATTATTTTTATCGTGTGTAAATCTATTTGTGATTACAAGCAATTAATTTGAAAATGATATACCGTACATGTACATGTATAGCATATTTTTATTACAGATTTTTTTCTTTTAAATCATTTGTAGTTTATTTATTATTTTATTTTAGGGTCTTGACGAACAAGGCCATTTGACTTTTATGTTGAACAATCTTAATGAAGTAATGGAGCTCTTAGTAGAACCTGGTAAGATTGTTGTGCTTTTGTGGTTACTGCCTGTTTTCTTCCTAATTATCTTTAAGATATGGAGGAGTTGTCAAATTTTATTTGCTGGGATTTAAGGGAGGGAGTTAATTTTTTCGCAGAAATACTTTAAAATCCTCTCCAACCCACGCCTACCCCTCTCTTATAATTTCTGAATGGTCCCTTATTCACTTGTGATCTTACACAAAATTGAAAATCCTATATTATCATAGCTGTGGAATAACCATGTAATGAATTAAATATATTTTATTGCATCATTTTCCCCCACTATAGATTCATATGCTTCTGGTGGTGATGCGTCTGACTTAGCACTGTCAATTGAAGGAGTCGAAGCTTTAGGATTTCTTATTGCTGGATCTGTTGATAGGAACAGGACCATCAAGCCTTTACAAGACATAGCTCTGATGCAACAAATGCATCAAAAGAGTGGTTATTCAAAAGTAAGCATACATTTTTCAAGTCTATTTATCATCTAATTTTGAATACTTTAAGCTCTATTAGAAGTCACTTGTTATATGTTTGTTTATCCAAATTTTGTTATTTCAAGATTTTAGGTTGTGTCCTTTCTTTTCTTCAGTAATTTTATTTCTGATGATATCAAATCTAATTAGTCACCTCTGTATTTACAGCACATTCGTTTAAAAAAAAAATTATTTTCTATTTTATGTGCATCAGTGCTATATTAAACTTCTTACCATTTTGTTGTTGTTTTTAAACATGGACTTGAAAGTTTGGTACTAGTACATAAAGCACACTTATGAATACAGTTTGTTTTGTTAATATACCTCTTAGAAATCGTCTAAACATCATAGGATCCTATAATCTTTGTGTACTGTATAGTATAGTACTGATGCTTCAGTGTGAAGTTTTGAGGGTGGACTATTATCAATATATGAGGTGGGGTCACAACATTTGATGTCATGTTAAGAAACAAAATATTTTTGCTAAATTTTGTGACATCCCAACCTACTTATTGTTAATGGTCAAGTCCGTATTGGTAACGCAATGTCTACAATATTTTTATTTTGAGTAGGATGCAACATTTGTTGAACCCCGGGCCAATTTTTACAACTTCTATTGAAGTATTTTTTAAGAGGATGAATTTCTTTTGTAAATATGTATATATGTGTGTGGAATCTTCTATTTAAACATTAACAATTCACATAGGTCAATGTTGAGACCTCACGAAGTCCAAGAGGCCTTAAGCTTGTGGTAAGATTTAGATATGTTTTGTGTAGACCGCTTCAATACTAATGATTTTAGTGAATTGTATTTTGGTGCCCTAAATAATCCTTAATGTTGTATAACAGTGTAACTGGTATAGCTACCGGGTATATTTGTGTATGTTTTTCATTTACGCTCTACTATCTATGTATTCTTTAATATCTAGATTTTAAAATAAAATGGGATTGAAAAATCAAATCAGAGACAAAGTTGAGCTGTGATAAAATGCTTTGGTTTCTTTCTTCTTGGTTTAAAGAAAATTTTTTTAGTCTCTAATATGGACCTTAAGTGTCTTTATCCTTTTAGTTGTAACTGTTTAATCACACATTTCACGTTCTCATCAATATCATGGATCATCTTGTTGATTGGACCTGATATTACTCTACGATACATATGCATATTATTTTATAATCAAATGTTATGAATTTCAATTTTGGCATGTATAGATAGATAAATGAATAACTTATAAATACTATTTGGATAGTAACTTACCTTATAATATAGGTCAATAAGTCATGTATGTTTATACATATATGTAACATGTACGCATGGCTAAACATTAATGAATTAACAATGTGCTTATGTATTTTTTTACGCTAAATAAATATTTTCTGATTGAATTCATATTCATGTAATTGGTCCATGTATTATGTAAGGAACACAATTTTATATTTCAGTGAACTCAGTCCATGCTTCATATGTAGATTTTAAGTATTTCACACAAATAGTACAATTATAATACAGAGTTGATCATTTTAAGTGGTTTAAAGATTTCTACATCTACTATGTATCATTTGGCAGATTTCAAGAAGCTTTTCATATCGTAGTCTCCAATCATGGCTACGATCACATCTAGGAGCCAATCCATTTGGTATCTCAAATTGTATTGCAAACGGGAGAAGATTATCATGGCCACTTGCTGGTGAAGATAAAGAAAGACTAGAGCTAAAACGAGGGCGCATTGCTACGAATGCTCTCTTTGTTCCAAAAGAATATACAAAAGGGTAACTTGTTTCACTTTTTTTTTATTAAATGAAAATGTGCATTAATATTGGTAAAATATGAGAAAAAAATGTACTTATATCATATACAGCGTTAAAGAAAATAATTTTTGTTTTATTTTCAGAAATAAGATTATATTAATGTCGCAAGTATGCAAACAGACAATTGCAAGGGTAAGTTATTAAAGTGCATAATTTTTATAAATATGCATTGCTGTATATGACCATCCAAGCTCCCAAGCATGGGCCCCAGTATCATGGGAGACGTGTGTAGTATGTATACTACTACGATTTACAAACACTATACCATACACATTACTACTAGTATATAGATATAATAATAGTAGTAATGTGTATGGTGTCCACCCCTCCCATGTTGCAGGGGGCCATGCTCCCAAGGCTCTTAAATTCCAATTTCCTCAAAAATGACGACAAAGGCCATTACATGGTAGTGTGCCTTTTCAAGAAAGTTAACTTTGTTAAATTGAATGTGAAAGGGATTTTTTTTTAATTTACTACATTCTATGGCTTAACAAACAATTTTCTTGAATTACAGAGCTCTGGCACCTTAGAATCTTCGAGTATGAAAGTTCATCGATGCCATTACTCTTTCATTTATTTACTCTCACCATTAAGGTTTGTTCTTAGTTTGACCATTAAAAATATTTCTAAATGACATGGTTGTTTACTTAAATATTTTCACATTTTTAATCTAAAAGGAATCACGTGATTTCCAAATCATCTTTATATTTATTTAAATGATTAAATTATCTGTTCAGATCTGTGAGTGTAGAAAAATGTAGACACAGCACCATTGTGCTAGGAGCTGTGGAGACCACGGTTCATGTGAACCACTGTGAGCACTGCATCATCATTACAGCTTGTAGGAGAATAAGTATAAGGTAAGACCTGCGTTTATCATTACAGCCGTCAGAAGGTTTTGAAAAAGGGGGGGGGGGGTGGCATTTGTATATCCCAACAAACATTTTTTGGGTTATCTGAGGATATGCATTCCTCATTCCTCATTCGGCGAATCTCAGTTGTTCTTGAGGGTGGGGGTAAGAAGAGTGAATGATAAACATTGTGAAATGCCTCTGTCATGCATATATGTGCCACAGACTAATTGCTCGTGCTTTGGGGGGTCCGGGGGCATGCTCCCCCGGGAAAATTTTGAAATTTTGTGTGCTCTCAGGTGCAATCTGAACCATTTTTTAGCACCAATTCCTTTATATAAAATTTCCTGGAATTTCAAACACATAAAGAGGGATGGGGGTGTGGGATGTTGGGGGTGGTTGAACATTCTGAATTTCAAAGTCTGCGAACCTTACGCACCCTAGACACTTTGTGGAAAGCCAAAATATATGTGGATATGAGCACATATATACTCTGAAATTGGCCCATTGAAGCTACGCAGTCGTGCAGCTGTTTAAGATCATTTACTGAGCATTCACACTCAGCATGATGTTGGGTGTACATCCCAGCTTGAGCAGGGTAAAAATGTTAAGGAAAAAGACAAGCTTGCAAACTTCTACAGATTCTAGTCATGTAAATGTTGTAGAAATCAAATGACTGTTAAGTGTAGTATGTTGATTGATCACACAATATAATGTGATCATCTCTTTTGTTATATGCTGCGTGATTCTGACTGTCACAATAAGCGCAGTGAGATATGCATGTTGAGCGCTTCGTGACTCAATCAAAAATAAATTAAATCTGTTGTAATAAACTTTTTTTGGTTTTATAGAATCATTTGCTTTTTCAGATGTATACAAATTTAAGTATCTATATATATTCTGAGCATAATTCAAATTAACACGGTATCTTTATGAATTAGATATATGGAATTAAGATGGATTTTGAAGAAGTTATACACACTGTATATAAACGACTTGCTCACCAATAACCCAGTGGACTAGACCATACATGATGTGTCAACATTTATAAAACTGTAAATTAGTAGGTGTAGTCAACATAGTTTGTTGCATAGTTTGTTGATCTGAAAACACCCAACCCCCCACCCCACCCCCTGTGGGCCCCGACTGCTGAACATATATTAAACCTATCTCTATAGCTAAGAAAATTAACCTATTACATGCATTTTGTAAATTAGAAACCAGTTATTGAAAATGTTAATGTTAGCTTTCCTATAATTAAGATATTCATTTTTCAGCGGATCATCCAATTGTACTTTGCATCTCCTCACCCCAAACCGCCCTCTAGTCTTCTCTGGGAACTCTAATCTTGTGCTGGCCCCGTATCACACATACTATCCAAAACTAGAGCAACATATGGATGCTGTGGGAATTGGACCTGAGCTTAATGTGTGGGACAGACCACTTCCAATAGGTTTTTGTGGATTCCTTTATTATTATTTTTTTTTCTTTAAATATTGTATGCAATGGATGTGATAAAAGATAAGACAGAATCAAAATATGAATACCACATCATTATTTGCTTTTGCATTGTTTTTGTTATTTTCATGTGGATATTTGAAAATCTTCAATAACATTTGTTAAAGAGCTGTATCATCCAATCTTTTACAAGCATATTCAAAAGCATTGGTTTCTGTTTAACTGAGGTTTTATTGTTTATTGTTTTTCATTTAAAACAGCCTTGCACTATTTTAGGCCCAGACCATCATGAAGACAATCCAGTTTGGGAACTTCTGAGTCCAAAGAACTTCTGCCTGTTTTCTATTCCCTTTGAAATGGAAGGAACAACAAAAGTATGTTTTCATTAGTTGTTTCTAGTGTTATAAACTACCAGTTTCAGAATATGTTTACTTAATTCCAATGATCAACTTGGGATTTGGCTGTTAACTATTTATTTCATATTATATTATTGTTCTTTGTATAGGATATGCCTGGAAATATACCAGCAAAGTACCAAAAATCACTGGCTATGCGAGAAGAGCAGATGGTCAAGTGGCAGAAGATTGTGAAAGATGCGGGACTTACAAAAGACCAGCGACGCCAACTTCAAACTTTTGTAGAACAATCATTTCAGGTATTATTATGTACTTTTCTAATTATCTTAATCCATGTCTACACAGCTTACCATTTTGTTCTTGAAATAAGAAAACATTACAATATGAAAGTGGTGAGTTTCTTGAGGACATCCCTGTTTTTTATTTCAAAATCGTAAGTTATAGCTACAACTAATCTCTTATATTTATTAATGTAGATGGTATTCTTTTGTGTTGATTTGAGTAAGAAATAGTTCGAGGTAATTCCATTAAATGTATTAAATTAGAATGGTAAAAAAGTGGTATTTTACTGTAACTAACTCTAGAGCTGGCTACATGATACTGGTATGCGAAGAGAACTGGATGCTCTGTGTACTAATAGCAATAAATGTAAGCAATTTATCCAACATTCTGGTGAAGGCTTTTACTAATAACAAGCATAAATGGTTGATTGTTGACTTTGCGTTGGATTTTATTTTTTATCAAATGGTTCATTTTGATTGTTCAATAGCTGTTAATTGCGTTTAGAATTTTATTATATTTTAGTTGAATTTTAATATT
Organism: Streblospio benedicti; assembly: GCA_019095985.1. Lineage (NCBI taxonomy): Eukaryota > Metazoa > Annelida > Polychaeta > Spionida > Spionidae > Streblospio > Streblospio benedicti. The sequence continues at coordinate 22,281,496 of CM032660.1, read as the reverse complement.
TGTTTGGTGTGTGCTTTATTTCATCAAATTAAAATTAGACTTCATCTTGTTAAATGTTCATCAGTTTGTGACAGTTTGCTATGTTCTGATGCATTCAGCTGAAGTAACAGATTAAAATTAGACTTCATCTTGTTAAATGTTCATCAGTTTGTGACAGTTTGCTATGTTCTGATGCATTCAGCTGAAGTAACAGATTGCTATGTACTGATGCATTGAAACTATGTATCATGGTAGTTTGCAAAACATTTTAGGACAGGTAGTAACTATTGTCAATATTGAGAATAAATCATCACATGTCCTATATCAAACTTGTAAATTGTTTCTTTTGTATTTTTATAACTGCCGTTGTGCTTGTTAAACTTGAATTCAGAGAGTAAAAATAAATTATTAATAATTTCAAGGTATCAGGGTGATTTTCAATGTAAAATAATTAATTTGATAGGAATTACATGTAGCTATGCTTCAGTTACCCCCAAATTCAATTTGTAACTGTTTAAGAAAAACTGGTCCAATGGGAAATAACTGTGATTTCACCAATGGTATTAAATTTAATGACTGCTTTATATTTAGGAATGGATGGAAAGAGAAGGCTTCAAAAGAGAGCTTGATGGCCTTGCAGTAACTGCATCTACATTGAGTGCAGCTGCTGCCAGAAAAGCGTCAAAATCTGATACATCATAGCAGCTTAAATCCTTAAAAATAAACCTCATACGCAACTCTCAAGATGACCATTCTGCAGCTGAAGTTGCTATCGGTCTTTTGTATAGATTAAACATTTACCATTACTGTAACATTTTTTTGTGAAAAATAACTTCAATGTGTTCATTATCTTTAAGAATTGTACAGGCATGAATTACACATTACAGTGACATTACATAACATTATTGTATCTGATGTACACAATACTAATACTGTGAAGCTTGATCTGTGTTATACTTTGAAAGACTTTTGGAAGATTTATGTAGAGATACAAACCATTGAACGAGATTAGATTAAAATAAAATGTGGTAAGAATATTAGATGAGGTCTGCTCAACTCTGAAAGCAATATCTTAGTGACAAGGGTTTGTTTTTTTGCTTTTCTTACGCATTGGTCATGGATTTTGCAATGTTTGAGAATTTCATGGCATGTGTTTATGTGGTGCATTATTTCGCTTAAAGTAAATAAAATGTTTTATTGTAATATGATTAAGAAAATTATATTTGTCTATTTTCTAAAATAGAATTTTGAGATGAATATGGAACTTTTGTATTTCCAGTCAATAGCGAAGATACATGTAGTTCATTGTTTTCTTCTGAAATCAAGCTTACATTGTAATTGATCAGCTTTATGCCCTATATTGTTTCAGGATATTTGTGAAATTGTGAAATATTTTGTACTACAGTACATATAGTAGGTATGTCAAGAGATGTGTACTTTCCAGTCTTGCATGAATTAATATTTTTCTCATGATGAACATATCAATAGAAATCTCTAGATAATCATTAAATGAATAGATAGCAGTTAGAAATACAATGTTATTCAACGAAATTAACATGTCTGAGATTTATTCTCAGGTATGCTTGGTGCTTTTTTTCAACATGTAGTGTCATGAAGGTTAGAGCCAAATACAAGACTCTTTTTCTGTGATTCCTTATTTGTATTCTGTGATACAATATGTTACTTCATAATGAATAAATACAAAATCACAATTATTTTTGTTACTTTTTCATATCATAATTTGAATTTTTGTTTAAAGAGCGATTTGTTCATAAGTAAGAATTTTTTGTTTCCACCAGGCATTGGCCTATGTGTAGTAAACTAATAAATAAATCTGTGATTTGCTTTATTTCTTAGTAATCCAGTTTTTATATAATAGATTACTAATAATCCGATTAGATATACAAATCTTACACCATGACGTCACATTTGAACTATGACCTCTAAAGCTTATTAAAATGTATTTTGCACAGCGAAAGCAAACCTGCCTAACATTTTGAAGATTAAAAATATTAATTGAATATATATGGTGGATCTCGCAGTTGCAACAAATATTCATTTAGCTATTAATCTAAGTCTGCCTTGTATTATCAGGGCCGAGTTGCGTCACGTTATTTCTTAGAACAGCAAGTGTGTTTGACTTCTAAAATATCGCAAATAATTTTTAAAATACAATTTGCTTGAAATTTTGTAGACTCCGCAATGTAAACAAAGGGGCAAGGCTTGTGACATGGTGTTTGCATATATGTTAATTAAGACATTAAGTATAAAAGATCAAATGACTAGATTAACTTATATAAGAGGATTGCATCATTTAAGTCAATTTACCAAATTTCAAAATGTTTGATGAAGTCGTTGGAAACTTATAGCCACTTATAGCCCCTTACAAAATACATGTAGTGACATCTTGTAGGAGGGCTCATGACTAGCCATCATAAACACGCATGTGTGACCAGCTAGTTTGAAAATCAAAGATGGTGGAATGTGTTGTCAATTCTTGAGAAAAATGGTCTGTATAATGTAACAGTATATATTGGGTTTTATGAGTGATAAAGAATGAGATATATATAGCAGGAAGACCCTGTATGTTTAGAAACTATTTATGGTTAGGGATTCCATTCGGACAGCCAAAGCTATGAAGCAAAATTCAGTTTTTATAACTTCCTTGATGCATTTTATTTAGGAAATTCATTCTATTTGATACGTGATACAATTGTATAGTTTTCTAAATTCAAAATAAAGACAATCTCCAATAGTTCTTTAACTTAATTACATCCATTTCACTTTCCATTTTGCCATATCACTCCATTTTGTTGTAAAAACTCTTATTTTCTGACTTCTATTTAAAAACTAATGTCCCACTGTCTTTCACTCCTTAAATCTTTACAGGCTAAAACAGGAAATGGTGCCACTATTGCAGTTTAGACAAAAGCCTAAAATCAGCTAAAGTTTACTAAAATTGATGCCTGATTCTCACTGACATGTACCGGTAAGTAAGACTTCCATCTTGGAAAATTCGCACTTACTTTTTTATTCTAGGCTGCAGTAATAGTGATATAGTACTAACATGCCAGAAATTGTTAAATACCATGATCATTCCATAGTTACTGTCTTTATATCTGCAATTATATTTGAGGATATCTGTGATGTAGTAAACGAGTACTTTTCACCACCAATGAAAATGTTTGCTGTATTTCATGTACAAGATGTGAATGCAATGTGACATTGTCCAAATCTAAAGAAACTGCTGCTGTTTTTGAGATTGCTTTTGAAGCTATTTTCTTCTTACTAAGATGGTCTCCTTCACAAGCTTCCGTGAGATCTGGAACAAAATAATCATTCTTAAAATTGGATTTCGAACAATAATGTTTCTTGATTTATGAAAATGCAGGGTAGTTTCTTGAATTTATAGTATATAAGTTCCACCATTACATTTCAAACAAACAAGTGGGAAGTGTCTCTGAAGTTAGAAGTAAGTACTTTCCTGCATGAAAATGATTTACCGGTATAAAGATTAGAGGATTCGACTTAAGTTCAAAGGGAAGTGCTGTTGGAGATGGGTACAGTGAGAAATTTAGTGTTATTGTTGGAGTACATCAGTATTCACTTCTTAGTCTACTACTATTCATAATGGTCCTAGAAGCTCTCTCTCGTAAGTTCCGCACAGGGTCCCCTTGGGAACTGCTGTATCCTGACAACTTCATCATTTTGACTGTTAAAGAGTTATCAGAAAAGGTGCACACCTGAAAGATGGGGATGGAAGTCAAGGGACTGCATGTAAAAATGGGCAAAACCAAGTGTCTGGTCTTTGGGTCACACCTAGACAATAGACAATTACTCAAAAGTGGAGAATATCCTTGTGCTGTATGCCTGTAGGGAGTAGAGAGAAACTCCATTAACTGTGGAAGGTATCTATGCTGGGTACACAAACGGTGTAGTGGAATTGAGGGTGTTCTCCCGAGACGTGGGCAGCATCCTCCAGTACTGTAAATCGCATCAGAAAAATAACAGAGCTATGATCCACTGGATGTGTGGTGTGAAGCCTAATGATGATACCAGTACCAAGAGCCTTCTGCAGAAAGAGTGTATCACAGATATTGATTGTGAGCTTTGTAAAGGGAACTGAGATGGCTGGCTGCAAGTAAAGCAAGAAAACTTGAAATAGAAGGATGGAAAGGGAAGACCAAAACAGACTTGGGATGTGGTCGTGCAGAAAGATTGAGTGCGCTTGGGTATGGGTCTGATAGAGCCAAAAGGCTTGGAGAGGAGGGTTGAGATGTAGACTAGGCAGCCAGACCAAACCCTCTGAATGAGGAATTAATAGGGCCTGCTCACATAAACTTAGGATTTGATAGAATGATATGAATCACCTGTAACCATGGTGTTGCCGACGGATGCCATGTGTGAGTTGCAGACGCGCGCTAGCTGCATCAGGAAGGCAACAACCTCATCAGCGAGGGCCGGGAATGCTCTGGAGATGCGCACCACCGCAGGGAGGGTCGGCAGGAAGAAGTCGGCACGCTTGTCACTCGATAACACTGACAGGGAAAATGATTTGAGTATCATTGATGAAGTCAAATATACATTGTATGTTTGAACATAATTTTGTCAACATTCTTATTTTTCGTTCCATTTATTAGGACATTAATGAAGGATTTGATATTTTTATTGTTATAATTTTCTATATTGGTTTAAATAGCCGTGGGTATCTCTCTGCTAAGACAATCAAGCAATTCCAGTCTGAGCTGCATGGGTGGTATAATATGTACACCTTGCAATCTTGTAATTTGTAAAGAACCTCTGAGTATCTTGTAATTTGTAAAGTACCTGTGAGCATTGTAGCCATTGTATTGACAGCCAGTTTTGCCACACTCATGGACTTTGGCAATGCATACTGCAAGCTCAGGTGTGACACAAGCTGAATAGCAAATATCTGAAAAGAAAGAAAAATTATAAGATTCAAAACTGTGTGAATAAATGTTGACAAAGTATCTGTATGTGTAAACATCGATATAATCATGACATTAGCTTAAGATTAAATGCATCACTCCATAGTCATAATGAGTGCATTATCTCTCAACTCCCATAACTACCCACACACATTATTTTTCAACCTTCCATAATCATATAGGCTAATCCAAATGAAAATGAATATTTGTCACAAATTGACTAGTTACACTACCAGTACTCAAAACCATAACGTAATGGTTCTAACCCATGTGATTATCTCAAACAGCCAAATTCAGCAAACCAGTATTAATATACTAATACCTTACAGTAATTGGTGCAAAGAAAGTAAGAAATTGCTTTATTCATGTATATGAAATTATAACTGCCAATCAATGATATAAATGATGCACCACACCTAAACCCTAGTTACTGTGATACCCTGGCCCATGACAATAAAAAAAAATATTTTTAGCTAACTATTTACTTTCCAACACCAAAATCTAGCCACGTCTTGAGTATTTGGTCGATGACATTTTTGGCAACTACGTATGAAATGACTAAATAGTACTACATGTACAGCTTTTATTGATTTACTACAGGCCTAAATCGGGACATCATGTGTAAAGTCACGAATAATACACAGATATTACAGGGAAACCGGGGTAAGGCATGCCAGCATATGCATTTCACGGCACTATGGCTTAACAGGACCCTGGGTTAGTGTAGTGCATCAAATGTTTTTGTATTGTGTAAACAATTGTTTTAAAAGGTGTAAATAGTGAGTTGGTGAAAATGAAGTTAGACAGAGGCAAAGAAGGCTTACTATATAGTTATAATTTTGGTGGACATTTAAATTCTAATAAATGATAATTAATGAAAATATAACAAGCATGGGATCAATTGATTTTTTTAATGTAATCAAAATCAAATCACATAATTCTACCATCTATTATTCTTATATCAAACTAAAGATCAACCACTTCAATGCAGATCATATGATAAGGCTCATTAAAACTTGCTCTGTAATATTATCTTAAAAATATATTCCAGATATGTTTAATGTGAACGACATCTAAAAAATTACATAATGTATTCTCATAGTATTATTGGTAGCTAAATAAAAGAGCTTTCGACAAACGAGCCATATGAGTTATGAGGAGGAAATGAGTGTTGTCTTATGAGTGACTTGTATTGATTTTGCATGCACACTCTTCAATGATTTGTTTTATCAAGTTCTCCATTAGTTTGGATAGTGGATATGATTTAATTAAATAAAAAAAAAAGAAGTCTGCTCAAATTAACTTGTAAGTCATGAAATATAGGTTAAAACGGATGAAACAAAAATACAATTGATCAGAAAATTTGCAAACGTAAATGAGAATAACTTTCATTGCTCACTATCATTGTATATATTTAGAAATTAAACATACCATTTATAACTTCATTCATAACTGTTGATATTATGCTCAGAGTGTATATTTCGCTCAAAGGAGCAACTGTCAACCTAAATTAAGACATTATTTTGTTGGCTTTAACGTTGTTTGCTTTGGTGAGGTTTGCCTGTCTTGTGGATCAATGCTCATGCTTTTATATGAAGATTACATAGAAGCTACAAATAATATGTAAGATCTCACACAACTGTTTGTTTTCTCAAAAGTAATAGGATCTGTGTTATATAAATAAGTATTCAGTTATGCTTGATTTTTTACTTACAAATGTTGTCTGGACAAGATCAAAATGAATACTGTCTATCTTACCTTGTTAAAAAGTAATCCTAAAGGTGTTGATTAATCATTATTTCTCATAGATGGAATTTATGCACTTATGGATTATTACATATAATGATAATTATTATCTAGTGGATTGAGAAATTTTCATCATTGTACCAAATATCTAAATGGATCATGTACAACAGTATTAACCGTTAGGATCGCTACAATGGTCACATAAGCAGACAACACAATATCAACTATCACAGCAGATATGAAGACAGGATTTTCTTTTGACAAGAACTTCAATATAAATGTGAGTTTTTGCACATATATATCATGGATCGATTCTCAATTTTTATTTGATGATTGGTTATATTACTAACTGTTTTCAAAATGAATCTTTACATTAAAGACAATGAATTATACAATGAATTTAGTATGTGTACCTGATTTAAAGAATTGTTTGCAAGCGCATTAAGTATTGTGTGAAAAATGAAGACTGGACTGGATAGTTTATATATCAATGACTAAATTTCAAGACTTATCATTATAAGAAGTGTCAAGATGAGCTATCTTGATGGATATGAGATGAAAGAGCACCATAGGTTCATATTGACAAAGTCAAGAATCTATTTATTGCACAATTTACGGCCAACAGAGTCACTATGGTCTGCTCTCATAGCAAAGGAAGTGCTCAGTCCAGATATGGTTGATGACATCAAGGTAAGTATTACTGAAATCTAGAACTACTTTAAATTGACCTGTACTGCATTCAATCATATCAGAACATTTGATTTTAAATTATTCAGTTAAGTGATTTGATTATGAAAACTATAAGCTTATTGGTCATGCTTTTGTGTTGTTTTACAATGAGAATGTAAATATCAAAATTCAAACTAACAACATATTTCTATGCATGTTAGGGAAATAGAACGACAAACGAGAGAGTGGGACAGTTACTAGATATCTTGCCTACTCGTGGGCCAGAAGCTTTTGATAAATTTTGTGAATCTCTGCTTGAATGTGATCATGCACATGTAGGAGACTACCTCAAAACTGTAGAAGGTAATGTGTTTGCTCCTTTTACAGTCACACAATGCTATGCACATGATCGTAATGAATGAACATAATGGGTGCATACAATTAACTTCTGTGACCAAATAGAGATATCAATATCTTATAACTAATTTCTCATTACAATCATAGCCATTTGATTATACGTTGAAAGCATATCAATTTCAATCAAATGACTATAATCAGCATAATGGTATTCCCATAATTTGCACAACATATACAAAGAAACCATTTCATGATCCTAGGATTATATATTCTCAAAATTTGTGCAGCATATACAAAGAAACCATTTCATGATCCTGGGAAGGAAAGGACTGAATGAAATTGTGTATGCAAAATAGATAGTTGGGTTGTATCAAAATTCATTTACCCCATCAATAATTAAAATCAGGTTTCAGTGTTACAAAATTTTATAATTTTGAATTGTTTATATTGATTATAGATGTCCAAAACTTTTAAACTATATGTAGACCTTAGATAAGCAAAGGCTATTGAAATTACATGTAATAGTATCATGAGAATGTAGGTATAAGCAAATAAATTAAGAAAGGTACACTGAATAATTTTCAAGGATAAGTGTACAAAATCAACATATCATTGAAAAACATTTGACTAACAAGTGCGACTTTTCTAGTATGTGTGCAAGCAAAGACACAATCATAGATAAATTGAATCATGATCTCAAAAATCTTCTTTTAATATAGTAATATAAAGTTTCTTTGATTTAGCCACTGACCAGTTCCGTACAGACATCAAACCTCACTGCCAAGATTTCTCTGAACATACGCTTGAGAGATTTGTTACAATTTTTAAAAAGCATACACCCAAAGTTCAACGATTTGCAGAAAGAAAATTTGAACTTGTTCTTGAAGAACAAGAAAGGGATCTGGACAACAAAGAAGCTGAGGTACTGAATATTTTTGTTTTTTAATTGTTAGCAGTTAACAATTATTTAGCTTCCAGGTCATTACATTGCACCATAAATACACATATGGATTCAAATTTCACATAGTTTTAACTGTTTAAGCAATGGTGTCTTTATTTAAAATACTTACATGTACATGTACTAAATATGCACATAATCAAATGCATTCCTTGTTCTTGTACTTCATGATGATTGTTATATTTTGGACGTCCCTTCCCCTACATCCAAATAACATCTAAGATCTTTATTGCAATAAGTATTTACACAATACAGATTCGTGATTTGGAGGGAAAGAATAACATGCTACAGTTAGAAGTTTCACAACTGAGAAGCTTTCTAAATACTTGCTATGAAACAAGTGAATCATTATCAAATGAAGTTAAGCAGGAATTTTTGTCCAGATCATTTCTAAATGAAGAAAAAAAGCATCTTGAGAACATGAAATCTTCAGTCAAGGATGTTGCTGGTAAATCAAAGCTATGATTTCACATTGGCATTACATTATTCATATGATCCTAACTACCAAATTATCATAAATCTTTTTCTCCTCCAAGGATTTGAAAAGGTGCTTGAATTTTACAACAATATGCAGACAGTACTAGCATTTCTGGAGAAATATGCAGGTATGAAAGATCCAAAGACACTAGAACAAAAGAATACTTCACCAAATACGTCCCTTAGTACTGATGAAAGTGGCAATAAAAGCAGCAGGTCAACAAAACTAAGTGGTAAAGGAAGAACATTGAATGAAAAAATGCAGATCATAATCAACCTGATTACTTCATTAAATGATAATATGGCAGGCAGAACAATGATTCCCACTATCAAGGTGAATAGCTAATTATTGTCAATATACAGTATGAAGTTCATTCATCATCGTTCAAAGATTTCAGAAGCATTAGCTGAAACATTTTTATTCATAAATGTTATAGTAATCTATTTGTACACATTTTTTCTTTATATAAACTAAAAGTACTTTATATGCAGGTTAAACCAGTCCTGGATACACTTAACCAGAAACTGCAAGATTTTTTTGGTGATGTATTTCAAATTAAGGATACATTTAAGGCAACCCTGAGACAGAAGAGAAAGATGGATGGTGAAATACTTTCTCTAATGCACAACTTCCAGGTATTTTTTTTTCACATCAGTAGTTAATGATCTTATTATATTAAAGGTGAAAAATGTGAATGGCATAATTAAAGTACAAATATTCTGTTTTAATAGGAAATCCGGAGGCTTGAAAGGGAGTTGAAAGAAAAACAGACCCATATTCAAGACCTACACAAACACAGCCAGCTTCTAAAAAAGAAAACAAAACACCATAAGAAACATACTGATCAGGTACAATATAAATATCAATGTAACATACTTGTATTACTGACACTTTGTTTTTTAATTCAATTATTCAACAAATCCTTTGTCTCAAATTTTGAAAAACAGTCATGATTTATATACAAAACGATTTGCAATATCAATGTCACAATGTAATTACTTATGTACAAAACATTAATTGTAGGAATCATTGTGCCATGTCAAAAACTCTACAGTAACACTTTTACTCACAGGTTCAAATTGAAATAGAACAAAAGAAAATCCAGCTACGGGAAATTCAAAAACATCTTGAAAAAAATTGCAAATCTGCTGATGTGAGGCTTCACCAACTGCTTCACCTATTACCAGATCTTGATGATCAAGATTTCCTGAGATCAGATACAGAAATGACATCTGATGCAGGGTCATCAATCGGTCGATCTGGTTCTGCAAGAGCCCGGATAGCCTCAGAAGACCTGACAGGACGAGCAAGCAGAATAGCACAATTAAAAATGCTAGCTGTGGGGTATGAAAGAGAAAAAACAAAAATACCACCTGGTAAAGAGGAATTCGGTGTAAAAAGTGATAGCGATGACAAAAATAATAATATACCATTAGACCATACACTAGAGCATACAGTTAATGTTAAAAAGGACATAGGTTCTCATGCTCCAGCAGGAAGGTTGCTAAATAGGCCAACCAAATTAAAACTTTCAGGACCTGTTTCTCAAAAGCAGGAAGTGACAGGTACTGTGAAACCTAACTCTAAAATCCTCAGTTCATCTGACAACGAGGTGAATAAAAATACACCAGCTGTTGAAAAGGACACTAGTAAAAAATCTGAAAATAAGGATATTTCAGAAATTGACAGATGGCTTGCAGACCAAGAAAAGGATAATAAACGTAAATTGGATGAGAAGCGTAAACTAAAAGAGACAGAAGAACAGCAGAAAAAGAAACATCATGAACAAGTGACTAAAGGCAGGAATAGTCTTCATGCTGCATTAACTCGAAAAGAAAGTGAGAAAAGAATGGATATGAAAGAAACAAATTCACCATCTACGAGTACAAATGCTAAGTCAAATGACGTAAAAGACCGAGTGAGTAGTGGAGCTGGAAGTGAAAAGGAAAAAGGTTGGTGGGAAGCAAACAGTGGCTCCCCAAATTCAAACACACATGAATTACAAAATTCTTTACAAGATGTTTCAACTGAATCCAATACCCGATTACAAATGAAAGAAACATCTAAAAGAGAGAACACAATTAACAAAAAACTGGATAATTCATCAAACAAAGGTGTACTAAAACAATCTCATAATGCTCTTCACAATGAGAAGAGTGCATCCACTGTTAAACATAGTAATGTAAAAGGGACTGAAGGAAGTACAAACCTAAATATGATGGAAGGTGTTGGATTCGGTTTGATGGACCCACGAGCAAGTAAACTGAAGCAAAGTTATTCTAACATGCTTAAAGAAATGACTTCAGGAGATTTGGGTTCAAAATCTAAAAAGAGTAGACAGTCTCTAGCATGTAGTAACATAGAATTACGGTTACCCAGCAAATAGAAAAAATGTAGATTATTAGATGGATTAGGCAAGGCTCTGTAGGGGCTAACACCTAATCCAAATTAAATGAGTAAACATGATTGGTACATGTATGTAGAATCAGTAGGGCTTACATGTGTTTGGTGTTACATGAAATTGTAAAACGAGTGATTCATTTCAACGTCTGAAAATTTTCATGTCCATGCTGTTGAAACACATGACTCTTACTGATGAATGCTGGGACATGAGGCTCACATTTCATGGAAGCACTATGATTTCTACATAACATAATCATGCTTACGATATTTGATTATACTTCAGAAGATTATAAGTCTTAGTTATTTCAGTAATTTAGAAAACTTGTTCAACGAATGCTACTGCTTAATATTAATTCAATATGATTCGAACCGAATCAATTTTCTATTACTCAAGCTGTGATATTATTAACTTTACATACATATGGACTTCAGAATCTCATATCGAACATCTCAATGACATTCAGTAGTTACTTGTCTATGCAGATTATTGTGAGATAGTATGTGCAAACTTCTGAGCCACAACCCTGAAGTTCAACGTCAAGATAATGAACAAATGATAAAATTCATTTAAAAGCATAAGCTGTGATATATTAAAATCATTTGCTCCTGATTGAGTGTTGTGTATGTGTTTCTATGATATGGACGTATCTTTAAGGAGCTGATTCTTCGCATGTGTGCAATAACCGCAACGGTAATTGTTTTCAGATGAATCCTGTGTTTGCAAGGAGTATTTTATGTGAGTTATGAGTATTTGATAGCGTGACTTTCATTTTATATATTCCAAGAGGTGAGAAATGTAGATGGTGAAAAATAAATATAATACTAAAAGTATTTGTAATAAATATAAGAATTAAAATTTCTACTTGAGTAACATTTTTGAAAAAACTAATAAGAAACAGTAATATATATACATACATATAGAGAGAGACCACGTCAAAGACAGGTACAATAGATTTATAGCAATATCTAATGAGTTACAGAATAGACTAATAAAGACTAATAAGGGCCAACAACATAATACCAAACAGATTTTTACGTTGGTTTTATATACAACTTGTTACCGAAGCCCTTATCAGTGAAGTCATGCTTTTCATATAAATCTAGGTAAATATCTCAACTCCATCAATATAAAATTGTTGCAATTAATACAGTACAGATTGCGTCAGAAGGATACAGAAGAAAATTTTCGAGGGTTACGTTTTGATTCCTTACGATTTTTTCCTATTTCTTCTTATTGTTGCGTCTATTACGAACGTAAAAACGTTCTGTAGCTTCTGCAAATTACGGCTTTCTTTGTAACTCGCCTGAAGTTACGTTTATTCCGATTGTTCTGCTTATATTACGCATTTTACGGAGGTTCCCGTAATAAAAAGAATTCTTCTAAAAAGTTCAAAATCACACCGACATTTTGAGATATTTTCATTTCATTGGGTGTCTGTACGGCATCCGCACTTCCGGCTTCATTTTGTGGCGGGAATAAACAAGAACGGCCGAACAAATCCGACTATTTATGAGCGAAATATGGGCGCCATATTGACAGGAAGTATGAGAAAATGTTCTGATTATTATGTTTTTTTCTGTTTATTTCGATAATCATAAGTGTCGTAGTTTCAGTGATTGAGCAGTTCCAAGAAAACCGTGATAGCCGTAACTTTGTTTCGAATTGTTGCAAATTATTACGTTTTTTTACGCTGATTTCCCTAATTTCGTTACGATTCTGTATCCTTCTGACGCAATCTGTAATGTAACAAAGATGACCCACCATTTTGTCGATATGTGGTTGACTAATAAGTTCTGGGATGAAGTCCAGGCAGATATGCATAGATGGTATTCCTGGGACTGTGACAGCCAAAAGTTCGCTTGGATAGCCCTTCAATAAGATATACATGTTCAGTAAAAAAAAATCAAACAAACAACAAGGATTTTACTTTTCATCCATACAAAATTAAATACCCAATATAATAACATTATTAAAATGTATAAAATGCTCACTTGAAAGTGTACAAGTTTGGCAAGATTAGGTTCTGCAATGTACATGCGGTGTAGCTGTGAGCATATAAGGCACTGAACTTCTCTCTGGTTTGAAAGAAGGCTGCTACTTTCATCCTAGCCACACACAAAAAACAGAGGAAACAATTTTGACCATTATTGACTAAAATATAAATTGATACATTCTATAACATAGATACAGGAACAAAACACAAATCACGACATAATAATTTGGGCGCTGACATCAAGTCATAAATATTGTGGTAATTGTGAGCTGATAAAACACCCAGCCTGACTTCAAGAATGTTATTTACTGACACAATTTTCATTCCACTACTTTTTATTACTTCGGTGCGATATCCCATCTTGAGTTTGTGAAAGAAGATACAGATACAGATACCACATCACAATTTTTCTTCCTTCAGTAATAGATACTAATACTGAAAATTATTAGAAATGATTTAAAATTAAATGCTGCACGTAACAACAGGTTTTGTGCTTCTATGTAACTTAGAAAGATTATTACTGTAGTTAATCTTTTCATTATATGTAAAATAGCCTTTATGGTTAGAGTGTAAGTGATATGCAAATGTCTCTTACCTTATCAAATATCTATATTAGCAAATTAGGTTGCACATTATATTTCTTCTATCTGCATTACTTAGAAACAAAAATCGTTTTCTGCGGGTGCGGCATTTTATCATTTTTATCATTCAATTAATTTTTGTAATAAAGGTCTACGGAGAAAAAAACAATTTTATTCCTCTCTCTCTCTCTCTTTACAATGGCAAGCAAGCTCCTACCACTGTTATGTAGTGACATAGCTGAAGACAGGTTTTACAACCTTAAGCTTCCATTTGACTATATCAGGGCCACTTGATATAGTCAAATGGAAGCACATAGGGTTGTAAAACCTGTCTTCACCTATGTCAATACAGTGGTAGGAGATTGCTTGCCATAGAAAAGAGAGAGAGAGAAGAATAAAATTGTATCCACAAGTAAAATTGGGGAAAAAAACATATATGGAGAAAAACACTTATGGTAAGGCCCAAAATGTTCTTGCATTAAATTACTGTCAAGACAATAATCATCAAACATCTACTGTTATGTGTGGTAGATGAAAAATTTATGTGAAAAACATAATGATGGCTTATAACAATAAATCTGTGATAAGCCAATCTGTCAATTACAAAACACCACAAAACCAAGTATCAATGGTTGGAAATATCTAGCCCCTGGAAATGCTTCTACACTAACAGAAGCACCAGTTTTAGAGACATTCAGTCTGAAAAAATATCAGATTTTTGAAAAAAAATATATAATATAGAATTTATGGCCTCCAAGATTACTAGATAAACCATTTTATTATACAACATATTATATATAAGCATAGGTTTTAGAAACCCACCTGCTCATCAGGACTTCTTGGTAAACAGATTTCAAGTAGAATCTGAACAGCTGCACTTTCTTGAGCAGCAATTAGGGCATTTTTCAACTCCTCTCTCTCTGCATCACTCGATCCTGCTTGCTGATTTAATACAGGTTCTTTCTTACTACTTTTTCCATCTTCTGGATGTGTCTACATAAAAAAATATATTGCAATAAAGATTTTTAAAAATTATACTGTAAAATATTTCAGTTTTCCCTATCAGAAAAATGGAGGATACTGTAAAAAAAAAAGACTTCCCATATGAAGTAAAATATTTAACGTATGTAATAGTTAGATGTTCAAGGACACACTTGAGAATGTTAGTTCTGGAGTCATGAACAATGCCACCGTTTCAGTTGATATATATCCATAAATCAAACCTTAATGAGATGGTTGGCTAAATTGGGAATTGCAAATGGCGGGATGAAAAGGCTGGCTACAACAGCTTTTCAAAAACAGCAGCAACTTATCTGACACATACTCAACAACTATTATGTTGAAATGCACATGAATCAACAAGATCCATTAAATTTTAATTGAGCAAAAATAGCTTCAAGTGAACAATCATTACAGTTTCTATAATTTGCAAGCAATATTAACGCTAAGTGATGTAGCAGAAATTGTTCAAATTAACCATAATAACTACATCGAGTCCTATTATTGCTTGTTTGCACACAGAAAAGAAAGAGGAAGTATGTTAGCCAACACAAAGGCTCAAAATAGTCACATCAAGCTTCCCCATAGAGAAGCACAAACCAAACCACATGATGAGTTACATGATTCACAACATCTATTTTTGCCTCTAGAATCTGCCAAAATATTTGTATGCAAGTATGGGTACACAAATCTTAGAGAGAATAAAAATTTGAACAAAAAAGGGATTGCAATCCAACAAGGCAAATTATCCAAATATTAGCATTCTCATTGCCAGAGATGTACATGTACCATGAAAAATTCTTTGTCTCGTATCTGTTAGACAAGTTCATGCATTGGGTCTGTATGGTAAAAATCTTAGATGACAAATGATATAAAAATAGCACTCCACCACTTTATACCGGATTCAAACATTTTTTTCTCTCACTTTCGTACCAGAAATGACTCTTCAACTGTTCTTTCTAACATCCAAAATCATGTACGAAATTGATTTATCCATTGAATAATACTGAAAGAAACACTGCAGTCTCTTCTATAATAGCATTCTATACTCTGACACCCGTAGAAAATGAAATGAACTACCGGTAAGTATCATAATGTTTTGCATGCACAAGTTGCACTGTACATCAGCTGCTGTACATGTTACAGCAGACAACTATATAAGCGCTATAATTGAGGCGCAGTCCTCATTCCAGACAGATCTGTGGTGAGACAACTATCCTGTATCATGATGCACCCAACAGTTATTCTTTGTGTGCTGGTTTTGGGAGGATCCCAGGCAAAGCCGTGTAAGTACCAGACTTCTTAAACGGTTATATCAACCAATTAATAATTAAATGTAGATGTCTGTGTAATAAAATGTCTGTGTAATATTCTATACACTTTCTAGTGTCTTATGAATCAAGAATGAATAAAAAAAGGTTATCTACACAGGAGACACACTTCCACTTGATCACAAACTTCAATTAGAATCATTAAAAATAAAGATTTCTTTTTAAATTGTGATTACCTGGTAACTTTGAAATTGTGTGGGTCAAAGTTTGTTTCATTTTTTATTGCACTTCTTAAAGGAATTGTACATGAATATTGTTTGTTGACACTTTCAAATACTTTAGCTTAGTAATTACAAACATAAAAGTGCTTAATTGTAGAATGTAGATTATATAATTATAGAAGAATATGCTCAAAATCACAGTAATAGAAATACATGTACATTGTACACATAAGTTTATCAGTTATTTTAAATGTTGTATGCACTATTTGCATGTAGCTGGTCTAAATTTTGAGGGCTTGGGGTTGATCCAACAGGAATTGCTGCAATAAGAGATACTGGAATATAATATTAGAAACAAATAAGTGTACACTCCTGGGTAAGAAATGCAAATGCATCATATTCATTAAGAAAACATTCTTACAAGGTTGCCACAAGATTTCTTATTGCAAATTCCCTGAATTTTCCCTGAGTTACTGCACAATTACATTATATACTAAGAGAATTTCAAGAATATTTTTAAGAGTATTTTAATAGTACAGTAGGAGAGAGATGTCTTATTTCATCCCTTTTAAGTTGCGTAATTTAGAATGAATTAAACATAAGGCGAAATTCATTTACAAATAAAATGCCTAAAATGGTTAAAATACATTACTTTAAATTTGCTTTGAAGATTTCTTAAATTCCCTAAAGCTTCCCCATAGAGAAGCACAAACGAAACCACATGTAATTATATGGTTTACATCTATTTTTGCATCTAGAATCTAGAAAATATACTCTTGAATTAAAATACCTAGATATTTCACTGAATTTGGGGCCCACAGTCAAATTTCCTGAAAACTCTATGCAGAGAATTATTTTTAGCGAAATCCTTGATTATCCTTGGGCAGTGGCAACAATGGTAATATAATAGTGAAAATTCCTATAAGGGAAATTAATAGACAGAATGTTTTCATTTTTTACAAAGATAAACTAACAGGTTTGGTCTTAGCATGTTATGCTTATTAAATTACTTAACCTTGAAATTTTGAAGATACATGTGCCTTAATAACTCAATTTTACTTCAGGCATTCAATGCAATGGTATAGATACATGTAGCATATATATTTTCTATGACTCACAGTGACCCACTACATTTGTTGAGGAAGTTACCATTTCTAATATGATAGGATGAAATTATCTCCCCTAGTGTTTTTTCAGTCAACATTTCAAAGTATACTTTTTATTTCCAGACTTAATGAACTGCCAATGTGACGTTTATCTTAACACTTTATCACCTCCTTATCTAACAGTGCTTATGCCAGGAAAAAAAATACTCAAGTGTTATTATGCATGTTGACACTGACACAGTGCAGATTTACACTTTCAACAGACTCCAGATTTTACAAAAAGCTAAAAAATGTTTTGAGTCTCTTCCAAGACAATCCCAACAAATTGGCTTTAATAATTTCTAAAAAATAGAGATCACATTATGAGCCTTATCTTTTTACTTAAAAATAAAATATTATGATGTATCTATTTGCTCTATAACAAATCTTTATATTGAAACAAATAATTATTGTTATAATTATTTCTGGAAATCACAAATTTAATACAATTCTTAAAAGTTCTCACACAACAGCTTCAACTTTGAAATCCCTGCCATCAAGTACAATAATGACTTTTCAACAACGTATATTACACAATACTTAGTTGTTGTGAAATATCTGTGAAAATGTAATATCCAGGATTTCACAAAAAATCACCAGAAAATGATATATTTCAGAGAGATAACATTATTATTTATAAGTTGCATCAAATGATACAACTCAGTTCATAAAATCTTTTGGATCAAGTTTATAGTGTGCTTGTTTAGTACATTAAACTTTAGGTTGCACACTTATTGGTAATACTTGCATATATCAAATAATTGCTGCTCAGTTAGTTTGAAGAGTAATGTGAGGTTTTACTTGTGTATAAACTTGTCAATGCATTCAGTATCCATCCAATGAATTCAAATTGATATCCTGCATCCTTGCAGCAAGTACTACTATCGGGCCCTGCTATCAGGAGCTGATGGAGGTGAAGAAGATGCCTGGAGCCTTCTTCCCTACATGTGAGGCTGACGGATACTTCTCAAGGTGAGTAGGACAGATGCTGAAGTACTCAGTAACTGACTACACAAAACAAACATTTTATACTCAACCACACAGTCAAGTCAGCTATTTCGAGTGTAACCATCTGATCAAATTCAATTTTAGATTGCAGTGTCACTTTAGCACTGGTCAGTGCTGGTGCGTTGATCCGCATTCTGGGAAAGAGATCATGGGCACCAGAAGGGGACCCGGCCAGGGAAGTGTCAATTGCAATGACAACAAAGGTCAGCATTGATAAATCCATAGTTTGGAGATAAAAGTTTCATTCTTTACTTAAAACAAACTTATTCTATGAATCATGTAATTTCAACTAACTCCATAGTAGGGTCGAAATACGATGCTACAAGAAAATGCAGCCTAAAGTTTGATTACTGTTGCAGTACGCTTCCTGTTTGAGAAGGGCCTCAATACACTAAGACGCCTCAAGAAAAGGAGCATTGACAGTGAAGAAGATGACCGTATGTGTGAAGATGATAATGCCAATAAACTTGCTGAGGTCATTTAATATTTAATTACCAATCTTGAAATGATTTCAATTTCCATATGTTTACACATAATGCACTGAAAAACACTTTTATATAAAATATTCATCAACGTGACTTTGAATACTGCATCAACAGGATCCCTGCTATGCATGTATCTTATAGTGATGATCATAGCATCAAATGCATCAGGACTTTCAGGGCATTGATTTTCAACATTACCACTAACGCTACTTTGTAAGATCGAATTATCATCATAGTTAACCTTCTGTTAAATTTAAGTATTCCTTTTCTCATACACAAAGATTGATATACACTAACTAATCCATATTTTACTGCAGGCTGTAATTGCCATGCACCGTAAACTCTCCGCAATGGAGGAGCTTGTGGGACCGATGGTGAACAATGCCGACCCCAGCATGGCTGCTGAGCTGCAGACCCTCGAGGTGGAGCTCAGTGACTTCAACGAGGATGAGATACGGATGGCTGCATGTCAGCTCTCATGTACGAATACAATTATTTTTTCTTTACAAATTTTCATAGGCAGATCAAAGGTTACTTTTTGTAATCTGGCGCGCTAAGATCACATGCTTCTAGTTTCACCACTCTCCATACTCTGACTTTTCCACATATAATACTTCTCAAAGTATAAATACAATCTCCGTCAGACTAGCAGTACTTAAAGATTTATATCTATACATGAATAATATAAACTGTTGATATACAGATGTTTGTACAAGTTTAATACAGCAAACAAAATTTTATGTTACAATGAAGTAATAAACAGGCTGTGAGGCATTCATCAGCCAGTTCTCAAGAAAACCACTTTGTGTAAAACAAAATTTCTCAATTCTTGGTTTTATGTTCACTTGCATTCTATCAATAAATATATTAATTTTAATACAGTATTACATATAGCAGTTAAGTACAGGGTACTCTTTTTTCAAATTTCAAACTGTGCAGCAATTCCAAATTCTCAAACAGCTTATTGCTTAAATATTGTGACATTAGCCTACAACTCAAAGTGGATCACTTAAGCAAATTCTATACATCATATGGCCTTAATTTTATACTGACCACTGAACCTTTCTTACAGCTATCAAGTCATTGGCTGACCTGGCTAAGTTGCTTCAAGTACCATTGGAAGAGGTGCAGACATTCTACCCGATGATTACCATGGTCGGACCAAACATAATTGGCATTCTCAGAGACTTTCTCACTGTGTTCGAAACAATGGCTCAAATGAACCTCTTCAATTTAAATTAAATTGAACTATGTCATAAGTTAATTTGAAATTATACCAACACAATTATGCTATTCAAGTTGTGATGTCATAGAAAGATCCAAAGATGAACTCACATCATTTATATTACTACTCAAAACATGTAATATGTAACCACGTGATAAATCAAATTCAGATATGTGGAATAAAGAATATTCATATATTACTATTATATACATGTATGTATGCTTAAAATTACAGCTTCTGAATAAGCCATTAAGAACTTTTCCTGAATTGATTTGTTTACTTTTTATATTTGCCTATCTAAAAATGTTATCTCATAACACTTATTCTAAATTGAGAGTGTATTAGACAAATCATGTAACATTGTTTACTTTATACAATACATGCTTTTTATAATCTATGATCATAATATAGAACTATATATAAAGTGCCAAAAAGTTCAATATAATTTTAAACTTATGAATTTGCAACAAAATAAAGATAGCACTACAATGATTTGCTTTTCTGTATCATTTATTTGTTCCTACCATGAAATGCTTTAAACAAGTTAAAAATCTATTACCATATAGAGCAAATGCGAAAGTTTTCGACACCTTTAGGGTGTATGTGGAATTGTCGCTTCATTATGAAAAATGTTAAAATATTTATATTATACGTGTGAATAGCCAATAACAAATGGAAATGTCAACACATGGATTAAGAAATATCTATAGGTGTTTTAAGATCTATAAATCAAGACAGCTTTTTTTCACAATTTCATTTCCATCACACACAAAAAAGTCTCCGTAGAAGACGTGGGCCAGCTAGTAAGATTTTATTTCTTCTGGTGACCCTCATGGTAATCAGTGGCAAAGTCAGACCTCATGCTTGTAAATAAGTCACTCTATGTAAAAGATAGTACATGCATGTGTACAAGTCAACAAGTTGGTATTCACAAATACCAGTGCCCCATCACAATCCTACTATACATGTATGAGGTCTAAATGTGAAAGTGTGTAATGACTCAAAGTCTCAAAAGCTTTTGTGCTGGTGAATATTTCATAACTTTGTATACAGGACTACCGGTAAATTAAAAACAATTTGACAAAAAAAAATGGAAAACAACTTCATAAAATGACCACCAAAGCCTAATCAGTTCTTGTTATAACAGTCGGACCCGTTTTACTCGAGCTCGCATAAGTCGACCACCCCGCCTAAGTAGAACACATTTTAATTTCCCTTCAAACTTATTATTGATTGCTACTAAAAATAACCCGCTTATTTCGACCCTTTTAACTCGAGAAACCCGTGTTATTCGAGCCAAATCTCACTTCCCTTCGAGGCATTAACCCACTTATCTCGACCAAATGAGAATTTAGCGTCGAAATATTCGTCGTTTACACGCAACAAACCGGCGCACATGCTGACCAAACAATAGATCAAAGAACGCTGCCTTACTATGATTTGCTTGGTGGTCAACTTCTCTGATTAATTCTTTGATACTTACTAGTGGTCAACAGCTTTGTTAGTACTTGCGTAATAATGACCAGTCAAGACAAAGGCTTAGTAAACCTCTAACCGCAGTGCTAACACCGAAGTACTAACACCGAAGTGCAAACCATGTTTGTTGACAGAGCCTTCGTCAGAGGCGGGAGGGAGAAACAGCTAGCGGTTAAGAGCTTTGAATTAGTACTTGCGTAACAATGACCAGTCAAGACAAAGGGCTTTGTACAAGTGTACTATTAACCAATGAAACCATAGTAGAAAGCATGTTTCTTTGTGTATGCAGCCATGTTTGTTTAAGGACAAGGTCAGAAGGTCGGAATACTGTTATAAAAACCCAGAACAGCCACTGTCTAACATCACACGTAGTACGAGTACCATAGCGACCACAACACATATTTCTTGCATTATCGCTCATTGGGTTGTTGAAGACATGTTTCTGATAACTCGAGGTTCTGATAACTCGAGGTCATCAATCTACTCCCTTCAAATTCGACTTAACCGGGTCCGACTGTATATATTTCATTCAACTGTAGTTTGTAATAATTCACTATCACTCACCTGGATGTGGTTGAGGAGATATACCCTGGACGCAAGCAGAAAGGCATCCAGTATGCGCAACATCACCTCAACAAGAGGTGGGCAGCGAAACACACGCGGGTCACAGCGCAGCACAAGCATTGGATCGAGTGTGATATCATCTTCTGTGTACGCGCTGTCTGTAGGCTGGGGAACCGATGAAGACGCCCGCAGTGCATTCACGGTCATCACTCGCAATCTGAAGCACATTACAATGACCATTATGTTGAAATTTATGTAATCATGGAATCAATATTTAAGTGCATATAGATGAAATTGAAATTCTTTGATTTTAGAATGAAATTATGTTGCATTCAAAAAGTGTTTAGTGACACTTTGATATGTGATTAGTGTTACTATGAGCAACATATTAATTGATTTACTTACTTTCTAGGCATGACAATGTTCAATTTGAACCAAATTTTCTTTGTCAATTCAATAAGTTTTCTGGGAACAGCAGGATCCAAAAGGTAGTGCAGGTTTTGTATAACAAGATCAGCATATGGAAGAATTTTGCTTGTTTCAACAGATGCTAACTGTTCCAGAAGAAGAAGAGCAAATGATGGACTTTCATGAATTTTGTCATATGCTGAAAATATGTGATGATATTTAAAACATTAGTGAAGCATTTGTAGGAGATTTCACTGAAATAATTCATTGTTTTATACAGGCAGATCAGAATATACCTGTTTGTAAATTTTGCGTGTTACAGGGAAATTGAGAAATTGTTAGCAATGACTCTGCTGGATGATGGTCAATTGTTTCTTCATCAACCCAATCTTCAACAAGACAGAGATGTGGATAATGGGTGCAAAGTAACCTAAAAAAAAATCATTCAATCAATGAAGATAATCAAGTTCATTAGCTATGTTTTATAATCCACAACAATTAATCAACATGGAATACCAAAAAGCCACTTTCAATTCAAGTTGGTTTACTGATAAATGTGTAATGACACAATAGTATACTATTAGATTTATCTAAGACTAAAAGTAAATATTCAACAATGATAAAGCATTGAAAAATGTCATCATCGCATTACATGTACATACACATCTGAAATATAATCTGCTCTACATAATAAAGTTACATTAAATTTGGTGAGGGCTGGCATGAAATATGCCCTAAGTCTTGCATCTTGCAATGGTAACTACTTCAAAGAATCTACCACTGATCAAGTCACTCAAATAATTACTCTATTTACACAATGCACGAAGAAAGAGTTAGTCATCTTGAAATAATAACTTTTCAGTCATTTGCAAGGAAGCAATGATATATAAAATGATATGGTTACCTCAGAAGTGGTGAAAATAGTCCTGCATACAGCTGCTGTTCTTTCTGTGCCTGCTGCAGCAGGTACTTCATTGGCAGCTGAGCCATTAATTGTGGCGAGTATTGGAAAACTGACCGCTTGTGTTGAACTGAAAACACAAAACTAATACATGTACTGGGATATCACAAAAGTACCAATTTACATAAGAGTGCATAATAAGGATCTAAGATGTAAATTTTTTTTAAAGATCAATTCAAACAGACCAATTGACTTCATGTGATTGAGGCAAGTGTCCTGGTAGAGAAGTACATAGTAAACAAGCAGGAGTTGGGCAGTGAGTTTTTCTTTATCTGCACATGGTTGATCCATATCCAGACTTTCTGTCATACTCAGACGCATTGACCTTGCACGTTTGCTTTTAATATGTCTGGAAAAAAATTCTATTGTGCATATTCTAAATACATTGAGTTGGGTTAACATCTGTACTCTAGGTCACTGTAGATTAGGGTCCTCATGAGCACAGGTTTTTCTACTCAAGTAACCCATGAGGACCCTACCATAGATGACTGATGGAAAATCAAAATCACTCATCTTATTCACATGAATACAGAATTAAATACCCTAGTTACAATAAAAAATAAAATGTTCACCGCGCTATAGTAGAATCCTTAAAAATAGCAAGAATTTCTTCTTCCGTAATTGGTTCATTTGTTCTGTCATTTTTTTGCCCTGGGATAATAATTGAATTGACAAACACTTCAATCACAGAGGGCACCAATGGATGTATTGGTGTGGTGCATTCACAAATCTGAGCCAAAATCCAATCCTGTTGTGTAAAAAGAGTTTGTAATGGTATATCAAAAAAAGGCTGTAATCATCAAACATATATGCTGGGTAACTAACAATCAATATCCAAAATAATAAATATCATTACCTTGATGGGAACTTTATGTTTGGAGAATGCCCTGCTTTTCAGAAGTTGGTATACACAGTGAACAGGCAGGTATCCTGGGATACCCGAGTTGAGGTTTTTAGTTACAGCAACACGTACGGCATGTGATGTGACCACTTGATCAGTGAATATTTCTTGTGTGAAAATGGTTTTGATTCTTGCCAAGGAATTAGCTTTAACAGCAGACTGTAAATAACCAGTTTTAAGACTAGGTTTTATAGTAGCTTTTCATATTCATTGAAACTATTCATTTGATTTGAATCAGCTCTAATCAGATATATAAGAGTACATACTAGTTCATTCCTAAATAAATTTTCACAACAGCTGAAAATGTCATTAACAAAACAAATGGTCCCTTTATTCATATTTCTAAGCATTCATGAGTATATTAGTTTACCTTCATGCCTAATGTTGATGAAACTAAATCTGCGATTGCAGTCGTCTGATTACTGTGGAAATGTATTGCTATCAAAAGCAGCATTTCTCCAAAAGTTGCCGATTCTCCAGTCCCTCTCTCAAAGAGAGTAGCATCTCTCATTAACCATTTTAACCAATCTACTGTGTGACGTTCTTGGTCAATTGTGCTAAAAGAAACGAAATCTTTTGTTGTTTTTTTCCGCTTTTTAAATGCATTGATAAAAATTAAATACATGTAGTCATTTCAGTGAAGTCACAACTTCAAATTTTGTTATTTTAATATCATATAATTGAATTAAGAGTACCAAAACTCTCCAATTACTAACCTCAATACATAGGGGCCCGTCAGAAGCATGCACAGCGATAAGGAAACAAATCTAATTCCTGAGGCAGTATAAGGCGGGCGACTGGTTATAAGTTGAAGTAACAGTTTTGTCTCATCTTCATTCCATCTGACAACAAAAAATTTCACATTTTTATGTATACATATAGATGTAAATTTTGGACCAATGACATTTTTTTAATATCTTCAACAACAAAATAGAAACTTACTCCAAAAAACAATTATCAAAAATCTCTCTTATTCCTCCTTAAATTATGATATTACCGATATTTCAATTCACTAAATATATGTAGAAACTTAATTGAAAAGAGTAGCTGGCACAATTTAAAGCTGCAAATTTGTGTCTAAAGTCATATAATTTATAAATAAGTATTACCCAGTATCACAATGCTATCATTTTCCACTCTACATGAACTATAAAATCAACAAATGTTAACATACCTCATTGCAGCAATGCCTTTCATAGCACAATATAATTTGATTAGTGCGCACCCTTGAACGACATGATGCGCAGGTAATTGGCCCGCAACGGGCAAAATGCTTTTCAATTGTGCCATAAGAGATTCTCTCAATGTACTAAATCCTGATTGTGCATCCTTGCGCTAAGAAAGAAGTAAAACAGATCTATGATATTATAGATTCGAACACAAATGAACTACAATTCCACTGCAATTTTTTAGAAATCATAGAAGAAAACCTCCAATACCATGAAGGTAGGGTATCAATCAAATGTCTTCAGATACATGTACACGAAAGCAAAATGTTTTCATCATGCCTCATTAGTTTGCTAATGTGACATGTACTTTTTACATGTATGTTGGTTATATAATAATGTTAAAAATAATCAATACCTTTACATATTGAAAGTGAAATAACACCATACCTTTTGACCTGCTCTGATATATTGTGCAATCCATTGCCTAACATTTAAGTCACTTCCAAGCAAAAGTCCACTAATAAAGGCGACCATATCAGACACACGTCCTTCAGACTGATCTGTTTCCATAGCCTCATCATCCTCACTAAAGTCCTCATTATCTAGTCCATTATTTTGCTTTAAAGTTATGTGAATAGCCAGACTAGGTAGTTTGCACAGTTCAACCTATAGATAAACATACCCTTTTCACATGAATTTGAGAAATTTAAAGTCTTACTTTTACTGTGTCTCTTCATGTCGCTATTTTCTATTAAACTTTCCCTGACCATACAGACCCTGACATATGGTATTTTCATGTAAAAATAAACGTCAGGTTTTCGATGCATGTAGGGTTATAGACAATTGTAATGCAATGTTCTGTTGATTAGGTACATAGCATATGGTTTCATTTCTTTTTGTTTCTAATTTACTGCTAGATATCCAAACATAAACCAATAAAAGGAGTATATGTACTCGAAATTTAAATTAATAAAAAAAAGATTCTTTTATTGGTTTATGTTTGGATATCTAGCAGTAAATTAGAAACAAAAAGAAATGATAATTGTAATGAGAACTCATCTTGACCTATTAGACTTATTTTCATCAGACATGATTTATGTTCTTAGTCTTACAGTGCTGCAAATCTTGTAAATGGCAAATGAATTTATTTGTTGTTTAACAGTCTGTGTTTGCCTGCTTTTCAAATAGAATATAAAATATCAGGATAATCTAAAAAAGGTTGAAAATATTTAAATAAAATGTGAATAAAAAAGATGTTGGTTTTATCATTTATGTTAATCTAAAATTGCTTATTTGAATTTCAATATTCAAAAAAACAAGTTTAAAGTATGAGCAGTGAGCAGAATGCACTTCGTTTGCATTCATGTCCAATAGTCTGTGGGTCCTCTCTCGAAGGGCAGACTACACTTTTAGAAATGGCCCATTTGCACATGTGACATTATTGGAAACCAAACCAGGAAACCAAAACTGATAAACAACAGATGATTTATGTTCTGTAAATGTACCATATACAATGTATTATATTAGACAGATCAGATACATACACACAGGGCTCTCACAGAGAGTGCATAGCTAGGATTCATGTCACACAATGCTTTCAGTGCTTCTACCCTTCTTTGTCCACCTTCACTGTCTTCATCTTGTCTCTCACCATTGGATACAAGACTGCTAACAACTAATAATTAACACAAACTAATATTATACTTGTTATCAATACACAATGTGACTATTACATAGAAGCTACATGATAAAAGAAAATACAATATAGAAATTAAAAAGTATTTAGTTATTTACTGCATTGTACCTTCTTCATAAGAATCTGGTACATTAGCAACAAGCCTGCATAACAACCATGTTCCATTACTAACATGTAAAAGAGCTTCTGCCACGTCTGATGTAGGCAACAGTGATGGAAGTTCTAGAAATCAAAATTAAAAGGATTAGATCTTCATTCTATTTTCTAGAGTAATAAGAATCAAGTAGCAGTTTTAAGTAATTCTTAGAAATAGCAAAAATATTTACCAGCTTGAGCTATGCATAATACATCAGACACCTCTTCCAAATAGACTTCACATTCAAATAGCTCAGAAGACTTCAGATAAAAATCTGAACGAGGTTCTTTTATCTGTAATATTTTATATGACAATGAAAAGATTTGTTTCTTGAAATTTTGGTAGCTTAAAATCAATTGAAGCTTGTTAATGTTTGCCAATTAATACCATAATTATTTTTAGTTCATTCAGTATTTTCTTCATTCGACTTGATTTTATCAACACTTCAACAATGTTATCCCTAACATATACCAGTAAACAAAAGAATTACCTGGGACATAACGAACAACAACTCCATAAGAAGAAGTCTGAGTTTACGAGGAGCATCACTTCTTTCAAATTCTAGAGCAATACCTATTTCCAGGGATGATATGAGTACGCTTTCTGATGGGTTACTACCACTAACTTTAGATCTAAAAAAAAAAGGTATTGAAAAAAGCTATTAAAAAATCATAAGTTGTTGCACAGAGGAGAAAAACAAAAAAATAAAGGAGGTACCATCAACATTTGCATTTGGCCCTCCAGGTCACTGGTGTCAATCAGTAAAATGGTTAAACGTGTAAGCGTATATGGACTGTAGATTGACTCACTTTCTGGTGATATTATGCATTTACGGACAGGCTTTTTGGAATCTTTTAGTATGATGATTGTGTGCTTCTGTGGCAGAGTGGATAGGGAGTTGGACTCTTGACTAGAAGGGCAGGGTGTCAGAATAGTGTGCGTGCTGCAGACCAGTGCTATGCAAGCCCTATTTGTTGTTTAATATAACCGACAGGGGTAGAATAAGTTTGGTATTTACTTCATAAATAGGGCATTGAGATATGATTGCCCGTTATTTATTTTTCATTCCCATGGGTATAAGCTACATGCAATGTAGTATAATTCTGCTTATAGATTTTAAAAGCCTGTGCCTATGTGCAACAGACAAAAACAGTATATGATGAGGTTTTAAGCATCTTGTCCATTTAAGACATTTGTAAAGTATTCATCAACAGATTTTTAATTTTAGTTGTCAAATTATGTTTACTCGAATGTATTGAACACAACCAG
>CM032660.1:22233405-22245475 GCA_019095985.1 Streblospio benedicti | reverse complement strand
TTGAAAACAGGAATTACCTGCATTGCAAGTTCGTGGCCTGGTCATGGCAGACACAGTGTCGCCAAAACCGATACGTCGTACGTCTGCCACTAAGTTGTTGATTTCCACACAGCACGTCGCCACCGTACAGTGTTACTACTAGACGGTGGCGATGCCAAACGGAGGTTTGGAAGCCTCGTTAAAAGGCATGTCCCGTGTAGAGGAGAGCCACACCTCTGCACGTAAAAGAACTCACCTAGTTTGAAAACTATAGCTAGTGTGATCCCTCCACCCCTAGCTGAGGCTCAGTTGGTTACCTAGCCTGCCTCTGGAGAGGTACATGTACAAACACCACGTGTCCTCCCATTCATGCGTTGCCTCATAAGAGGAGGCCAGTCTCTCATCTGAGACTGACTTACTTGTGAATTACATATCCAGATCCAAATCCAGTCCCTGACCAGTATACATATGATAGTGGTCTACTTATTGTATTAACAATGACCAGTCCATAAAAAGTATTATATATATTATGCGATTGCTCATTCACCATGCGATTTCAAATCGGTGCATGACAAACTATAAAAGTGAAATTCAAACCGAATAACTTCATAGCCTTCCTAAATTAAGCTTTTTATCACATAATTGAGTGTATACTAGTATAGAGCCTAGCTGGTTGAGACTACTTTTACAAGGTCAAGGTTTCCAACATGGCGGCCTTAAAGATATTTTCTCTCGGACGAAATGGTAAAACACAATTTATTACTATATTCATCAATAATATGTACAAAAATCATCATGAACATAACCCCGTATATTTTGAACATTCAATAATGCACACATAACTACAGATTTTTGCATTGATAGGTCAAATAATGGCATGTCTGTTATCGACCTGTGAAGGTCCCATAGCCTCGCTGAGTCTCAGAAAGTGGCAGGCCACAGTGTTTGCGATTACTCTGCAGCCATCAATTCTGAGGTCTCGCTATGCAATTAAATGGAAAACTTGTTTTGGCTAAAGCTTCACACCTCTGTTAACAGGCTGTGACGTGACGTAGATGAAAAGCAAAATGGTTTGCCGATACAATAAGGCCAAACAGAATTGATAGTTTGGTTCCGGTTGGCGCCCGCCCCTCTTAAAACACCCTCGACCCTTAATATTTTTTAAAATTAAGTCCCCCCAGCATATTTTTGTCATAAAAAATGGTTATATCTTATGACTCCGTCTCAAAACTGGAAAAAAATCAAGAAATGTTTTACTGATCCTCGATGAAAAGCGAAATGAAACAGTTACAAACTATTGCATTATAGTCTATGGCGGGCTCAGCCTTTATCAAATTGTCTTGTATCATTGCGAGTCAGCTGCTGCGTATCGAAACATTGGATAGACGATCGAGACTGTAAATTCATTAAAATAGGTCAGATGATCGACGATTTCTGTGAAAACCTTCAGTTTTATGCCATTTTCTATGCATACAGTTACATTTGACTGTCTTCACTCCCAAACTGTTCTCATGACCTCAGGGTAGGTTAGTCTCGCACAACAAAGACCAACGTACATGTACAGCGAGCTCCAGCGAGCCACCACCACGTGGCCCCGTCAAAGTGAGGCTGGCTGGTCGAGTCTAAGGCGAGGTCTGATCTAATCTGAATCTGAGAGTTGGTGTCGGCGAAAACATCAGATATGCATGATGGCTCTATCGCCCAAAACAGGTTGTGTTGTGTGCAAAGAGAACAGAAGATAGTGTTAGTAAGAGTGGGGTAGGGCCGATAGTAAGAAGAAGTCAAAGATAAAAACAGTTATTCGTGGTGCAGGTTAAAACAAGAATGAAATTAAAGATTTAGAAGTGGGCGTGGGCTAGGTTTTAAAAGCTTCCAGTATAGGAACGCTGACCAACTCTGCTGGCAGGTTATTCCATAGAATTACTTTGCTTGGAAAGAACGAGTGTCTATAGTAATCTGTCAATGTCGGAATTTCAAAATATGTCAAGCTGTGTGTCCTTCTTGATCTTATGGATGCTGGATGAATGTGTTGAGGCATTTGTATGTTTACGATGATCAATGGATTTTAAAAAACATACATAGTTTTATCTTCTTCCTCCTTGTCTCCAAGTCTTCCCATCCTAGCTCCCCCAGCATGGCTGTTGGGCTGCTGGTATTGTGGAATCTATTGGTGACAAATCTGGCTGCCCTCCTCTGTACTTGTTGAGTTTGTTGATGTCAACCCGTGTATATGGATCCCACACTGTTGCTAAATATTCCTTACATATGATCTTCTGTAAAAATTTTCGGACAAAATTTCGCCCTACCCTTCCTTTAAGGCCCATAAAATTTTACAGGAACACCTCCCGACTATGAGAATTTTTGCATAAAATTTTCAACATTTTCCTACATACCCTGCCTGGTTTCATGATAAAATATTATGATAAAATAAAATATTATTCCCCCCCTACCCTTGAATTACTCAATCTCAGCCAACCGGAACCAAGTTATCAATTCTGTTTGGCCTAATATTAAAACCTACAAATCTACAGTAGGCCTATGTTGCAAGATCATCTTCCCAGTGAACTACAAATCTTTAAATGCCAAATATGGAAAATATGCTTTCTCCCCATAGACACCCAGCTGATATAGCCTACACCCTGTTACTAAATGTAACAATACACCGTCTGCAAGCTCTATATTTTTAACATCATGCATGCCGTGTAGACCTAGTGCTCAAACTATGGGCAGTGTTCATATTATGGGCACATCCAACGTAGGGTTGATTCTTATGTATATCTCCACGGGAACACACACGTAAGAACAGAACATAGTAACCGGTAACAATCTAGAGATTAATTGGCTATATGTTTACTTAATGAAACAGTAAGTTTAGATATATACCTGTATATATTTGCTCATGTACATTAGTAACTATAATTTAGGAAAGCTGTTAAGTGGTGTTTTCAATTGGGGAGACTTTTTTACGTGAGTCACAATGACACCTCGTGACCTGCCCATAGTTTGAGCAATATTTTAAACTTTGAACCAAGAAACCAAGAAAAGTCTGCTAAAACACATCAAAACCAGTGTAGACTGTGTAGGTGAGAAATCAGAAATGTCAACAGAATGAGTTTTGCCAGACCTAACTTTACATGCATGTGTAAAAGTTGATAATGATTTTGAAAAAAACAAAAAAAAACAAAACAAAAAAAAAACAGAAAAAATAACCAGAAAAAACAAAAACAAAATACAAACAGGCTGGATTTTTGTTTTAAAATAAAATGTTCTTTTTCCTCCATTCCTGGCTACATAGGGTCAGAAAATAACTTACATAAGTACTGTGTCCATGTAAGTCTATTTAAGAATATTTCATATGTAATTTTTCTTATTAGCTCACCTGCTGTGAAACAGCATGTGAGCTTTTGTGATCACCTTTCGACTGTCTTATTTGCCTGTCTCAACATGATATCATATTTAAATAATTCCTCTAGGTGTAAAATTGGCTCCCCAGGGGTCCACATAAAAAAAATCTGATTAAATGAAACCGTTTCACCAAACTTGCACATATTTTCTAAATAATTTCTTTATTTTTCATTTGCTTAGCTGTGAAACAGCATGTGACCCCAGAACTATGTTTGAATCATCGTGTCCCTGGGTGGCAAATTGACCCACACCCCAAAAAATTTGGAATAAATGCTTCTTCATATATCATTAAACACAACTTATTTGGCTGTCACATTATGATATCATATTTGAATCATTCCCCTGGGTGCCCAGCATTGTTTCATTATTCACCAGGGCACCTCTCACTTAATTTTAAAACCAAATTTACACATGCAGATGAGCGATATTAGAACCCCTATGGTCCTCTTGTATAAGGGAACGATCATAAATAATGATACTGGGGGGGTCGTCCATTTTTGGGGGCGAGAAGAAAACGTTCAAGATTTTAAAAAGTTGAGTGACCCACTAAATAAAAAGTCCTCTACATAGTCATTGCATTGCTGAAAGAAAATATTTGAAAAAGATATAGCGTAGCGTGATAAAAAAGTTCAGCGACCCCCGCAAAGGGATGCAGAAAAGTTGGACGACCCCCCCTCCACCTTTTTGGACGACCCCACACCGGTATCATTATTTATGACCGTTCCCTAATGTCCAATTGTCCCTAGAAAAGCATTTTCAGATATGTATAGTTTTTAGATTTATTTGATTTTTTCATTATTGCAGCGCATTGTGTACTGAGACATGCAGTTCGGCCATTCTCCGTGTCTTCTGTGAAGAACTCATACAGTAAGATGATACATTTATATTTTTGACTCATTACAATTTACTGTAGATCTACATGTAAAAGATGTACAAAATGACTTATCTTTATATCAAATTATTTATATGTACCGGTATGTATTGTTTTTGCTATTGCTTAATTTAATTAGGCCTATTTTTTTTTTTTTTTCAATTAATGAAAAGCTTCAAAAGTGGGACTCCAATGTGTTAAAGGTACTACTAAATAGTAGGATCCAAATATCCTGAAATAGGGACCATTGTGGTCGATATGAAATTCACATATACCCATGTATACGCAATTTGTGCACTCCAAACTATAATCTTGTGATCTGTACTTGTATATTGTGCAACAAGTCAGAAACTAAGTACTGGTAATAAGAATAATAGATCCAGATAAAGTCCTTTATTACGGCTGCAATGATATGCTAGCTTTGATGGTGTGATCTGTAAAGAGTAACAAAATGAGTTGGCAAAAGGGTGAACTGACACAAAATAATGAGTTAGTTAGTTATTTAGTTAGCTAGCTAGCTAACTAGTTAGTTAATTAGTTCAGGAATTAATATTCCTAGGATGACACATGAAAGCGTACATATGGTATTACTTATTTACAATGTGGTCCTGTTTGTTTTGAGGCCACATGGTGTTGGTATGTGGACCGCCAGAGGCAGGCTAGGTAGCCAACTGAGCATCGGGGGTGGAGGAATCACACTAGCTATTGTTTTTAAACTAGGTGAGTTTTTTTTCGTGCAGAGGGGTGACTCCTCTACACGGGGCATGCCTTTTAACGAGGCTTCAGAACCTCACGCTTGGTGTCACCACCGCCTAGTATTATACGTGACTTAGGTGACATGCTCGGTGAGGATCAGCAATGCAGTGACAGACGTACAACGTAATGGTTTTGGCGACACTCTGTCTGCCATGGCCGAGGTGCAAACTTGCAAAGCAGGCAAATCACGTTTTCAGGTCGTGCGGTCTAACCACTGAACCACTGAGGACCATCACATTTGAGAACCATCACAAGTGTGCCAAATTATTTTTAATGCAAACTAGAGTTTGTTTGCTTTTTAATTCTAGTTCAAGTCAGCCCAGATGATCCAAAGATGGAATGGAAAGAAATTACAGACAGAGCTGCAAGTACTGCCCTCATGTTGGAAATTGTAAAGGGTTTGTAATTTTTCTTATTCTTGGATGGAGAAAGAGACTGAAGATCTCTGAGCTGAAGATGACCATTAACCCATTACCCCTCACATTTTATTACATGACAGCCCTTGTATCCTCACAAATATTTGCAGCGTAGCGCGTATAAAATCTTTTCATTTGTCGGAGCTGCATTGCCAACTTTAAACTACCATAATTTCCTTAAAAATGCTCGTATTTCAACCATCTTTTCACCAAAATACAAAGCAACCATTCTGGATTACCCCATTCCCAATTTCACAAATGTTTTGAAACAAAGCATATCATTTCCAATGGCCATGTTCGGATCGGTTAGGACTGCGGTAAATACCAGTATTTGCAGCGTAGTTTCGAATAAATAAATCACAGTAATTTAGAAAATAATTAGAAATATTTATCGGGTGTTTTTGGAACTCATTTATATATCATAATAAAGATTAAGTTGTTAGAAACACGAATATGTGTTTCTCATCAAGATTGAACCATTATGAGTATGTCTACAGCGCGATCAAACATTGGTGTTTTTGCATTTGGTACGAAGTGGCAAACATGGCGCCATTTTGAAGTGCAAATTAATGCTGTCAAATGAAACTTTTGTATATTCTCTTAAAATAAAAGCTAAACATTAAAATAAATTATACACGATGATTTCTCATACGGTTTTACATATAGTTATCTAGTTTTAATCACGATGGCACCGCTGCTATACCCCAAACGAATGACTTGTATAACGAAGCTTTTGACACCCAAACACGTGAAATCACCCGGCTGGTTTAGACCGATTTGAGGGAGACGGCCCAAGGCCGGTTTAGGCCATTTTGAGGGGTAAAGGGTTAAAGATGCTAGTCTCCAGGAATGGCTGGAAGATTTATTTTATATTAAATTTCTATTTATTAAAACTTAAGAGTAAATAACTATACTTTCATTTAAATCAAATGGCTATTATTTACCTGTTAGGATTGGGAATAACAGCAAGTATGATCTTCAAAGAGCCAGCTACTATAAACTATCCATTTGAGAAAGGACCTCTTAGCCCAAGATTTCGAGGAGAGCATGCTTTGCGGCGCTATCCTTCTGGAGAGGAAAGGTGTATTGCCTGCAAATTGTGTGAAGCAATTTGTCCTGCCCAGGTAAATTAACGATGGCTAATCTGCTTTTAGAAACTAATGGTAGGTTATACAGGACAACTGCCTTTAACTACAGACATTTTGGGATATTTGATCAGTGTCCAGTCAAAGAAAATTAAACGTATTAGTGACTGCATATAAGCATATAAAAAGACCTGGTACAGCCAGTAGCCATCCTAACAAGCAGATATGTAATGTAATAATTATCATGTACGTGTATGTGATAGAGATGTGATTAGAATTGTAATAATTATTATTTTCACAATATATTTTTGATCCATCACTGACTATATATTTAGTATATATTGGGAATTTTACAATACAAATCTTTTGGTTCATGAAACATTTCATATTACAAATACTTGGATGAAAGAGGTTGATGTTGCACAGTAATAGTTATTATTATCTTGCATTTGGTTGTTGTGATCTATGCAAAAAAAACTTATTTGAAATTATTTCCACTCACTGTGCATTTGTTTTATTACTTATTACAAATACAAAATACTGAATGTATCTACGATATTATGAAAATTAAGAATTGAGCAAACCGAATAACATATCTTTCATTTTATTTATAGGCCATTACAATTGAAGCAGAAACCAGAGAAGATGGCAGCCGTAGGACCACCAGATATGATATTGATATGACAAAATGTATTTATTGTGGCTTTTGCCAGGAAGCATGTCCTGTAGATGCAATTGTTGAGGTACTAACTATTGTTAACATTGTTTTGCTTCTGCCAGTGTTGGCAACCCCATTGAGAAGTAAAAGGCTCACTACATGAAACCCCTTATAGCTATTGCTTTGTAAAATGAACAAACTGAATTAGTTTTTAAAAAGTACTGTAAATCTACTAAAACAGCTGGCAGCAGTTGGCATACTTCTATTGGTGGGGGAGGCGTTTATAAGACGGTCATTTACTACTCCAGGATCCATCAATAATTCCTTTTAAAAAAGTACTGATAGCATTTTTTATTTTTCATTCACCAAATTTTCGTAAACGCTGCATCACAGTATGGCTATGTCTTCTTTATTGATAGATTTCACGTGGGTGGAAAACTCAGCCATGCCCCTGGGGTCCATCAACAATTTTTTTTTGTACAAGCACAGCATTATTTATTTTCACCAAATTTTTATAGAAGCTGTAAGGCTGTAATAACATGTTTCCTTATTCAATCATGCCCTGGAATTGACAACTAACCCTTCCTTTTGTGGTCCATCAACTATTTATTGTCTGCACATTTTTTCACCAAAATTATGGAAGCTGTAAGGCTATGTGAGCATGCTTCCTTTAACCCATTCGCCAGTCATAACCAAACTTCATGATAATGCTTCTATGTGGTAAACAATTATAAATATTGGTACTTGAATGGACTTGATGTCTACTTGTAACCATGGTCCTGCAAAAACTGTTCAACA
Organism: Streblospio benedicti; assembly: GCA_019095985.1. Taxonomy (NCBI): domain Eukaryota; kingdom Metazoa; phylum Annelida; class Polychaeta; order Spionida; family Spionidae; genus Streblospio; species Streblospio benedicti. The sequence goes on along the minus strand of CM032660.1, from coordinate 22,237,507 downwards.
TTTTAATTTTTTTTTGCCATAACCTAATTGCATATAATGATTCGATATTTGTGCATAATTCAAGGTAAAGGACTACTAGAGGTTGACTTTCAAATTTCTATTCTATAGAGGGAGACTTTGGTTTAAGGCTTATTTTGTGAGTGTGATAGGTGGCTTAACAATTATATGTTAATTTTACAATTACTTGGAATTGCAATTTCATCACGGTATTCAATCAATCGCCAGTTTTTGTGAGTTATAAGCAGATTTTGTGAGGAAATCAAGAGCTTTTGTGAGGAAAATGTTTACTTTTGAAATCGGCGGTTTGGATTTTCCACTGTAAACGGTCTAAAAACCATTTCTGAGCACAATTTTTGCCGTCCATGCACTATAAGAATACTTCTGGCACATACTGATGCAATTTATTTCAACTCACATGGGCTGGTTTCTGCTGCTAAGTCTGCAATACATGACCACCCACCTTCAAAATTGAGGTCATCTGATAGAAAACACCGAATATAGTGGCTGTAAAGATGTAATTCAGGCAAAATATGAAGGAGAATGTATCTCAAACTTGATACAAAACAGATTACACTAATCCCATGCTTTTTAAAACCACATAACTGGCCAAAATTACAAAATGATTTTCAACTCCTCACGAAAACTGTTGATTGTACATTTCTGTAGATTTGGAGACTTTACACAATATAGAAGTTAATAATATAGATGCAATGCATAAGGTAGTTTTCAGTCAAGTATAAGCTACATGCCTGACCCAACTTAGGGCTTAACAAAGCAATATAAGGCAAAATATCACTCATTTTTGGATAGTGGACAGCAATGTAGAACGAGTGTCTTCAACTATTGCAGACTTAGCAGCAGAAACCAGCCCATGTGAGTGGAAATAAATCACATCAGTATGTGCCAGAAGTATTCTTATAGTGCATGGACGACAAAAATTGTGCTCAGAAATGATGTTTAGCCCGTTTACAGTGGAAAATCCAAACTGCCGATTTCAAAAGTAAACATTTGCCTCACAAAAGCTCTTGATTTACTCACAAACTCTGCTTATAACTCACAAAAACTGGAGATTGATTGAACACCGTGTTCATGTTTCATTATTTAGTAAGTGCCACAATTTTTTCCAAGTTCAAACTGTACTTTGTTAATATATTTATAAAACCTTAGTCGTTATGCCACTTCTGCTGTAAAGGAATAACAAACCATATTAGAATATTTTTATAAAAGTGACTGGTGTATACATAACAATCACAGTAATTCGTTGTTCAGTAACTTGTAATTTTTTTTTCTAAGGGCCCCAACTTCGAGTACTCAACAGAAACTCATGAGGAATTATTATACAACAAAGAGAAGCTGCTAGAAAATGGTGATAAGTGGGAAGCTGAAATCCAGGGTAATCTTCAGGCAGATTACCTGTATAGATGAATAGACTTGAAAATATGTACATTGTGGTGAAAATAAATTGGATACCAAAAACAAGTTTGCAGAATGGTCTTAGAAAACAGAAGTTTTTTATATAAAAGTATGGTATACACAATAAACATTGAATATACAAGTGTACTAGTACTTATAGCGAGCCATTATTGAAACTTCTTTCTTATTTTGTGAAAATTGGAAATGTCCTTATGTTCGATCATGCAGATAATTATTTCATTATTAATAAAATAAAGATCATAAGAAGTCTAAATATTTATTTTTTCTAAACATTTAAAGATCTTCATTTGAACACCCAGAACAGATTACATAATCCAACTCGAAATTTTAGTGTCCCAATATTGTAAATATGTCCCTCCATTTGTTGACCATTACAAAACTAAGTACCGGTACTCAAGACTAGTCACTCTTCATTACACGTGGATCACTCGTAATTCTAATATTTTTAGAGCACTAGACTGCTTCAGCTTTCTTTACACAAATGAATATTTTAAGAATTCTTATTCTGAACAAAAGAACAAATATACATATAAAGACACCTATTTAGTTATGTTAAATCTATTTGAACTGCTCAAATTACAAATACAATGTGAATGTGACGCACCACGCCGTAACCCGGGGTCCGGATAATACCCCGGGATGCCGTGAAATGCACACTCCGGCATGGCGTGATGCCTCGGTTTCCCCGTGATATCTCTGTGTACTTGGAGACATAAGCTTTTTACACGATTGCCTTATTTTAAGCACAATTATAAACAATATTGTACTCTCTATACACCCAAACTCAGCGTTACGTTCATTTTACGGTGATTTTGACTTCTGGTGCAATTTTAATGATACAAACGACACACTAATCATCACGGCATGCCGGGGTATTGATGTTGAAAAAATAATAATTTTTTTATTATTTTCACGGGGGTATCACGGTAACCCGGGTTACGGCGTGGTGCATCATGTGTGGATTGTGATGAAAATTATAAATGTAAATGTGGTGTATGGCTTCCAACAACTGAAAGTTTCTGTTGCACACATATACATTCATGATCATGATTTCAAGATGTTTAAGTTTAAACCATGGTTTGGAGAACTTTGCTTGGACTGGGCGGACAGAAATGAGTATTACATAAGTTAACCACAATTACAAAACAGCAAGAGACATTCCCAGTGGGAAAAAAGTGACGTTTTTGTCTGTTATTTTGAAATGCATCTTTTTCAACACATTTTTTTCCATCATAGCATCTTTTTCAACAATAAGTTCTCCATGTACATCCTTGCAGTAGCCACTTTCTAAGCCATATGTTTGAAGAGAAATGTCAAATGAATGCTGCAATTGTTTGACTAAAATCTTCATTTCTTCATCTTCCTTGTTGCAATGTACAAAAGACAATAATCCTGTGTTGACTTCATGCGAGAGGAGTAATAAATAATGCATAAAGTTTTTGATGGCTGCAGCTGGAATACCGATGCTAGCCAAGAAGGAAAGATCATCCAAAATAAGTAAAGTAGGATTTTGATGGCTTGCTCGCAGACAATTGTAGAATTCCAAAATGAGTTTGTACAATGGATTTAAGCAGTGTATGTCCGCTGATTCAAGGTCCAATCTTACTGGAGTTTCTGAATTGCAAGTAACAGGATTTCCTAGAGCACTTGACATTATTTGCTCTCCTACTAATTTCATAACATCTAGCATAAGCAAATTACCATCCTCTTTTGCCTTTGATAAGTTAACACCCAACTTGTTTCCCACTATGTTATAGTGGCTAAAGGTCTGGCTGAGATTTACTAGACAGACATTCCATCCTTGTTTCACATACGATGAAATAAAATGATGGAGGATAAATGTTGCATCTGTTCCACTTTCTGTTACCAATAATGACTTGTTAGATACATCACTATCTGGACCCAGACTTAAAAGGCTATTCAATTCGGGGAACATGATGTTTCATATATTTATACTTGCTTTACTTGGTTTCCTTGACTTTGATTTACTGAATTAGTATGCGGAAGCTGGGCAGTAGATTGTCCTGGGACTTGGGCACCAGTGGATACTTTCTCAGATTGTTCGTTCAAAAGCTTCACTCTCTTTCTTTGATAATGCTGCCAATGAAGAAGCTGTTGATCATCAATAAACTTAGCACACTGTGCATTCATTAACTCCCTTCTAAAATGTTCGTATTGCAATAATTCTAGAAAATGTAGACACTGGGGATACCTGAAACAAAATGACATAAGAATTAGGAAACATGTATATTGTTGTCCATCATATACATGAGTATATCGAAAATAATTATTGATTAAAATTTAATAAATACACACTTCAAATACTTTGCGTAATCAGGCTCCCTCCAATAAAGAAGATATTTCAGATAGTTGATGAAGGAATTATCTTTAAAGAAGCCTCTTTGGGCTAGAACTGAAAATAATAGGTTATAACAGATGATCATCATCGTCACAAAATATACGCTCTATTATAAACAGATATGTAGTCATAAGAAAAATAAGAAATAATACGTTACAAGTATGATGAGTTTTGGTATTACATGTTGCTGGTCTTTACTATAATAAATACAGACTTAGTACTTAGTTTTTGTTTGCCATATGTACAAAGACCCTTAATAATATAAAATTCGGGCAATTTATAATAATTATACAAACACCATAACATTTA
>CM032660.1:22194836-22233305 GCA_019095985.1 Streblospio benedicti | reverse complement strand
GGAAGAGACAGCAAGTGGGGGCACTAAAACATGGAAGAACAGCAATTGGGGGCACTAAAACATTGAAGAACAGCAAGTGGGGGCACTAAAACATTGAAGAGACAGCAAGAAGAACAGGGGGCACTAAAACATTGAAGAACAGCAAGTGGGGGGTGGGAAGAGACAGCAATGGGGGCACTAAAACATTGAAGAACAGCAATTGGGGGCACTAAAACATGGAAGAACAGCAAGTGGGGGCACTAAAACATTGAAGAGACAGCAAGTGGGGGCACTAAAACATTGAAGAGACAGCAAGTGGGGGCACTAAAACATTGAAGAACAGCAAGTGGGGGCACTAAAACATGGAAGAACAGCAAGTGGGGGCACTAAAACATTGAAGAACAGTAAGTACAGGGGGGCACTAAAACATGGAAGAACAGCAAGTGGGGGCACTAAAACATTGAAGAACAGCAAGTGGGGCACTAAAACATTGAAGAACAGCAAGTGGGGCACTAAAACATTGAAGAACAGCAAGTGGGGGCACTAAAACATTGAAGAACAGCAAGTGGGGCACTAAAACATTGAAGAGACAGCAAGTGGGGCACTAAAACATTGAAGAGACAGCAAGTGGGGGCACTAAAACATTGAAGAACAGCAATTGGGGGCACTAAAACATGGAAGAACAGCAAGTGGGGGCACTAAAACATTGAAGAGACAGCAAGTGGGGGCACTAAAACATTAAAGAACAGAAATTGGGGGCGCCAAAACATGGAAGAACAGCAAGTAGGGGCACTAAAACATGGAAGAACAGCAAGTGGGGCGCACTAAAACATGGAAGAACAGCAAGTGGGGTCACTAAAGCATTGAAGAGACAGCCAGCGGGGCACTAAAACATTGAAGAGACAGCAAGTGGGGGCACTAAAACATTGAAGAACAGCAAATGGGGGGGCACTAAAGCATGGAAGAACAGCAGTTAGGGGCACTAAAACATGGAAGAACAGCAAGTGGGGGCACTAAAACATTGAAGAGACAGCAAGTGGGGTACCAAAACATTGAAGAGACAACAAGCGTGGGCACTAAAACATGGAAGAGCATCAATTGGGGGGGGGGGGGGCACTAAAACATTTAAGAGACAGCAAGTGGGGTCATTAAAAGATGGAAGAACAGCAAGTGGGTGGGGGGGCACTAAAACATGGAAGAACAGCAATTGGGGGCACTAAAACATGGAAGAACAGCAAGTGGGGGGGCACTAAAACATGAAAGAACAGCAAGTGGTGGCACTAAAGCATGGAAGAACATCAATTAAAGGCACTAAAACATGGAAGAATAGAATAGGGGGGTGGGGGGCAAACATTGAAAACATTGAAAAGACAGCAAGTGGGGGGCACTAAAACATGGAAGAACAGCAAGTTGGGGGGGGCACTAAAACATGGAAGAACAGCAAGTGGGGGCACTAAAACATGAAAGAACAGCAAGTGGTGGCACTAAAGCATGGAAGAACATCAATTGGGGGCACTAAAACATGGAAGAACAGCAAGTGGGGGGCACTAAAATATGGAAGAACAGCAAGTGGGGGCACTAAAACATGAAAGAACAGCAAGTGGGGCACTAAAACATTGAAGAGACAGCAAGCGGGGGCACCATGCAAGATGATGTGAAAGTAATGAATAGAACAGAAAGTAGCTGACCCTCATTTTTTTAAGGGCAACAAAATAATGGGATTTCAGCTTTAACCAATGTTGGCCAAAAAGTGGGGGGCACAACCCACCCCTAAAATTGCATTTATATAACCACTGATAACAGCTAGCTTACACAAACATTTACAAGACTGTAATACTTTGCTCACTGATATTTGCCAATATGGTTCCTCTACGAAAATCACATGACAAAGCAGCGTTAGTCAACTATCATACATAAAATCAGATGAAGTTACTCATTTAATTTTTACAATGTATTGAATTAGGTTACACTTTACGCAGCCTAAGTGCTACCCTGATTGACAAATAACCTGTAGAATAAACACTTTTATCTACAATCTCAACAAGAATTGACAATAAAGACACTCCTCTAACTTTACGGAGAGTTTCCCATATTTAGTCTGTAAATTTGCGTATCTGTAGCACCTATGATATTGGTCAATTACACATGCGTATAACATGATTTAAGTATTACTAGTTAATATATCATTGTTCATTATATTGTCACAACAACGTGAATAACTAGATAGTCTATAACTTCACAAAACACAATTATTGAATTTATCAACACCCACACATTGTATGATTAAGATTTCATTATACTCGAAACATATTATTATTAATAAAATGATATCTTGTCTTACATTAATGTGTGTATGTGTTGACCAATTCATACTTACATTTTCTATATATGATTTTAAAAGTAATTTAGTCCTTAGTTTGTTATTCCGCAGCCATCAATTTCGATGATTTTAGCAGGAGGCCACATGGTGTTGGTAAATGGACCTCCAGAGGCAGGCTATGTAGCCAACTGAGCCTCGGGTGTGTGGGTGACTAGCTATTGTTTTCAAACTAGGTGAGTTCTTTTGGGTGCAGAAGGGTGGCTCCTCTACACGGGAACGCCTTTAACGAGGCTTCCGAACCTCCGCTTGGCGTCGCCACCGTCTAGTAGTAACACTGTACGGTGGTGACGTGCTTTGGTGGAAATTAGCAGCTCAGTATCAGACGCACGACGTACCGGTTTTGGCGACACTGTGTCTGCCATGATCGGGGTGCAAACTTGCAACGGAGGCAAATCACGTTTTTCCAGTCGTACGGGCACTTACCTAGATAGTGTATGGGAGGCTACACCGGACATTTGATATCGTGGGTGAAATGTGCTAAAATTTTGCAAAACATAAGTCGCTGATTTGGATTTTCCAATCTGAAGGGGTGCATAGGCAAGTGGTATGAATTTAGTGTGCTGATCTAGAGCTAAATTAGACCATTCAAGTGCTTATTTTAGCTACTTGGGTCATAATGTGCCAATTTTTAGGGGTGAAATTGTGACCCATTCCAGATGGCTCCTCCTCGTTCGCAAAATCTAGTGATTAAGTGCATTCCCCGGGGGCTGTCGCAATAGTACTTGCTCTTCATCTTTGCACTTCTTAAACTTGTATGTGGTTGACACTAGACTAGTGGTTTTTGTAATAATAGAAATAAAAACTAATAAAGGTATTTTGAAAGACATGGGTAAAGACATGGGTGTGTGTCTCTACCTACGTGTTAGACCGCGATGAACCCCTCTACCTGTTAAATAATGACCACGTCCTATATATCACGTGGTTAAAGACTGTAAACATAAGCACGTGTTTCTGTTGTCATAAACTGGAAACCCACGATATATAGATCTATATATCTGTTAAATGTATAACTGTTCAACGATCAGTTCAATTGAAGTAATTGCATGAATTAAAAGGTGGTTGAATGTAATTTATTTGAATTTATTGCGTTATGACAGTGGTTTCCGTTCCCGTGTTGGCCTCCGTTCCCGTGTTGGCCCTTATGGGCATTTAGGAACTACTTATTTAGACTTAGACTTAGACTTAGTAACAGCCACCACGACGCCATATCATCCAGCGTCCTAGGGCCATGCAGTAAGGTAGCGACCATCATTATATTATTGTACAGGGCGGGGAGGTCATTTTTTCTGAATTTGTGTGGATACTCCACAACCAATTTTGATGATTATAGCAGATGGAGGCCACGTGGTGTTGGTACATGGACCTCCAGAGGCAGGCTTTTGACAAAGTGTCCCACAACTACTTACTATTCAAAATGGAAAGTCTAGGAATTGAACCGAAGACCACATCTGCAGCCTGGGTGAAGTCGTTTCTGTCAAACTGAACACAGAAGGTAGTCATCGATGTAGAGACTTCCGACTCTGTGTCAGTCACGAGTGGTGTCGCCCAGGGGTCCATCTTAGGCCCCATACTCTTCCTGGCTTACATCAGTGACCTCCCCCAGTACACAAGTCACTTACAAGTGCAGCTGTTTGCAGATGACACAATTAATTGTCTATATCACTGTGTCATCGACAGATGAATGTCAACTCCAAGATGACTTGAAGAGTTGCGGTGTGGGAAAAAGATTGGCTGATGGAGTTCCACCCTGCCAAGTGCAATGTAATCCATATCACAAGGAAGAAGAACAGAGTCTCTATCCCCTATGAGTTGCATGGTCAAGTCTTGGAGGAAGTGAAATCTGCGAAGTACCTTGGTGTGACATGTCATGGAATAGGCACATACAACAGGTGACCTCAAAGGCCAATAGTAAATTAGGCTTTCTGAAAAGAAACATCAAGGTGAAGAGTAAAGATATGAAACAGAAAGCTTACAAGGCCAACCATGGAGTATTGCGCAACAGTGTGGGATCCGTACAGCAAGCAACAGGCAACAATGCTTGAGATGGTACAACGCTGAGCTGCCCCTTGGGTAACTGGGCGCTTTCACAACACGTCATCTGTTAGTGATGTACTGGAGGAACTCCATTGGAGACTACGTCCATTGCAGAGTACATAGCAGACTTTGTTCGATGTACAAAATAGTGCATGTCCTTGTAAACATTCCAATTGGCACATACTTTTTCCTGCAAAGAAATGGTGTCTACCTCCAACCCATAGCATCCCGTACCCAATATCAGCAGTATTCATTTTCTCTCGTACAATAGTAGATTGAAACCAGCTCCCTAGAGACACACTGTCATCCAAATCACTGGAGGTCTTCAAGAGTAAGATTTCCAGTGTGTCTCATCCCCTACCTTACTAACCCCTTTCTTCTCATCTCTGCTTTTATCTTGCACTCTACTAACATTTTTATTCCCCCACCGTACGTTTATTCTTTATTTGTCCCACTATCACCTATCTCTTTCACTCTTCTTTACGCACCCAACCTATAAGCATCTAGCAAGATGGAAGGTTGCAAAATCTGTAATCTGTAATCTATGTAACCAACTGAGCCTTGGGGATGGAGGGATCACACTAGCTATTGTTTTCAAACTAGGTGAGTTCTTTTACGTGCAGAGGGGTGACTGTCCTCTACACGGGGCACGCCTTTTAACAGGCTTCCCGAACCTCCCGCTTGGCATCGCCACCGTCTAGTAGTAACACTGTACTGTGGCAACGTGCTCGGTGGAGATCAGCAACTCATTAATAGACGCACGACGTAACGGTTTTGGCGACACTTTGTCTGCCATGACCGGGGCGTAAACTTGCGACGCAGGCAAATCATATGTTTTCAGGTCGTGCGCGCTAACCACTGAGCTATTGAGGACCACATTTAGTATTGACGAGATAAGAAATGAACGCCCTCCTTAACTCTACGTTGAAATTGAATGCCCTGCCAATGTGAACTTTAACAAATGCCCCCCCCCCCCCCATTGAATTAATGATGGTCGCTCCGTAACCATATCAATACGGCCTTTAGATATCTGTATGTCACACATGTGTGATGTTCAGCAGGTGTAACAGGTGGATATATAGCGAATAGGAGTGGTTACGTGGAACCCTACATTGACCATCAGTAGCCCTACTTGTCACAAAACAAAAAAGGTAAAATATTAATTCTTTATTTATTTACTTATAAATCCATACCTTATCTTATCATATTACACTAACCAGATCTCGGGTTATGGAGTAGTACATCAAGCTGTGACAACCCACCGTTAAAAGACAATACAAGGAAATATAGTGATTGTCCAGAGCCAGCCCTCTCTATGATATATAATTGTAGTGTGAAACAAATACAAATACAGTCATGCATTGAAGTTATTTTTATCTATAATTTGCCCCTGTGTGTCAACTAAGAAATGAATAAAGCCATCTGCATGTTATTGAACAGCTAAAATAGCAGACTCAGTTTGGTAAGGGATATAGTAGAACCTCCACCTCCACCCCTTTAATGAGACCACCTCTATAATAAGACCAATTTTCTCAGTCCCAAACCTTCATATAGCTACCAAATTGAACCTCTGTTTACACGGTGTTGAATCGATCCCCAGTTAATGTATGTAATCAACAGCTTTGGTGTGGAAATCAACAGCTTTAGTGCAGTAAATGTTTACTTTTGAAATCAGCCGTTTGGATTTTGTAGGCTGAAAATCAATCTTGAGCACAATTTCTTTCGTCCATGCACTATAAGAATACCCCTGCCACATACTGATGCGTTTTATCTCCACTCACATGGGTTGGTTTCTGCTGCTAAGTTTGCAATACATAAACATCCCCTTCAAAATTGGTGTGACATCTGATAGAAAATTACGGGTATTGGGGCTGTAAAGGCTTAATTCAGGCAACATATGAACAGGAATGTATCTCAAAGTTGATAGAAACAGATTACACTAATCCCATGCTTCTTAATTATATTCATATAATTGGACAAAAATTACTAAAGTCGAGGTAAGCTGTAATCAAAAGTTTTTGCAAACCAGTTTCTATGGATTTGGAGACTTAACACAATATATAAGTTGATAATCTAGATGCAATGCATAAGGTAGTTTTCAGTCAAGTATACGCTACACAGGTGACCAATATTAGGGCGTGAAAACTTTTTTCTGACAGTAGACAGCCTTGTGGAAGGAGGGTCTTCAACTATTGCAGACTTAGCTTTAAAACCCAGACCATGCAAGTGGATATACTAACCGTTGGTGGACACTAAAGATATTCCCATTGCGCATGGACCAATATATTGTGCCAAAGACAGATATTCATATGACCTACAGTAAAAAATCAAAACCTATTTCAAAAGTAAACAGTTACCGCACCAAAGCTGTTGATTACACACATTAACTGGGAAATGATTGAACACCATGGTATAGAGATCACCTCTATTGAGACGACCTAACACTGGTCCTAAAAGTACCCAGTCGATCCTAATAGAGAGTTCTACTGTATTTGTTTCAATCAACATTTGGTAAATCACCACAATATTTGGATGAATTTAGAAATCGTGAGGATAATGTCTGTAAATAAAAATTGCATAAATAATCAAATGATGTAAATGTTGTTATTATTATTAAAGTTTCAATGGAAGGGTGTGAAGCTTCGCAGACATATGAAATGGAACAAACAGCAGCAAATTCTGTTGAAAAATGCATAAAAAGAAAAGGATCGCCAAATACCATGAATGATGGGAAAAGAGTTATGTTTCAAGAAGAATCAAATGAAGTGGGCTCAACAGAAGATTTTAAATTTAGTGATCATCCATCTCTTGAAAAAATGTAAGTATGATCTTAAAAAGAATATTAATGACTTGCGACAAGGTGCTTCATTATGATCGCTTTTCGTCTGTCCATCCACAATTGGTGTTTGCACAGTAACAACTTCATTGTTCATTTGATCTTCATGTCAATCAGATATCTCTTCATCATACCCTTGTTAATTGAATTGGTTAGCGACATTGCAAGATAAAAATTAACGCTACTCTAGAGATGGTTTGTATTTTGATTTCAGGATAGATGATGTAGGACAATCTTGGTTCTTTTCTCTTATGAAAGAAATGTTTTATCTTGCATTATTTTACAGAAGAAGACTGCAGTCACAATTTGTTCATGAAAGAAATTGGGATCAGTACCATTCCCCGAGAAATATACTGCTGGCCATGGTGGGAGAAGTAGGTGAAGTTGCAGAGCTTTTGTAAGATGTTTTTCTTCATTCATGTTTTTTTTAGGAAAAATATGAAAGCAATAAAACTTTTTTTTAAAAAGGTCAAGTTGATTTTTAATATTATCAAGTTCAGTGATATTAATAAATTATATGTCTTATATATTTAATGTTAGACAATTCAAAGTGATATCATTGATGTTTGTACATGTAATAAAGATGCCCTGAATTTTCAGTCAGTGGAGAGGAGAAGTGAAAGAAGGGATTCCAGGTATTACGTTTTACTATTACTTAACCATTGAATAGTAATAGTATAAACAGGTGAGCTAAAAACTGACACATGTAAAGCTGGTCATGTGGTCCCTTCATCTCCTGTAAGGCATGAACCATTTGATGTTTGGGGGGTGGCCAGGCATTTTAGCTTCGAGTCCAAATATTTATTTTCATTTTTTTTCAGAGAATATTTATTTTTTTCTTTGACTCTTTAGGCACAATTATTTTTTTTTTTTCAGATTCAAGGATGCATGATTATTTTTTTAGATATAAAATAAACATTGTAGTCAAACTTTATTTCTATCTACGTATACATCAAATATTGGTTACAACACACTGTAAAACAGGAAACGCTTGAGCATGAGTTAATATGCAAATTTTGGGGCTATCATTTTTGTGTCATTTTTTTCATATTCTCTTTCTTATCTCTAACGTCTTTGCAGCTGTTTATTTTATATACACGTGGATAGTAGCTCTCACTCAGTGCTACATCATATTTTATTGGGAAAGATTTTTCACTCCCAAAGTGGCCAGTTTGTGAGTGTATGCCCAAAATTCTTTCTCTTCCTTTTTCCCATCTTTTGGTTGATGGTTGAGGGGTTACTAATTTCCATGTTCCACTATTTTTTTAACCCATATGTTCCATGCTGCACTATCTTTTTGCCGCTATGTTCCATGTTCCACTATAATTTCTCATGTTCAACTATGAAAATGATCCCAAGAAAACAATTTTGAAAACATTTATAAAGAATTCTTTATTATATGTGGACCCGAATCGAATATTTTCTATGGAAGTCCTAATATTTAACCAAATCAAATAATCTTCAGTCCTGATAAAGGCAAGATATAGAGTCATAACTTCTAAATAGGAAAAGAAGAAAAACCAAGCGGATAAAAATATATGACAAAAAGTATACCCCTGGGGTCCAAATGGATCGATAATGTACTGATTAGTGTTAATTCTTTGATGCATGAATGAACATTTGTGTAGCTATGTGCAAGTATTGAAAACTATTTTTTAACCTTTTTGGCATCCTTATCTGATGCAGTAGTACTTGTTAGGTACCAGAGCGATCACCAGAAGCCAGAAGCCTCTATCTCTATACTACCAGTATCACTTTCAGCAATGATCGATGCTTCTTGTATTGATGACACTGTAGTGATTTATTTTATCATAACCAAGGGTGTAAGAAGCTTTTTGCATGGAGGGGTTCACATTTGCGAAGGAGCATATAGCGACTGCAAAGTGGTGTGGGGGAGGGGAGGATATAGGAGGATATACGAGGAGATAGCTTTCAGCCTATGTAGAGTTCATGGAACGAAACAAAAACACCGATTTTGTTTCATTTGAAGTGACACAATTGATCTTTGTAAATCACCGTTCAGTTCCACATTATGGGCAAGTAGACTGAGATCTGTCAACAATTTTGCCAATATCTCCATCTATGGGGCCATCCCACGTTGTAAGTGAGGGAAGGGTTAAGAAGCGCTAACAATGGTGATAAATGTGCTATGGTAGTGGGGTCTGGGGCCATGGTCCCCCAGGGAAATTTTGTGTGCTCACATGTGCAATCTGAGCCGTTTTCTGCATCAATTTTTATTATATAAAACTTCTGGCATTTCAAACATATATGTCTTTTTAAACACATTGAGGATGAGTCTGAACCTTCAAAGCCTTATTCTACCACCCAGCCCAGATCCTTTGTGCAAAGCCAATATAAATATGAATACTCTGAAATTGTCCTATTGAAGCTATGGAGTAGAGGGTGCAACTGTCTACGAGCACTTACTGAGCGTTCACACTCAGCACTGTAGTGTATATGTGCCAATTTGGGCAGTATAAAAATGTTGAGGTAAAGGTAAATGTTGCAAACTTTTATATTAGAGGTTTTAGTCAGGTAGATATGAATGTGAATGTGGTGGTTCATAGTTGTGATCCAAGTCATGCTCTCACGACTTTACATTTTACACCAGGTCATTGGCACACTTATGCTAATTACTCACACAATCACTCACTGACTCTCTCAACCCAATGACCTGTACCTAATTAACATGTAGGTGACACAGAGCTGTGTGCAACTATTTAGGCATGAGTTTTCTCAACACCCACAAACAGAGCCGACTGGCAAGTGAACCCATGACCTTCTGGTCATGAGTCTAACTGCCTATTCACTCAGCCAAAGAAGCACATTAGGTAGATGCTGTAGAAACCAAACATTGGCTGGAGGATAGCCACGATTATGAAGTGTATGATATCATATTGACCGACACTGCAATACAATGTGGTCCTTAAACCACTGTAAAATCGCGAAAAAAGTGCGGAAAAAATTGAGAGAATTGTTATGTTCCATGTTCCACTATTACTTCCGATGTTCCATGTTCCACTACTTTTTTACCCCTATGTTCCATGTTCTAATATTTTTTGACCCCATGTTCCATGTTCCACTATCCTGTGTCACCCCCCCCCTCGTGTTTTTTTAAGTTAACTTTTATTTTTATCATAACAATAAAGTCTATCGTGCAATCAAAACAATAATACAATGCATTGCAAATGAAATGACAATGAATATTGAAAAAAAAAAACTTGTGTTGAATAAGTAGAGTTCACACAATTGGATTTTCTTATAAATGATTTCACGAGCACAGCGAGTGATACATTTTGAGATATATTGATCCTTAATGAGAAAATTTTAGTTACCTATATTCAGGCACAAAATATTTAAGCATTAGGGCATGGATATTTATTTATCTGTTTTCCAAAGATCGATTTTTTTTTTACACTTTGTTAGGGATAGATTATTTATTTCTCAAAATATGGGGGCACGATTATTTATTTCAATATTTTGCCTGGCCACCCTCAGCTATCAAATGGTCCATGCCTAAGCACTACTAAAACTAAACTGATTCGGCAAACGAATCGTGTTTACTTATTATCGCTAATCTGGGTCAGGCAGCAGCTGTTTTGTGTCCTCACTTAACCAAGCAATTATTTGATATACAGGAAGATGTTTTGTATTGTTTTCTTTTTTAAAAAATTTAGACTGGTCAAAAGCTGAAAAAGAGCATCTAGGTGAGGAATTAAGTGATGTACTAGTTTATTTAATACGACTTGCAGAGAAGTGCCACGTGGATTTACCACAGGTTATTTTTTATTTTAGCTTTTAAGAATTCAGTACATTTCCATTATGATTCTGTCAAAAAGCTATACATATACTTTTAATCATTTTCTTTGCATTTCAAATATAGGCAGTTCTACAAAAAATGGACAAGAATAGAAGAAAATATCCAGCAGATAAAGTGTATGGTTCCAGTAAGAAATATACAGAATATAAAAATGAATGTAATAGCGATAAATGATGTGAATAAAATTTTATATGGATAGCAAAATTTATATTATCTCATTCACTCCAGTGATCTCATTTAAAATAAAATCTATGTATTTCTCAAGAGTTTATTATGTATTTTACATAGAAATAAATACTCCCAATAGAAATTTGTCCTCGTTACATTGAAGAAAATTCCCAGTTTTACCCATTGATTATTTCTACCTGCACACAATGATATAAAGCAAACAAACTTCAATGCTATTGATAACTCAAAACAGCATGAATATAATGCAATATGTCACTAGCCCCACTACACCTCCATTCATGGATGTTAAATTATAAAACAATGAAACATAGAATCATAAAACATTTAGTTACGATGTGATAACTGGTGTTGTTGATTTTTTTGCAATCGACCATACAGAAACAATTTTTGTAACAAACTTCTTGTATTGTGTTTATCTTATGACCCTAAAATTAGCAATCAATAGTCCAATGGAAAATAACTTGAATAAATGGATCATTCTTCTTTTGCTGACCATACAAATAAATCCAGCATTTTAACAGCTCACATTACATTGATCATCATCCATTAAATGTCCATACATAATTCCAAATCGGAAACACTTCCGAAAAATAAAATCATTAGTAATAATTAAAACATTACATTACTAAATAAAACAAATCCATTTTTATATATTCAATAGTTTAATTAGTTTATTGCGAAAATAGGAAAAACATGTTTCTTTGCAACTTAAAGTGAGGTTGATACCCTTCGTATAAAATTACAAAATTTATATACATTTAATTGACTTTCTTTGATATAATACATATGAACCAAATGTGAACGATTATAAAGAGAGCACTTTGAAATGAATATAAAATATCTTCACAGAAATTATACAAATTGTATACAAATTGTAAATATTAAAAAAGTTTAAATCAAAAACATATTTCATTGCAAACTTAATTGGTGCCTGGTTTGAAATATTTCACTTGCTTCTTTGATTATTCTACTGGAGAAATGCTTGCAATGGAATGTATAAGCCAACTTTACATTTTTTTTTAACATTCATAATTAAATTATTGAAGCAATCCTAATGTAACCACACATACATATATGTATATATCTAAATGCCTGTTCCATTTTGACAAAACACTTTTTTTCTAAAAAAATATATTGATATATAGAAATCTAATTTGGTATTTACAATTAAATTAAGCAAAATAAATTAAGTCTGATAATCAATTTAGTGATTTATCAATAAATATTCACATTTATAGACAATTTAAGTCTCCAAATACATTTTTTGCTAAAATAAAATAATTAAAATAACTGATTCATCACAATAAAATAAATTGAATAGCTCAAGCAAAGAACAACTTTAGTACTGGTTTGAGTCACCATTGTACTGACATAATCATTGAACACTTAGCATGCAGTTCATGTATTGCTGTGGTCGATCATGTGTTTTTCGATGGTGTCTTACCAGGGGAATATATCGCATTTGGAGCCAGTCCAGTTGTTTTTATTACCTATCATTTGAAGATGAATAAGATATAAGATATTATTGTGTGTAATGAACGCGATACAACTAATGTGGTAATTATTATTTTACACTTAAACACTTAATAAATTGTAATAAAGGTTTTTGTTGGGTGCCAGTAGAATTGGTGAAGAAGATATCTTAAAAATAATAAAAATGTAGTATCAATAAGCTCTTAGTGAAAATAAGTATGGTTGGGCATGAGGATAATTTTAATTCATCGCTAAAATTACATACTAGTACATTTATATTATTGACACAGTAAATTTGCAGTAACAATAAATAGGATTCTTGATGATCTTTCCACCAGTGCGTTTCGTGCACCATTAGGCATAGGTAAGCCTAAGGTTGCACTGTAATAAAGAAAAATACATCAAAGATGACCATCAGAGCACCTTGAGTGCATAGCAAATACCATGACCAAAACCCAGAGACAAGAGGGTTGATAATTATGATAGTCGTCAAACCTTTAAAAGCTATATTTCAAGCTAACGATGCCCAAACCACTTATTACAGAAAAAGGTCATTACAGAGATATGAATCTTAAAATATAGGTACAGTATGAAATTATGATAAAATTTGAATCCAACCAAATTCAAATTTTAAGAAAAAATATAATCAATTTTGGCAACCACTCCTCAGTATTTTAAAAAAACTGTCAACACATATTAGCACACCTTTGTTATAGTTGGATCACTAGCCGTTGCTGCTTGATTTGTCAGATTAACTTTGCCGCTAACAATAGCTGCTGCAGCTGCAGGAATTGGAGGAATGATGGCATCATGTGATGCTACATCTGTAAATCAACAAAATCTGTAGAAGTTTACTGCTGGCATATACTTGGGCTACACATAAAACACTAAGTACAATTTCCACTTATTCAAAATTGTGATGAGTTAAATTGTGATAAGTTAAATTATATCATATAACAAAGGGATATGATCAATAGTTAAAAATTCTTTGAACTAAATCACACCTGCATGATTGCTGGTTTGATTGTTGGCTCTCATTGCGGCAGAAGTTTTACAAACTTCTCTCAAATCTCTAACTTGGTGTTCTAAGTCTCTGCAAAATAAAACATATTATTAGATACAAATAGAAAATACAAATTAAGTACAAATCACAAAACGTGTTGACTGTTTGCATTTGAGAATTGGGGGTAACATAAAACTGCATAAGAAGACAAGATGTGCTTCTCTAAACACTGATATCCATTTTTCATTCCATATGTACCTCCATGCTTGTGATGATGTCTGCACTGCATTGACATGCTCTTCCATTTGATCTTGCAATGATGTAATCTCCCCACGTAGGTCTGACAATGTCGATCGCAAAAAGCTTAATGGTCTGTTATGAAAAATAAGACTGAGATAATTATTGATAAGATATATTTATATAACAATTCTACTGATCAATATTAAATTTACATTATATTTTATAATGTATTTTACTTAATGTCTGAGCTGTAATATCTTATAACTTATTAGAACCGGCTTTTTCTTCATATAATAAATGATTACTGCTTCAAAATCATTACTTACTTGCTCTGTTGAACTGCACGCTCTTTCTGTTCAAGCAATTTCTCCAAAGAAGTTAAATCAAAACTTGACACTTCTGAGGTAGTAACTTGTTTTTCCACAACCTAATAAGAAACTCCATTAACACAATACGATTTGAACAATATGTGTATTATGTTCAATATTCATTGATGAGTTCTATGAAATTATATATCTCTTGTACTTTGATTTAACTAGAAGATCAATATTTTACAAATAAAAATAAAAATTACTTGTTGCTGACAGTTACAACGTAACAATTAAAACATCAACATTACTTTTCTGTTTTTCTTCTTTATATGATTAACAAAGCTACAAATGTATGAGATTAAAAAAAAAATCTCACAAAGAGTCCATGTTCTGTATAAAATTAATGAATACAAAGTGTACCTTGATATAGTTGACACATTCTTTCAAAGCCGATTTAAATTCTGTTACTGTTGCCTGGAGGTTAGACTTTTCTCTGCGAATCAATGCCATTTCTTCTCTAAGTTTCACACAATCCTTCTGTTGAGTCTAAATGTATAAAGTAAGCAAAATATTTGATCTTAGGCTTGTTGCATAAAACTATCTTTTTAGCATAAACATAACATTTTATGTATTCTTGAATGTGTTCATTGTGTTGGTATGAAATATATTAGTTCATCTTTCTTTGCTCACAACACTAGATTTTTTTAATTACATTTACAGTTTCGCCAAACAACTGTTGGCATCCTCAGAATGTTCTTCCCGCGCAATGTCACAAGTCAAATATTCTGATCCTGAACGAGGATGGAATCGTAAACTCGCGAGAGTTGGTGCCCCCCCTCGTCCCTGTTCATAACCTGCTTGCAGGTTCGGATGTGTACAGACTCTTTGATGGTCCTGGTTTTCCATTCACTTTCTCTGTCTATTATTCTGGCTCTCTCCCAGTCTATCTGATGGTTGTGCTGGTTTGCATGGTCCGTGATGGCACTCTTGTTTATTTCCATTTTTGACTCTTTCTTTGTGGATCTGGTGTATGCTCCCTTCTGGTTTGCTTCCACGTCCTTCTGATGTTCCTTCAGTCTGGTACCAAACCAACCCGTTTCCCCGACGTACACTTTATCACATGACTTGCATGGAATCTTGTACACAATTTCACATTTGTCCATCTTTGTCCATCGTTCAGGATCAGAATATTTGACTTGTGACATTGCGCGGGAAGAACATTCTGAGGATGCCAACAGTTGTTTGGCGAAACTGTAAATGTAATTAAAAAAATCTAGTGTTGTGAGCAAAGAAAGATGAACTAATATAACATTTTATGTACCGGTATGTTAATTGTATTTCGACAGATACATTAGACAGATATATAAATATATATAAAATCAAACTTGGTTATCAATACATGTATTACATCGCTTATGTTTATTTGGAGTTTGGATTGCATTACAAGAAACATAAAAAATCTGCAATAATAAAAAAACAAACAACAAAAACATCAATCACTGCGCAAAGACCTTGATATCTTCTAGTCTGATGCATATTTAGAAAAAAAAGTAGGGAGGTTTGAAGTTGCTTTTACATCTTTCAATCAACTTGATTTTAATCAAATATTAAAGATTGGCAAAAAATGTAGGGAGTGTTTGAAAAATTTAAGTCTCCCACTCTGAAGTAAATATTTGAAAGTTATATAAACTCCAGGTAGTTCAACTGCTTTTTACCATAATCTGTAACTTCATCTACATCCTCAAGAGTGGGGCAGAGTACACCAAAATGATCTACTCAATTCTTGTAGCTACAACAAATCGTTATACCTAAATAATTTTCTCATATTTGGATCAAAGCCCATGAAAATTGTAAGCAGGGATACTTTTGTGCAGTGCTGTGTACATGTACAAATGTATGTTGAAAAATATTTGTTGTACCTGTAACGTCATTTGAAGTGAGTTGACCTCCATGATCTGCCTATCTTCTGCAAACTGCAGTTGGGATTTCAGAGCACCAATTTCAGCCTTCTTTTCATTTAATTGCCACTCTAGACTCTGTTTAAAACATAATACCATTTACAGAGTAATCTTAAAGAATCAAACGCATAAAAAGTGCAATTTGGTTTCTAGATGGGGCCCCATCATCATCATCAACTTTAATATGAATTGGCCTACCTGAATCTGTTCATGTACAACTGGATCTTTGGCTTGACGTTCCAGTGCATCTCTCTTTTGCCTTTCTACCTCCAGTTTCAAACTTTTCACTTCAGTCTGAGCAGAGTCGGCAGACATCTTTTGTTTCAGCTCATTTTCTCTTGATCTGTGTGATTAAGTAGTACAGGAAATATTTACTATCACATGGTGGAAACGTATGTGCATAATTACATGACAGCTGTACTCTAACAATAAATTATTTGAATGGTAGTAAAAATAACAAAAAATCAACAAAGGTATTTACTGCAATGAAATCTAATAAATCAGATTATCATAATGTTGCTCTTCATTAATAGTAGAAATCACTTACTTTTCAAATGTAGCTTGTAATTTTTCCAATTCAGACAATTTTTGACGGAGATCTACCTTAAGTTGATCATGTTCAACCCATAATGTTTCTAACCTTCGTCTGGTTTTTACATGATTACCTTTTTCTGTCAAAAGCTGAAATGTTACAAAAGATTTTTTTTTCCAAATAATTTTGGCAACTTAAATTACTGGTAATCTGGCAACTTAATCATACATAAAGAAATATAAATATATCTTAATATATAATCTTAAACTTAGATGGAAATAGAAAATAAAAAATGATCAGGGATTACTTGTGACATTATTACAGTAAACGGTTTTTACAATGAGTAATCTATACATTTGACTTATCAGAGTTTGAGATACATTAAATATCCATGTGCTCAAGTTTGACATAATCATCAAAGGTTTATACATTGCTTTTGAGGTAAATATTATGAAAGTACCTCGGATAGCTTTCAACCTCTCTCAAGGTTTTCTTCAGTGTCGTTAATACGCATTGAGAGAAGTTGAACGCTATTTGAGGTACTTTCATAATATTTAGCTCAAAAGCAACGTGCAAATCTTTGATAATAGTTTGAGATGGACAAGTCAAACTGTATTTCCCAAAGAAGGCACAACAAATTAAAGGCAAAAATTCACCTGTTTCTTTCCTTCTTTTACGTTTTGTTTTTCTTGATGCAGGAGGTCATTCAAATTCCGGATCTGATCATTCAAATCAGCGATTTCTTTCATCTTGCTATTAATTTCCTCTGCTGCATGTGAACTGAACTGTACCGCCGAAGTTTCTTTACCAGCAAGAGCTGCTTCTAACGTTACAGTGTGTTGTTTCAATTGCTCATAACTCTGTGTTAGACCTGAATAATAAATAAGAAAAAAAGATTGTACTTCTGAAATTCAAGTATTAAATATATATGTACATGTATATAAATATGTTCCCTATGAGTATGTCTTGTTACTGTGTATACAACAATTTGTATTCAGTTGAACTCCCAACTAAGACCCCATCAGCCTAATAATAAAACACAGGATTTAGGTTCTCTTTAAAAAGATAATGCTACATATAGTCAATGCTTTTTATAGAAAATTCAAAACATACAAAATGATGAATGAGGTCTTACCAGATCTTATTCATTAATTTTAAGATTTTATATTCATAATAAGATTTTACCAGCTAAACGTCCTTTTTCTTTTTCTAATTCTAGTTCTACTCTGCGTTTTTCCTCCTCCAATTCCAGCTCTCTATGCTTATCCACTACTTTCCTGAGTCCTGTAGCTTCATCTTCTAAACTCTTGATTTTAACCTATAAGTGAAGATAATTTTAACCATAAACAATTATTTATATTCAATTTCATTAGTAAGTATCAATGCAACTATCATATGTTAAATGTTAATGTTTTTAATGTTAAATAAAATTTACAAATACCTGATAACTTTCGCAGTCCAGTTGAAGAACTTCAACTCTACCCTGATTTTCTTTGAGTTGACTTTCTATGCTTATTCTGCTTTCTAATGCTTCTTCTAACTGATGTTTCACAGCCTGCAATAAATGAATAAATACCTAGAAATTGAGTAAAAATCTCTACAATCTCAGCAACTGACCAAGTGGTAAAGTTTGATATTTATGAGACTTCAGTTGTTGTAGGAAAATGTGGTATGTATACCACAAAATTCTGTAAAGAAAAATTCTGATGACTTATGATTGCTCCCAATGCACACAAACATTTACATTGAGTGAACTAGGAAAAGTTTATTTCTGAAATCCAAGTCATGATATCCATACAAAAGCAAAATCTGAGATATATTCACTTTTTTCCCAATTCGATTGCAAAACATAAAACCAACCTCACACTTCCCCACTCCCATCCCATTTAACTACCAAGTGCAATCACCCGATTTTGGAGATCAAGTATAAAACATGTCAGGAACAATGGAAGTTAAACCCGATTTCAATAATATATGTTATTTCTAATTTGAGGTGAAGATGATTTAGTTAATTAACAGCAACTTTGGAAAGAAACAAATAAAATTGAGACATATTGTGCGGTTCAATACAGTGCATGATTAAAAAATAACACTAATCTTATGTTATGGTTATTCTTAATATCTACTAATTACTTCAGAACCATAAACGATTAATTTTAATGTATATACTACATTAATGGTGATATTTAATTTCTCTACTTAAACTTCCACAAACAAGAATTGATTCCTCAGAAGCTGAATAATAATTTCACTGTCCATAACCAGTCTAACCTGTAATTCCTCCTGAAGATGTTTTGTTTTGTCATCATAGTCTAATCCAGTGCGTTTTACTACTTGCTCCAGCTCTTGTTTCAAAGTAGCTTTTTGAGACTCTAAAAGCTGTAACTTCATTTGTAATTCTTCTGAACTTGTCTGTAGCGAACGCTGAGTTTCCCTCTTGTCCCTCAGAGTCAATTCTAAATCTTTTCCTAACTTAAGAACCTGCATGAAAAAGACGCACACATTTATGTTTTAAAGCTCGATGCTCCTTATTGATTTCCCAAAGATTTTCCATGTAAACTTCCCATAGTACTGTTGAATTGGTTATACATGTAGACACAAACTGTGAAAATTTTCATTGTGTCACCTGGAGATTACTATAGAAGATATGTAAGCAAAACCAACAAAAATTACTTAATGATCATAATAAACAAATAAACATGCACTAAGTACGTTAATGCAGTCAACGTGATTAGCATGACTTAAAGGCAAAGTGACGTGCATTTTAAGTAGATCATATTTCATGAACAAGCCCGGTGATACCTACTTTTTAGTATATTTTCCTCACCAGTGTTGGCTTGGAATACACGATGGGAATTTTATGTGAAAAATCAATGGTCGGTCAATTAGGAGCGTATGTCTTTAAACAAAGTAGAAATAGTCATTAGAAGATGGTACAAACCTACTCAGAAGCTTCTTTCTATCATCTCTAGCAACATTTCGGTGGACATTCCATCTACATCAGGCTTGTAAGCAAAAGTGTGGCGGATGTTGTGTTGCGTCATTTGATGGGCAAAATTCTAAGTCACAAGTAGAAGTTTTGTCAAAACTGGGGGGACTGCCTGGCCTTAGTATAGGTTGAGTACAGGTCTTTGTACAGCAATTTTTAGGGCTTCAAGAGACTTTCTTTGGCTCCAGTTCTCCTCTTGTCCACCAATCTATTTGACGAAACTTCTACATGTGACTTGGAATTCACGGCACAATGTGACTCAACACAAAAGCACGGTGTACAACATTCGGTGCACTTTGGCTTCCAAGCCTGATGCAGGTGGAACGTCCAGCGAAATGTCACTAGAGATGACAGGAAGAAGCATCTGAGTAGGATTTGTACCTTCTACTAATGATGAATCCAGATGCTAAGAAATCACTACAAAATGATAGAAAATAGAATGTGTGTCATTTACTAATGCAAGAAGTTATCATACATATATGTATTTCATAGATGTGTTACCTTTGCCTTTTGTTTAGCTATTTCCTTATGAGATTCTCTTTGCAAGTCAGCTAACTGAATTCTTAGCTCTTCATTTTCCTTTTTACTTAAGGCAACCATGGTAGATTCCTTTGCTTTCTCAGCAGATAATGCCTCTAGGGACTGCTCGAGTTGAACAATCTTTTCCGTGAATGTTGATATTTCTTTCTCTAAGCTGTAGTTTTACATATTCAATACAAGTCACAGAGCAAAATGTTAATCAATTCTTAAATATTTAACAATTTATTTCAGAGGGCATACAAATATTAGATTTAAATTTAGGGAAGGTTCATTAATAAATGTGAGGCAGGTCGGGATGAGTCAAATATAGACTACTTTCATAATTTACGCACCCCCCTCAACCCTTCATACTTGATTAATGAACCCTCCCTTATTCCAATATAAAAATATTACCATATTATTCTGCACTCAAGTATGTGTACTTAATATAGTGTCATTAATTGCTGTGAGAAAAAAAGACGCCTTTAGACCATTACATTATAACCACTTATAATGAACATTACTTATTCAAATTATTCCATTATTCAGACCCTCTGCTATATTTCCATGTCTGATACGGATGTACAAACTGACAGATCAGACATGGACTCACTATCAATCAAGAGGTGCGCCAATTATCCAACAACAGAAACAGAATTTAACTATACTGCTATGAACACATGTATAGGTACATGTAATTAAACTGTATACACGGTTAGCATTTCCCATGAAGTCATGAATATAGGTGTACCTGCACAAATTAATACTCCGAATAGACATAACAGGTACCTTTGTCAAGCGTTTAGGTATTCAGACAAAAGTACTGTAATTTTAAGAAGGTAAGGTTTTAGTTGAAAAATAGGGCCAAAAAATTCACCATTCCCCAAAAGTACAGCACTTGTTTGTAGAATAATATGCAACCACTATATTGGAACACCAATTAGGTTAAAATTGGGAGATTGGAAAAGCAAAAACCGGATTGGTAAATAAAAACATGTACTGTATACCTCTCTTTGACTTCCGAATCGTTACTTTTCGAAGAATGAAGAGGTGTGGCATCCGGACTTATCTCTTGATCAGGTGATGAGGATGAACTTTGCTTTGTTTCAGACAAAATAATGGAAGACTTAAGCTTAGATATCTCAAGAGTTAAGTTTTGATTTTGCGACTTGAGATCTGCTATTTCATGAAGAGCTTTTTCCCTGTAAGTTTGTAACTGCTTTTTTAACTTTGTGTTATGTTCTTTGAGTAACTTGGCATCATCAGTATCCGACACTGAATTATCCACACTAGGTGTAGATGTCAAGACCCTAGCACCTTTCAGATGATTTAGTTCATTAGTTTTTTGAGCCAACTCAGACTTCATATGCCTAAAACTTCTTTCCACTTTACCCATATCATCTTTGAGTACTTGAAGTGCATCATCAAAGGTTTTCTTCTCTTCCTTTACTGTTCTCAACTCAATTTCCACCATGGATTTTTCCTTCAAAATATATAACAAATAAATCTATCAACATAATACTTGTAACATAAATACCGAGGTTTGTAAAATATAGAATGACTATTGCCATGCCTAAAATTCATATTTTTTACTTGAAGTTTTATCAAAGGATAGATATTTTTTACTTGATTAATTTTACTGATCGCCTCATCTCTAAAACCAAGCTCTTGTGTCAAGCGATTCATCTCAACTTCAAGGTCGACATATTTCTGTTCCAGGGTCTCCAAAGATCTATCTCTTTCCAGCAAAGATTCTTGTGATAGTGTTATACGCTTCATAAGTTCTGCCTATAGTAGTAGATAATATTCAACTACAACTTATTACCAGAGAAAAAAAAAATCTCTATTTATTGTTATTGATAAAACGTAATTGAACTATCCAATATTATCTGATATCACTTAAATTAGAAATAATTATTAATGAACATCCAAGCAAACTGTCTATGTAGACACAAAACACTAACCTTTTCATGTTCAACCACTGCAATATGAGCAGTTTTTCGCTTTAATTCATTTTGAGCTTTTTTTAGTTCAGCTTCAAGGTCATGAGTAGCCATGTCTATAGTCGCTTGGTGTTGGGCAGAAACAGGCGCATTTTGTTGAATGGTCTAATGGAACAAAAAATGAAAATATTAGGCATGCATCTTGCCATATGGCATCATTTTGCAAACATTGAAGCTTTCATTATGTTTCAATAAAGCTCTGTGCTGAAAAAGAGAATTCTTGAATCATCCATCAAAACATAATCCTCCACGACAGTTTTCTACAGGCAGTTCATAAGCTTACTGATAGACTAGTGGGGACTATGGGTAAGCTAGGTGTGGAAGAGTGGCTAGTCAAGCTGGGCCCGGGCGAATAAAGACGTCTCCGTTATACGCCTTTCTACGGGCGGAAGCTCAAATAGCGGATCCGTTAGGCGGGTGCTAACGGTGCGTGTATAAAGACACCAGCAAATCCGACGATTTCCCGCTCATTAGTATTTACTTTTAAGTACAAAATTCAGTATTCTCCATAAAGAATGATCAAGAATTGCATTCTACGTGTCTTGAAATCAAATTGAAATTGCCATCTCAGACTAATTAACAATAAATGTTCCAGTTTTGGGCACGTGGTTATGGGCACATCCTACGTAGGGTTGATTATTACGTATATCTTCACGAGAACGCACACGCTTGAATACTAACAGCACGTAGCAAGAGGATTGTGAAATGATAGAACATTAATTATATTTTGATAATCTGGTAAAATATTTCAATGTACATTGTAGTACTACCATTGGTGTACTTATTACATGTAATATTTTTTCATTTATGCTGAGGATGTATCCATGACACAAAATATATTCAATAAATCTTTGACTTAAAATAATGTCTATATATTTCATATATTTCTATTATCTATGAACAAAATTACATAAGAATCACGTTCACATCATGAATTGCCCATCAAATTGTAGACTACATAATGTAGATCCATGGTCATATCTCCCGACTATTTATGGACTATATAGCCGTGATACAATCATATCCAATTCTGTGGAACTTAAGCTCAGAATCCGGCCAATCAGAAGGTCCACTGCCAAAATATTCAGTTAGCTATGTGGCGAATTTAAGCTATATAAGTAAGATAAAACTGAGTATTGACTTTAACGTAAGACTAACCCAAAATTATTTTTCCACATAAAAGCTATAACTGGGCCCACGGGTTGGTATAAGCAATGAGTTGTAAAGGCAGTGTGAGTGAGCAAATAGTGAAAACCAATGATGACATAGATCTATCTGCAAAATAGCGTAAACCATACGACTTTCAGCTGCAACGGAGCTCAAATTGACGTTTTTGGCCCCGTTATTTTTGCCTGATAACGGGTGAGAAAACAGCCAACTGCGGGGGTAAATTTAATCGTTTTATACACTCGAAAATTAGCAGACGGGAGTTAAACGAACGGAAAAGTACTACCGGGAATTAAAAAACGTTTATTCAACCAGGGCCTGGTTCAATCAATGTACACCAATGTGCATAGTCATGTTTGTCTTGGAGATGGCTACAGTCAGGA
Organism: Streblospio benedicti; assembly: GCA_019095985.1. Classification (NCBI taxonomy): domain Eukaryota; kingdom Metazoa; phylum Annelida; class Polychaeta; order Spionida; family Spionidae; genus Streblospio; species Streblospio benedicti. The sequence goes on along the minus strand of CM032660.1, from coordinate 22,209,489 downwards.
ATTTAGTGTTATTGTTGGTGTACATCAGGGTTCTGCTCTAAGTCCATTACTATTCATTATTGTCTTAGAAGTCTCTCTCTTGTGACTAAAATTTGATATATACAGTTAAATGCATATTGTATCATTGTTGTAGGTATTTTCTTTCTAAATATGATATGCTCATGGCTCTAAAACAGGGGGACACTTCCTCCAGTACTATGAATCGCCTGAGGAGAAATGACAGTCCTGATTTGATGGATGTGCTGTGTGAAACCCAATGAGATGTCAAATCAGACAGATTACTAGAGAAGCTGGGTATTGTAGACATTGATAGTGTACATCACATGGGTAGACTGAGATGGCTTGATCATGTCCAGCGCAGCTCCAGATGAATCATAGTGAGAAATTCGAGATAACAGGAATGGCAGACATGATACACAGTTGTGCAGAAAGATCAATCACATCTGGGTATGGATCACACAGATCCAAATGATAGAACCCTGGAGGGGACGGATGAGAGATATATTGGGCAGTCAGGCCACACCATCAAATTGAAGATTAATTAGGGCCTGTCCAAATAAATTTAGGATTTGATTGATATTGAGACCAAGCATTGACATCTTTTTCAAAATTTAACCCACCTCTTGAAGCAAATCTCTATCCCTCTGTATTTGAGCAAAAGCTGCTTCTCGTTCCAACATGTCTGCTTCAATAGCTTCCAAATGACGTGCTAGAAGTTCCTTTTCCTATGAATAAAATTCATAACACTTACAACAATTGACTGAGGCTTAAGTAATGCAAATGTATTTCAGGTAAATTAATAGATTTGTCCATATTGGAAAATTTGATAATCATTCAAGTAGATTTTTTTTCCACCTGAATCATGCGTTGTTGCGTCTCTGTGATTTGTTGCCGAGCCCGAAGGTTGTCTGCTTTAAGTCTCTCAATTAGGGTTCCCTGAGCGATCTGTTCACTTTTAAGATTTGTTATATCCTGTGAAACAATAACATACTTGCTGGTTACATTAAGTAAACTAGAGGTGTCAAAAGCAGTATAGTGAAAATCATTACCCTGTACATCAAATACATGCCATGGAAATGATAACAACAAAGAAAATTCATCTTGGTAACAAGTAGATATTTAACAAATTGTACCAAAGAGAGAAGAATATATTTCGTGTTTATACAACACATCCTCAGCTGGTGTATACACACGAAATATATTCTTCTCTCTTTGGTACAATTTATTTAATAAAGAACATTCAATCTCGAGCCTGTCAATACTATTTCATTCTACCGGTACCTTCTGTAAAAAGCTGCTTTCCATCTTGGGCGTGAGAAAGCTGCTGCTGGTACCATTCTTTGGCAGTCGTAAGAGAAGCAATTTCACTCTGAAGTGATTTCACTTCATTCTCCAACAACAGTCGAGACTGATTGCTGGTCTAAAAAATATGGTATTGATATTTTTTGTTAGTGTGGAGATAAAGTTTGATTTTAAAAAATGTGATAGATACTTCAAGTAAATAATTACAAGTAAACAAATTATGTTACCTGGAATTGCACATATAATTCTGCAATCTTGCTCTTTAGATCTTGCACTGTCGTATCTTTAGCCTGTAATTCTCTTTTTAGTCCTGTGATATTATCACCCAGCTTCTCTTGCGTCTGTTTACCAATCATAATGTCTTCTCGCAGTGTGCGAAGCTCAAGATCTTTGTCTTCCAGTAGTTTTTGAGCATCAACAATAACCTTTCAAAGGAAGTTAAGTATTTCATACACACATTAAATCAAGATTTTCTATTTTATTGAACTTATATCCAACACCTCTTTTAATATCATGCATACCAGTTTATACACAGTAGAACCCTCAATTGAAACCACCCCTATAATTCATTACACTTAACTGAATTTCATATAATAATAATTTCAAATCAAAATCATCAATGTGTTTAATATCCGTCGGTGTTAGGCTGTCTGCTCGCTTCCCATAGCTTCTTTTCTGTTATCCAGCATGACCATGGTTAGCAGAGATGGAACCTTTGGAGTGTTTTTTGCCTTCGAAGGTGAACCTTCGGGACACTTTACTGAACGAACCTTTAAACGTTCATTGATAAGTAGGTATGCAAATAAGGTATGCAAGTGACTGAAGTTTAACAATTCTTCCCAACTAGTCAGAGGTCTAACAGGTTGGGTAAACAAATGGTTAGTGGTCAGTCAGTTGATTATGTAACATACAGACTGTCACCATTTAACTATGCATGGTCAAAAATTGAAAAAAGTCAGGGTGATCTCAAAGGTTGGTTGTACACCTGGATGAAATGGTGACACTGCATCTTCCTGCTGCACTGATAGTATCAAGATAACAAAGGTGTCCAATACTGTCCATGGTGTCTAGCTCTTCTTCCTCAACTGTGTCCGCTATGATGACACAGTCATCAGTGTATAGCAGTTCCCAATGAAGGCCAGTGTGGAAGAGCTGTGATAAGGCTTCAAGAACGATTATGAACAACAGTGGGCTGAGGACCGAACCTTGTAGTGTACTGGTGAATTCCAACTTTCATATATACATACTGTAATTGTCTCCCACTCTGACCTTACCCTTAGCATATAAAATAGTACAAATATATATTTAGCACTGACCTGTTCTAACCTACTTCTGTTTTGCCTCAGTGTATCTAAGTCCGCTTTCATATCATCCCTTTCTGCTACCAAAGTCATCATGCTAGTATCCTGAGACTTCAGGTACTGTGTTAAACCTGCCAGCTGTGCTTGTAGCTCTGCACGTTCTGTTAATGCTGTACAGGCTTCTTTTTCTGCTATCTATTAAAACATGAGCTCTTTTTTCAGTTGCATTTTCATTACATGAATTTTAGTGAACGATAAAACCAAATTACACCTCAAGCTTGACAGTTACCACAATTTCAATCTATATAAAGGAAGAGGCCATTTTTTGCGTCACAAAAGGCTTTTTAACCACAAGACGTACACACTTCAAACTATGTATGTAAAATCAGGACAACTTGGTGGTCGTTATAATATCACATTTCAAACCAAATAAATTGGTTTTGATGATAAAAAACAAGAAAATGGAATTTTTAGAAAGGTTGCTTACAGACCCATGTTTGTTAAAGGTACGTAATACGTTAGACGTTTGTATGTGTCAAACGTACGTTGCACGTCACACGTACAGTCATACAACTGGGGCAGTCAGAACGCACGTGACCTGTTTTGAGGAGGGGTGTTGCCAGAAAGGTGTGTGTGTCCTGCGGGGTTGGGGGTGGGGGCGGTAATGGCTGGTGGTGAGGCAGGGAGGAGCATTTTATGTGTTCCAGATCTCATCCATTTCAACCCGAGCAGCAGCACGTGTTTACCAGGGGTAGGGGTAGGAGTAGCTGGAGGGAGGGTTATTAGAGGGATAAAACATTGCCACATACATGTAGTGTGTGTATGGCTGTCACATATGACTGTGGGAGGAAGGTGATGGAGATGTATTTAATCTTTCCCAGAGCTATATAGTGTCGGGAGCTGGTGTGAGGGTTGTGGGACAGGGGAAAGAATGGGAAGGGAGGAGCATTTAATAAGTTCCAGATCTCATCCGTTTCAACCAGAGCAGCAGCAGGAAGGGGATGCATTAATCATGGACCTGTTTAGATGGGGATGGGGGTGAGCAGGTTGGGCAGAGAAGAGGGGGTGGCGGTGGCAGTGGAAGGAAGGGTAGGGATGAGTGGGACATTTAATCTTCTCCTCACGTTGTTTACCATGGGTAGCAGTAGCTGGGGGGGAGGGATATTAGAGGGATCAATCATTGCCATATTTAGTACATTTAGTGTGTAAATGGCTGTGACATATGACGAAGGGAGGACGGTGATGGAGGTGTATTTAATCTGTCAAAGACCTGTATACTGACTAGAACTGGTTCGAGGGATGTGGGGCAGGAGGATGGATGGGGAGGGAGGAGCATTTAATGTGTTCCGGATCTCATCTGTTTCAACCCGAGCAACGCCGGGTAAACAACTAGTTTTATATAAACAATACATTTGAAATATCTGCCTATTGCAAATATTATAACACATACTTCTAGTCTGCCTTCTAATTTTGCCCTTTCTTTGATGACTTTATCAAGCTCAGCATTCTGGAGATCAGGAGAAGTGTTGACTTCGGGAACTGATGTCACAGGGGCTGCTCGAGAGCTAGTCACTACATTAACACGCTGGCCTTGCTGAAGATTCACCACCTAATACATAATGCCTAATATTTAAAGTAGAAGCTTCATAAAAATGTTCATAATTAGCCAAGCATTTATATTTAGACCAATTAGTGAGTTGGGAAAGAAAATCAAAAAACAAAAACAAAACTGATTGATAGTAATTTTGAATAACTTCATACATTTATTTCTATTGCTCTTTTTTTTATCATTTCCTTCACTGAATAATATCATACAACTCTAACAAATAGCCTAGGCAGCATTTGATAGCTGACATACATTTTAATAGTTATTTTATGTTTGTGTCCACTAAAATGTATTAGAAAAAATGCTGCCTAATAAAATTATTCAAATTAATTTAAATTCTAGGAGAAAAGAACCCTTTTCAAATTGTTACTGTTACATTTCAATGTTTTTTTTATTTTAGCATCGTCAATGACATACTTTATTCTCAGTTTTTCTTTCTCCCCGTCCATCATCAAGGTACTTTGGGACAGGTTGGGCATTCTCAGCATTAATCTGAGGATTTTCATGATCATAGTACAATTGGTTGCCTTCTCCAAGGTCAAATTCTGCCATATTTGCAAGTGGAGCCTTCACCTTGGATGCCAAAATGATATCAATGATGATGACGGCAACAGATGAAAAAAGCATGGCCAGGTTTGAAGAAAATTATATGATTTCAAAGTGGACTCATAAGTACAATTTTTCAAATTTTTGTAGAACTTCCACTTCACTTCTACATGTATATATAATTTAAAGAAATTTGATAAAACATATGTATACAAACATTAAAAATATACATATAATTTACCATGGTTTTGGCAAATGCAAATGCAATAAAATGTTACCTTGCTGCCATGACTAGACCGCCTCTGAGCAAGCACAGGCTGACCCTGGCGATTCATGGGGTCAGACGCAGCACGATTGCGACCTGGCTGCCGCTGCATGTCTACTTGAGATTTCATATCCCTATGGTCCTCATGTGAAGGCACTTTTTTAATAGAATCTCTCTGAACGTTTGAGTCTATTAGATTTGGGTCACTAATACTAATGTTTTGTTGAGCTGGTGCTAATACTGTGTCAGTGGTCTTTGGTATAGTATTTGTCGATGGGACAGGAGACTCAGTACTTACTGGCAGTGGTGTGGAAGAATGTGATATATTACTTGACAAGTTCACTTTTTTTTCAAGGGGAACATTTGGGCTTGATGCAAACCAAGATGATTTTTCATTGGTACTTTTTTCTATTGTAATTTCATCTGCTCTTATTCGGATTAATTCTTTCTCACCATCGGCAGATAAAATGGAATTTCTTGATTCATTTAAACTATCAGATTCATTATGGGGAGATTCAATTTCTAATGCTTCACTACCTTCAGCTTTCCTAAAGTAGGTCACATTGACGTAATCATGTTCTTTGGGGCTAGGAGGTCGTTTTACAAACTCAAGTTTCTGCTGTCCTCCATTTGTAGAAATATATTTAACATTAACATAATCCGGGTCTTTTGGTCCATAGGAGCGGATCAAATGTTTTCCTGACAAGTCCATTCCTAAATCTTCAGATCTATTCAAATGATAATTTTCACCATTTAATGCTTTCAGGTCATCAATATTCACGTCATTTAAGGAATGACTGTATGCATGAGCGTCACATTCTTCTACACCTTGATTAATGTGTTGTGCATCCTGATCTTGATGGAGACTGAGATTAGCTATGTTGTCACCAGCAGCATTAAGCGGTGATGTAATAATAATATTACCATTTGAAGCTACTGGTGTGGAGATCTTGGTTCCATCTTTTTCTTTCAATACAATGTCATACTGCCCCTAAACAAAAGAATAATGCACTTCACATTTTGCTGATTTTTTTTTACATACAACACAGAAAACTTGTATAAAATTAATTGGCGGATTAGTTGCCAAAACTTTGTATGCAGCCTTGAGATTAGAACTGTTGTTTGTCAAAGCATTGTCTCTTGAACTCTTCCATGTTCTAACTTAGGATTGCTATTGAACGAGTGCCCAGACATTATGAACATATGTTTATTGGGAAGTAATTTCAGCACACAAACCTGGTTAGTGAGAGTTATTTGGATGGATTCCTCCTCCCCATCTGTGTGCTCATCACTGAGTAGAGGGCTGGACACGGGTGTGCCCACACGCTGAAGACAACAGTGAAAGATGTACGTGATTGTTCACAAATATATAAAAGAATCTAATACATGTTAATAACATGTGTCCTCTTATAACTTCATCTATGTGAACGCTTTTCCATTTTTTTTTTTTATGTGTTGCAAATGCTTATATCACAGTTTATTTAGTGCCTAATAAATTTATTGTACATTAACCATTTTACATCATTATTCTATTTATCATATCAATGAGTTTCTGCACATCAAAATAGATGGATTATAAAATATATGAATCATATATCATTTATAATTATACTAGGTTTAATATGCTCCGGTGTGGAAATACGGGACACAAAAAGTGCTATTAATCATCAATTATCAATAACTTCATAGCCTCGTTCTATTTCAGCATATTCACTCTATCAAAAAATCATAGAAAGAGCTCTTCACCTGTAAGATGGCAGCACCAAGTTTCTGTTGTGTTTGTGCAATCGCAGCAGCAATTTGTTCAGCAGTTGCAGGAATTATCTCTGTTGATCCTGAAATTTTTAATGAATTTTATTAAAATAGGCATTATTAAGTAAACTCTGACAGGGCGGTAATAGGATATTAGATGTAATTACATCATTAAACCTAAGACTTAATCAGGTTAGGATAGTACCTGACTTATGATATAATAACGTCTATCTATATACCCAAGTCCAAAAAATCAACACTAATTTCAAATACTAGGAAATAAAAATTGAAAATAAGTATGTATGATATTGTATATAGCTATCCAAACATCTGTTTCAACCATGTGATTATTGAACTATAAGCTTGAAAACAAGTATGTCACTATGATAACCAATCTAAATTGACTTTATTTTATGTACAAAACGTTTTAATCAAAACTTGTTTCAAACAAAATCACCTATGACAGACTTCTGTAACGCTAAAGCTTCCACAGTGGCAGTGAATGATTGAAAAGCCTCGTCATCAGACACATACTCTTCTTCCTTAACTGTCTGGGTGGTGCTAGTCACACCATCGCCCGGCTGAGATGGGGAAGATGTATTCTGAAGTAACAGTACCCTTATGAATAATTAAATATGAAGCTGTCAGTATGTGGTATGTGGCAATTATAAATACACAGTTTAGAATCTTTAAGATAAAAAAATATCTTTTCATTACAGACTCAAATAAAGAAATCAATCAGTGTTTTCATAGCAAAAAATTTATAAATACAAATTACTGCAAACAATTTTCAATGCACTGTCTCAATGATGGCTAATATCAATACATCTATATCCTCAAAAACTAGACAATAACACTGGCAATCAAAAATTTTAAAGACAATTGATATGTATTGTGAATTATGAATAATAATACATGTACATCAATGTCACAATTCAATTATTGACAATATGTTACTGTTTAATTCTTCAACCATATGGTTTATCATAACACAGATTGCTCAATGTCCTCGAAACGTTGAATATTTGTAAAAGTTCCCTAAAGCAATATTGGAACAATAACTATTAGTAATTCAATATATATCAACTAAAGAATGCCTTACGTGATAATCTGCTTGGTTTTCTTCAAATACAGATGACCTAAGACTATTATTTGCTGGGGATTCTTCTTTATTCACAACTTGTGTTTCCTTTGATATACCTGGAAAAATGCGCAAATAAAATGACATTCTATTGACAGCTGTACCACATCAGCACAGCCACATGTACTTCATCCAATGTTTCATATTATTTCAGAACACATTTGGAAAATGACTATTGATTTAAAGTTGCTGCTCTTATCATTCGATTTTCAAGCAGCAGGTAAAGTTATGACGTGGTATACTGTTTATCAATAACCATCAGCAAAATGATTTTACACTGAGTATATCATAGTGAAAAGTAGTCGTTTGTTTACTTATTTTATTTTCTCACTGAAAAGTTGATGGATATAATAGTCCAATAATAACGAGAACAGTTAATATAAGAGTTCTAAAAACTAAACTATCAACAATCTTGTCTTCCTTTTTTAAATAGTGCATATATTGATACATGTATGTTGTCATAACATACCGGTATTACATAGGCAACAACCATTTAACTATTTGTTTTGATTTGGTTTGAAGAAAAAAAAAACTTTTAATCAACTTGGGTGCAAAAGTCAGTCAAATCAAGTGACTTTCATAAGTTAGTAAGGATGCCTTAAAATTTGTGAAAATTCTTTTGTCAGAAATAGTTAGTACTAGTAATAGCTTTTGCTGAATAAAGTTATAAGTCAAGTGATATATTGGTTGCTGCATTCAAATGAGAAGTCTGTTTGAACTTTGAGGGGAGATGAGAGAAAATGAATGTGACCAATAGGAAATTAGTCATAGACCACAACCAACGTTACCAGCTAATCAGCTGCATTCTTCACATAACATATCAATTTATGATATTTAGCCATGATTTCTTAGATTTTAAGGTGATGTACAGTTTATTAAAGAAGATGAAGTTGACAAAAAGGTACATGTAGCGTTCCTCAATATGGTGACAGAACGTTTGGACAATGATTAGCTGAAGATTGCCGTATACATTGTATAGGAAACCGGCACATACCAACCAGTATCTGAACTGGACCAGTAACCATCACCATGAACACAAGAGATCCGTTTTACGTACCTTCCTCCAAAGAACAGTTCACCTAACAGACAAAGAAGATTGCAAGAACAAAGAGAAATACGTTGAGGAGGTGCTGTGGATAAATGGCTACAAGTCTTTGTCCGTCGAAGCAATCAACTCATTACCGCGAGAGACATCTGATGGTTTACAACCCAAATTTCCTGAATGAACTAAATACTTTAACATGGAAAGAACGTCTTCAGTGATTCAAAGAATTTCCAAAACCATGGGATATCCAGTTATAAATTTTTTAACACTATGAAGTCCTAATTAATGAGGCGCAATGATAAGTGTGATGCCCTGAAGAAGTGCCGTGTAGACTGAGGTGTGTAGTATTCTATATCACATCTTTAATGCAAGAAAGGGTACGTCGGTGAGACATGAAGAAATCTTGGTATAAAACTGACTGAACACTTCGACAGGAGTAAAATAGTCAGCGATACATATCCATACTAGCAAAACCAGTACTGATCCTCAAAGAGGTCAAGATCATGGGACAAGGAAATAGGAAACAGAGGAAGATGCTTTGAAGCACTGAAGATCGCAGTGCGCTGACATGCTTAACCTCAACCAAGGCAAGGTTGTCTCCAGTATGGACAACTTCTACACATGGTTGGAAATTACACCCATCACATGATTTGAAGCGGAAGCAAGGTACACGACAACCATATACTTTGCCATCAAAGCCTAAAGGAGGTGGAAGGACCACCGAAACATGGCTTTTGCATGATGAAATAAGCATATGAGGAGTATGTTTTTTTCTTCTTATATTCATTGATGACATTTCATATTCTTTTTCAGTTTTCATATCACAATGTTTTCTGAAAAATATGGTGGACATCTTTGACCACTCAACCATAATCCTGACAGAATTAAAGAGCTCTGTTCCAGCGTTGGGTATGTGATATGGCCTTTCATCACACATTGGTGTGTATTTTCATTGGTTATCATGTTCCAGAACTGCCTGATAATCTTTTACCGTGTATCAAGCATGTATAAACTAACCATATACCGATTCATACTAGGCATGTTTTGCATTTTCTAGGAATTGAATATGTCATAACAATGCCCCACGAATGAAGTTATAAGACAGCATACTATGAAGTTCACTTTTACAAACTTATTTTGAACGGTGTTGTTGAAAATGGGAGAAGTACAGTACAACAAGTGAACAATATAGTTTTGTGCACCTATTTATAAAATATTGGCTACTAATTTATTAGCTGTCTAAAACACAATGTGTCAATAAATAAAATGCTATATTTGTGCTAAAAACATCATACTTGTATAGGACTTATGCAATAGTCATATTCAACTCGACACTATTCATTGAATCTAGTATATACAAAGATGTTTTCAGCATGAACATGGTATGAAAAACTTATTTCATTACAAAGTTAAAGAGAAAATTAGATGTTAATTGACATAGCAGTACACACATACATGTATACAAAAATTACAAATGAATAAATTGAAAACCAAAACAAAGAAAATAAGTCTACCAAATATGCTTTTAGTCTTAGTCTTGGATCTAATAAAAGCAAATCCCAAAGATGATATTGAATGCAGATGAAAGAAAAGTCACATTTGTATTAGATAAAAAAAATATATCTGATACATTTTGGTGTTGGGATGAATGTATGTGGCATCAAGCATACATCTGGGGCATACATTTTGGTATCTCATCCTTGTTATGGATGTCAAGGATTAAAACCAAGACAAACTGATCACAAAAAATATACAAAACCGGAAAAAATATGACAGATTTCACAACTAAACCCCTCTAAGTACGTGGTATTTTTCAAGCTGTGGAAATGAAAAGCTACATTTAATATGATAAAATCTTGCTAAGAATTTAAAATGAACACAAGGCTAAACAGGAACACAAGACGAAACAGGTTACCCCTTATTGTCATGTCCACTGTAAAAGGTATGAAAAATTGACACACCTTGTTGATCATCATAGTCTATTTGCAGCGGTTGAGGCAAATAGTGCAAATATGTTGGGGACTCATCTTGATCTACATGACCACTCTGATTTCTTTCTTCTTTCATAATATAAATACAAGTGTTAATAATGAAAAATGCATGCAGTATCATCATCATATAGCTTTGATATATTTATAATATTACCAGTATATCATCATGGTAATTGCAATTTAATAAGGCAGTTTTCTAAGAGAACAACTTGTACACATGAAATTTTAGTAAGAGACGGGACCTTAGAAGGATTTAAACCTTTGAACCTTCATTGATCAGTAGGTATGCAAAGATGGAAATTATCAGACTCAGTGGATGATTAAATCTGTACAGGATCACTCATATAACAAGAAGGTTACAAAATAGTCTACCCAGCAGGCCGGTGGCAGCTCATTTTACCAAGGGCCAGCTGGTTTCAAGAATTCATGGGTGGGCTACTTTTTTAGGGCTCTCAATTGGAAGATACATGTACTTAAGGATCAGATACTTCATGTCACAAAGCTCTGTATATGTCCGGCATCGGTGGGGCTCAGTCGATTTTTTGGTTGTTACCAAGTTCCCCTCATCGGCAGTATGGGTCTGTGACAATCTGATGCCTCCGGGCATCATGGCCAAAATGCTGAGAGCTACAGGCGAGGACTGTGTGGCACTGGTAAGTTGTCTTTTGTTAAGGCTCAATTCCTAAGGATTGGGAGGAGAGCTTCATCTTGAATCTCTACAAAGGCAGGGGAGAAGCCCTTGACCATGGCAACTATCATGGGCTCAAGCTCACTGACCAAGTAATGAAGTTGCTTTAGAGGTGATGGACTCTTTCATCCGTCCTATGGTCAACATTGATCTGATGTAGCTCGGATTTGTTCCAGGTCAAGGCACAAGTGACGCCATCTTCACAGTGTGCCAAGTACAAGAGAAGTACCTTGCTGCCAACAAACCAAGCTATCTTGAGTTTGTCGATCTGGAGAAAGCTTCTGGAAGTCCTGTGGTGAGCACTGAGGAGTGTCGGGTGGAAGAATGGACAGTTTGTGTAATTCTGGGCATGCATGCCAGGAGTCAAGTGAGGGTTAACGTACAGTATAGTGAGGAGTTTGGTGTAGGGTCTATGTTTTATTTTTGTTTGTGTTAGTACTCCGCAGCCATCAATTTTGATGATCATAGCATGTTGAGTTCCGTTGTGGTGTGCCATAGGAGCTACTACTATGGATGACATTCTGGTCATAGCCGACTCACAGGTTGAGTACATGTATATTGCTAAACTGAAAGCCTGGAAGGAAAACATGGAGCAAAAAGGTCTTACTCAACTTAAGACTAAGAAAATGGTGTATGGTGTTGGACTTGACGATCTTTAGGACTCCGGCAACGGCGGCAAGTACCCATGTGCCGCAGTGGTGTAGGTATTAACGCTATTGCCTTCGCAGTGCTGCAGTGGTATCACTGGGAAGCTTGTGGCTAACACAGACTATGCATGTCCCAGATGTCAGGATGGAGGCTCTAGTGAAGCTCGTCCTAACTCCACACACAGTGATATATTTTCTGATCTCTCACCCCAACTCATATAACAACCTATTACTACGTTTCAGTCATGAAAATTCATAGACAATAAGTTTGGTGTATATTTTTTTAAAAGCTGCGCAAGCACGCACGCACGCATGCACGCACGCACGCACGCACGCACACACACACACACACACACACACATATATACTCAAATCTGCAGACAGTACTGTTTCGTCCTATTAGGACTCATCAGTGCAGCTCAGAGTAATGAGGTTGGGACTGGTAGCAACAAAGAGTGTAAGCTCTCGAAGCATATTTAAGCCAGACCCCTGCATACTTGCCAGAGTGCTCAATATATATCATTTGGAGGAAAAACAAAACTACTCTTCTTATTGTATACAAATTTGTTTCATGACTTTTCTCAATTTTCAGTACAAATGATTCTATTGCAAAGTATGGGACATATAATTATGGTGTGACAAAAATTAAATAGAATACGATGATGCTTCAATTACAATTTCGGGGAGTGTTGATCTATGTATCCTGGTTGTGAACAGCATATGGGTATGGGGTTACATGTACTACATTAAATGGGGGTACTTATTGCTACAATTGAAACATGTTATATATAAATATATATATATATATTGAATAAAAAATGACAAGATCCTAATGAAGTTAATTTGTTTCATGGTAAGTACAATAACAGTTGTTTAAATTATTGTTTTTTGTTACGAACCTAGTTTGCTGCTGACTTTTTGAAACAAAATATGGTATTAATGGTATATATTTTGTTAAAAATATTTATGGACTAGATTTGATATTTTAAATTATTTTGATACCCTATGGAATAATTTTAATAAAAAAATACATTTTTCTAAATATAAACAGAATATTACTGTTTTGGATAAATGTACGGTACAACTGTTACTTTCCTGAAATTTAAAGTTCATCTAATTTAATAATATAAGTATGTTTTGGAAAACAATATTACCATTATGGTACAATAGATAAATAAAGTAAATAGCATATCCTACCTTTCTGGATAGATGAGGTATCTCTTTCACCTTTAGGGGATTCCAAATAGTTGGTAAAATGAGAGAGTGAAGATTGTGAACCAGTGCCTAAGGATATATTTTAAATCAATAACAAAATCACCCAAAACTGGTAAAGAAAGTAAAATATACCACCTAAGGTCTAATTATGCATCTCGTACAAAATCAAGAAAAAGCAAAGTGAACAGTCAAATGAAAACACATCCTGATTACAACAATCAAGCTTGAGATAAATAGCTGCCTTCAGAATGCAATGGAAAAGATTATGCTGTAAAAATCTCTTATATTTTTCATTTTATGACGGTGATTTTGTTTTTACTTTGGAATACTTTATTATATGTCATTAGACCTATGATACCAAGTCAGGTTATCAAGGACTTTATCACATAGTCCAAGTAGCTAGATCTTAAAAGATTTCAAGTCACGACCACCACCTGAGCTTTTTAATCTGGTGGATACCTAACCTAATTTGGTGTCATAGGTCAAATGACAGTAAATAAAAATAATAAAATCTTTGTAATCTATCACATAATATCCCACTTTCCATTTAGAATATGTGATTTACCTTTTTGAAGTCAGGTTATCTGACTTTATCACATAGATTGTCATCAAACTGCTGGTGGAGGTGGTAGAGACAGCTTGTATTTATTTGGTTTGAATCAAGGGTTGGATAAAATCTTTGTAATCTAAAAATATCCCACCATTTAGAATATGTGATTTACCTTTTTTATCGCCACTTTACATAAAAATCTATCACTATAACATTTAAAAGAGGCCCAATGGGCCTTAACGGACCCTGAGCATAACAAATATTAATAATAAGCCCATGGGCCTTGATGTTTTTGAGGGATTCCTCAATAATTCCCAGTTTGGAGTTTTCAGGGATTTCAATATGAAAAGCATGAAATATAGGGCAAACCAGTGTTTAATACACTGGAATGTCACTGGAATGTCAATATTGGCTGATTATTGATTTATAGCAGTATCATCTATTACCAAGAAGTGGATAAATTTTTTGGAGCTGACATGTCTGAAGTTTCTGGTTATAGAATATTGATTTTAATGGTGCATTCAAATAGTAATAAGAATGTGATTCACTAGTAAAATGGACCTAATAATGTCACTGTCCATATATTGGCTGATTATTGATTTAT
>CM032660.1:22162336-22192336 GCA_019095985.1 Streblospio benedicti | reverse complement strand
GCATAAGAAAAGCTTTTATTTTTTACCAGCTCAGCCTTGTTCTTATAATTTACAGTGTGAAACAAATAGATCACGTCATACGTAGAATTTACGGATTGTGTGTATGGCCGAACTGTCCGATTGATACTGTGGCGAAATCCCCTTTTTAGTTATGTGTGTGTACCTAGGGAAATAAATAAAGAGATTAATAACTATTTATATTTATTCTATTAATTGCAAACACACTTAATACAAGCAAAATCATATAATCAATATAAAGTCCTGTTTGTAATATTTAAACAGAATAATGTTTTTGGCAGTGATCGTCTAGGTCTACACCCGCAGTGGCCTTACTTCTCGTGGACAACACCTCGGCTCTCAACCTGATGGTTTGCGGGGATGCCAACTTGCTTCTAATCTTCACACTGCTAGCAATCTTTGTCTTGGGTCTTACTTAGACCTGGCACTTGTGCAGGACTTCTTGCTTCTTCGTTGGGTCTCCCCTAGACCTGGCACTTGTGCAGGACTTCTTGCTTCTTCGTTGGGTCTCCCCTAGACCTGGCACTTGTGCAGGACTTCTTGCTTCTTCGTTGGGTCTCCCCTAGACCTGGCACTTGTGCAGGACTTCTTGCTTCTTCGTTGGGTCTCCCCTAGACCTGGCACTTGTGCAGGACTTCTTGCTTCTTCTTCGGTCCAGCTGCTCCTAAGAATTGGGATCCTGTGCCAATTCTTGCTGCTCCTCAGAACTGGTATCCTGCGTCAGTTCTTGCTGCTCCTCAGAACTGGGATTCTGCATCAGTTCTAGCTGCTCCTCACACCTGGAACTTGTCCTCTTCTGCAGCTGGGTCTACTTTCATGTGGCTCCTCTTCTTGGCTGGGAACTGCTACTCTTCTAGGCTTGAACTTCTCTTCTTCTACAGCCGGGCTCCACTTTCCTGTGGCTCCTCTTCTAGGCTGGAAACTGCTACTCTTCTGGACTTGAACTTCTCTTCTTCTGCAGCCGGGCTCCACTTTCCTGTGGCTCCTCTTCTTGGCTGGAAACTGCTACTCTTCTGGACTTGAACTTCTCTTCTTCTGCAGCCGGGCTCCACTTTCCTGTGGCTCCTCTTCTTGGCTAGAAACTGCTACTCTTCTATCTTCAGCTTTCCACTGCTTCTGGGCTTGTCCCTCGTCTTCTTGGCTTGTCCTTCGTCTTCTAGGCTGGCTTCTGTCTTCTCCGCCGCGGGCTCGTACCCGCTGCGCTGCTCCCCCACTCTCGTGACTGCTCGATTCACCCTCCTTTTATACCGAAATTTGAGCGGTACTTTGGCTGTATCCTTCCACCTTCCAGGAACTAGTTCCGAGGACATCGGATTGGAACAGGGTTTTTAGGTGTCTGTAAAATGTAAATGTGGTTGTTCATAGTTGCAATTCACTGTTATTGTGCTCTAGCGACTACATATTTACACCAGGTCATTGGCATACTTGTCACACTATATCCTTCTCAACTCCCCGGGGAGCATACAGCACATCGCTACCGTAGCGCAGACGTGCTAATCACTCACATTAGCGTTCACTCGCCTGACCTGTACCTATTTAACGTGTAGCACGGAGCAGTGTGCCACATATTAGAGATAGGTTTGCCCAGCACCCACCATCAGACCCGACCGGGAATCGAACTCGCAACCTTCTGGTCACGAGTCCAACTCCCTATCCACTCGGCCACGGAAGCACATCTGTTCGCCAGATGTGACATATAATTGATTGTTTTATTCGATATAGTCTCTTTTTAGTGTTAATCAGTGTTTCTTGGCTTTAATTAAGATATTAGCTGTTATATAACTTGGGTCGCATCACTTTACCACTTCCGATGGACTAGCTGTCATGGAGTCGCATATTATTTTTGCTTGTCAAAACATCTCAAACTTTTATTTATTCTTGCTAGAGACTCTTTAATTTCATTAAATTTAACAATCATGTTCAAATATCACAGATACTGAACCCAGGTAATTATTTTGAAGCTTGTTACATTATTGCTTTGTTCTGTATTTATCGTTTTCTTATAATATCGCCCGTTTTGTTTACATGTGACGATCATGGATCGTCACACTTCTTCTTCCCCCCCCCCACCCCCAGAAAAAAGACGACTGAAGGGCTGCGTTTCCCGCTCGCAAGAAACTTCATTCCATTCATATCACTTTTCTTTAAAAATTTTCGATCAGTCATTCTTCATAACACATCTTCACTTTGAAACTCCAGAACTAAACTCTTAAAATACATAACACTTATACTAAAACATGGCCTTGGATTTTGTTCTGTATTTATCGTTTTCTTATAATATCGCCCGTTTAGTTTACATGTGTGTGGCGTGACGATCGTCACAATACTCTAAGACATTTATATTATAGTGTGTGTGTGATATTATATCCTTTTTATATTTTGATTGTAAAGCAAGTAATTTGTGCGTCCCGTTGGTTATATACGTAATACATAACCCTACGAAGGATGTGCCCATAACCTGAGCACTGCTCATAACTTAAGCACATGCACCACTCCCCAAAGAGAAGGGCCGTGGAGGAGTGAGTGGCCCTTGGGAAGAGCCTTCGAGAGGATTTCCAAGGGGTCAGCCCCGGTAGAATGGAGGAACATAGTGGGCTAAATCGGTGGTTTGGTAGCAACGTCAGATTTTCTATGACTCGGTGGTCGTCGAGCGACTCCATAAGTCCTAAGGGTGGGTGGGGATGTGTGAGTAGGTGTAGACAGAGGTGACTTCAAAGGTAGATTCACCTTAAAGGCCCTACTGAGGTAAGCGGTGTTAGTTTTTTTGGGATGGTGATGTGTGATTTCTAGTCTAGTAATTTTGACAATGAGCGATAATAAAAACAAGTTCATTTCCATTGCTACAATTCAACACTCATACAAAACTTTACACACTCAGACAAAAATTTTACTTCTCTTATATTCGTCTTCTGTACGAAATTGACAACTAGTGGTATACTATTCGTATAGAGATTATTAGCACAAACTTTATAAAAACATTCTGCCAGCTTGCACATCCGGTGTTGACAGATATTACGACAGACTAATATTGATACAACCTCACATAGGTGAATAAGAAAATAAAAATGTCTTATTCACTACATTGATTGGACACATAGGCATTTTGGAAACGCACTTGTACTTTGGCCTAAAAATAAATAACCTGTCCTTGCTGTTTGGTGCTTTTTTTTACACGGCAAGAATGGGAGGCTCTCAGTCAACAAATCAGGTGGCTACAGTGGATGTCAAAGCGACTGGACCCCCAAAGAGTCTCAACAATAATGGGGATGTTGTTGTGATTCCCGTTGATGCCAGCCAACAAGCTGAAGCAGCATTTTTGTGTGAGTTTCATTATGCACGTCAACCCTTCACAAGCACAAGGCTTCAGCCTTCAGGCTTCACAAACAGCGGCAATTTATAATGATATCTGCCTTATTTGACTGATACGGAGCCTAAACCTCGTAAGAGGTGTAATGATTTACTTATATAGATACCTATTGGAACCCATAGGCAGATCCAGGGGGGGCGCCCCCCCCCCCCCCTTTTCCCACCAAAATACTTCATTTTCATAGGGTTTTTCATAAAATCTCGTAAGTGCGCCCCCCTTTTCTGAAAACCTGGATCTGCCTATGGAACCTGTCATTTTGTCTTTGGCAAGACTTTCGCTCTTTTCTCAAGAGCTACGTCATGTTCGTTTTCATTAGGCCCGACGAAGCTCTTGAGAAAAAGAGCGAAAGTCTTGCTAAAGCCAAAATGACAGGTTCCAATAGGTATCTATATAAGTAAATGTTTATATAATTAATGGAACCCAATAGAAGCTTACATTCTGTGAGGTCTAATGATGTTTAGCCTCCGCATCAGTCGAATACCAGCCATAGATATCTGTCTAAACTGCTCCTCTGGCTTCACACACCATCATTCTGATTCTGATTATTAATCGGCTAATTCCCTGGTTGGACATCCCGCCGATGATGGTGAGTATGCGACATGGTTATGGCAGCCGGTCCTTGAATATGTTGAAGGATGCGCTCTCAGCCACCTCCTTCTTCAGGTTATTCCATTCCGGTATTGTTCGGGGAAAGAAGGAGTGTTTGTATTGCGTGGTGGCTGTTGTTATACTCCGGAACTTAAATGCGTGGTTCGCTCTGGTCCTGGTGTATGCTGGTTTTAACGATGATGCCGGCACTGCCACAAGTCCCTGCACAACCTTGTACATCATCGTAAGCCTCTGGTTAGTTCGTCGATGCTCCAGGGTCGGCCATTCTAGTTTCTGAAGCAGATCAGAGGCACTGCGTTGACGATCATATGTGTTTGTCACGAAGCGCGCTGCTCTTCTATTTACTTTCTCCAGTTGGTCTTTGTCTTTCTGGAGATGTGGGTCCCATATCGCACTGCTGTATTCGATGGTGGAACGCACTAACGCCAGGTACGCGGTCTCCTTGGCTTTTCTAGGACAGTAGCGAAGGTTAGGCTGGAGAAAGCTGATGGTGTGGCTAGCCTTTTTCGTCACATTGGCGATGTGCTTACTCCATTCGAGGTTGTTGCTGATGGTCACTCCTAAATATTTAGCAGCATCCACCTCCTCCAGTATGACTCCACACAGTTCATACAGCTTGGCAATGACCTGCTTGCTACTTGAAATCCTCATGATGTTGCAATTCCCGGGATTGAAACGCATGCCCCACCTCTTTGCCCCGTTGTCTAGTGCTGTTATGTCTCGCTGCAGGCATTCCTGGTCTTCTACTGTACTGACGTTCCTGTACACTAGGCAATCGTCTGCGAAGAGACGCACTCTTGTGCGTGGCGAGACTTGTTGGGGTAGATCGTTGATAAAGATTAGGAACAACAGGGGTCCTAACACTGTCCCCTGGGGTACCCCTGAGGCGACATGTTCTTTCGGCGAGGTCTCTCCGTCTATGGCAACCCACATGCGGCGGTCGGTCAAGAACGATCTCACCCATTCTTTGATCGCTCCTCTGATGCCATAGAACTCTAGTTTGCCGAGCAACCGTTCATGTGGAACAGTGTCAAAAGCCCTGGAGAAGTCCAGGATGGCGAGGTCGGTCTGGGCTCTGCTATCAAACGCTTTCATCAGATCATCTACTGTGATTAGGAGCTGAGTCTCACACGAATGACCACTTCGAAAGCCATGTTGGAGTGTGGTCAGGATACTATGCCGCTCCAGGTATTTTAGTACATGTTTGCAGATGATATGCTCCATGACCTTACACAGGATACAGGTGAGTGAGACGGGCCTGTAGTTAGAGGCTAGGTCCACATTCCCTTTCTTATACACTGGTGAGATGATTGCATCCATCCAGTCTCTGGGGAGCTGGCCACTGGCCAGGGACTGCCTGAACAAAGCAGTGATGCATGGGGCAAGCTCTGCGGCTAGATGCTTGAGGACTTGTGCGGATATGCAGTCTGGTCCTGATGCCTTGCTTGGGTTTAGGCCTGCCAGTAACTTGGCTACTCCTCCAACCCGTATGTCTATCTGGTGGATCAGTGGGAAAGGTGTCCCAGGTAAGGTAGGGATTGAAGAGGTATCTTCGTTGGTGAATACTGAGAGGAACTCACTTAGCATGATGCTTGCCTTCTTCTTGCTGTCACCATGCAGTTCACCGTCGTGCTTGAGTTGCGGGACTCCGAAGTTATCCTGTTTCTGGGATTTTACGTACTTCCAGAAGGGCCTTGTGTTGCTTTCCTCGAAAGCTTTGTTCACAAAGCTGTTGACGTATCTCCCTCGACATGTTTTCTGTTCCCTTGCTGATTCCTTTTGAAAGGCCTTGAAAGCTCTCATGTCTTCTACCTTCTTCATCCTCTCGGCTTTCCTCAGCATTCTGTGTTTCTTTTTGCTTCTGCGTCGTAGGTCACGGTTCATCCATGGGAGGTGCTGTTTTTTTCTTGGTCATTTTAGATGGCACGTGTTTGTCTAGCAGCATCTGTATGTGTTGCTTAATGCGGTTCCAGTTCTCTTCCACTGTGTTCACACTGACCTTCTCCAGGAAACTCTTGGTAAACAACACAGTGTCTTTTGCCATGTCTTCCCAGTTCGTCTTTGAGAATAAGTGGATCAGCCTCGGTTTCTTCTTGATGTAGTTAGGTCTCACATCACAGTCTGCAACTACGGCATCATGGTCAGAGATTCCAGGTACAGTTGTCATGGCTTTCACCAATGATGGTTTATTAGTGCAGAAGAGGTCGAGGATACGATCCCCACGTGTAGGCTCTTTTTGCTTTTGTGTCAGGTTATGATCTCTGAACATCTGTATGAGCTTGTCATTCACTGTCTTAGAGGAGTTGGGGAAAGATGATTCTGATTCCCAGTCGATTTCCCCGAGATTGAAATCACCCCCTAACATCACTGTATGGTTCGGGTTGTTCTTCACCTTGGTGTTGATGTAATGTAGTGATTTGTCTAGGGCCTCTAGCTGTTTCTGGGTATTTCCATTCGGGGGACGGTAGAAACATCCAACGTAAAGTTTATTCTTGTTTCTAAGTGATACGTCCATCCATATGATTTCTCCTTTGCAGTCAGGGACCTCAATTTCAGCAACTGAGTAGCAGTCTCGAGCGCAGATGAGTACCCCACAGCCACCAGTCTTCCTGTCCTTTCTATTGGGTGGTGAGAAACCAGGGGGCATGAACTCCGCACTTATATGAGTACCCGAACCAAGCTTGGTCTCTGTCATGATGATTACGTCCGGTTTCGTGTAATTCGCCAGGTTGGCAAATTCTGCAGGCTTCCCAGCTATACTATTGGCATTTAATGTTAATGTCCTCCAGCTTCTCTTCTTAGCATATATATACTTTGAGTGTCACACACAGAGTTGAAAGTTACTGAGGCTATTTATAAAGAAATATATACTATGTTTGATGGGGAAGGGGGAAACTAATACCCGAATATGGTATTAGAGTATATTACTATAGACCTGTTCACACAGGGCCTGTAGAGTCTAGGTCACGTCGTGTGGTCCTCATTGGTACAGTGATTAGAGTGTACAACCTCTAAACGTAATTTGCTTTTGTTGTAAGTTCGCGCCCCGGCCATGGCATACTTAGTGTCGCCAAAACCGTATACGTTGTACGTCTGCCACTGCATTGGCGATCTCCACACAGCCTGTTGCCTCTGTCAAGTACAATACTAGACAGTGGTGACACGTATAAGCCGGAGGTTTTGGAAGCCATTTTAAAAGGCATGACCCGTGTAGAGCAGATCTCGAGCCACCCCTCTCCATGCTAAAGCAATCACCCAGTTTAAAAAGTATAGCTAGAGTGATCCCCCACCCTGAGGTTCAGTTGGTTACCTAACCTGCCTCTGGAGGTCTATGTACCAACACCATGTGGCCTCCCTCTGCTATAATCATCAGCAAGTTGATGGCTGCAGAGTATCAACAAACAAATCCCGTACTAGTATATTTTCTTTGAAAATATATAGCATCCAAGCAAGTACTAAATAATATTACTACCATTAACACGATTGGTTTCCTGGTGCCAAAGTGTAAAAAGAAAATTTCTAGTACGATTTGATGAAATGTGTGTGAATATGTTATTCATAACAAAATGCACCATATATCATGTAATTCTAATAAATCATGAAAATAGTGGTTTTACGAAAATATAAGTAAGTAGCTTCATTTTGACACCTCAAACAATATTGTTGGTTCATCAATAACTGTTCTACTCTCACTGTTCTGGCAAGCAAGCTCCTATCACTGTATTGATATAGCTGATGACACAGCTTCCATTTGACTACTAGTATATCAAGTGGCCCTGACAGGATTTGAACTCACGACCCCAAGGTTGTGAGACCAGAATGATACCATCATCCAAAGGAGTTGGCTGTTAAAAGGTTACAAGGACAAACCGTTGTCTCTGTAACCCCCAGCCTACATACTTGGTCAGTTAGCATATTGACTCAGAGGTTGAAACATTAGACCTCCCCAAAAATTCCCGTCCTAAGGTGGGATTTGAACCCACGACCTCTGGGTTGATATGATGAGAAGAAGAAAGAATTCAAGTAACCTACAATAATGTTCCCAAAAGCAAATACACTAGCGTGGCCGAATATCAAAATTTGTGAAAATTGACATCAAACTAGAATGATGAAGATTTAGATGTTACTTTTGTATATTGTGGTGTTTAGACTACACGATTATTGTACACAGTCTTGTAATGGCACTTTTTAATTTTACTATGTAAAATTAAAAGCTAATGCGACTTAAGTGTATCTGGTAAACAGGTATTCTAGATGAGCGCTCTAGCAAACCGACACCCGTTTTCAAACCAACATCTAGGTAATCTAGTGAAGTGCCTGTTTACCGGTTTACCAGTTGCCAGCGAGCGCATCTACCGGTGTTTACATGCTAGTTTCTTTAACCCATTTGTGCAGACAGCCAACTCTTAATTTAAGGTGGTTGACTAGTCAGTCTGCAACAGGTTAAAAAATCTGACAATAAGATGACAGTGTATCAGATCCAGAGTCACTAAATGCATGTGTCTGTATTCGCAGGGTATGTCCACCACGTCCACAAGCCAGAAAATGAGGTTCATGTTGTGCATTGTCAGGAACTCTGCCCAACATCACCTATCATCTCCGAACACACATTCAGGAGTAAGTGTATTTTACTTCTTGCAGTTTATGATTAATAAAAGGTGGCATGTGATGCTCTTAAGAGACTTACATGTAATTATATATCAAGGTTGCAAGGTTGACAGCATAGTGCTTCGTCAATATACACAATGGTCCATACTCATGGGAGAGTGCATTACCTACACAACAGTAATCTGTTATCTGCAGGTTTCCCATATAGACCAGTATCTCTGTTAAACTTATTATGTCGCCCAGTAGCGTTATATTATTGTAGCATTATACATGTATATGTGATCATGTGAACCAATAGGACCTTGGCTTTTCTTTATCTATAACTATACCCTAAAACTTAGATGTAATGTGTAAATGTATTGCAGCTGACTCATGGCAGACATTAATGGACCGAGCAGAAGAACAGGGCAAATCTCTCACAGAAAAATACCAGAAAAAACTGGAGGTAAGAAGACCGTAAATTTATGTGTTTTATAGTCTGCTATTCAGAACAGGGTGCGAAATAGAGCCTACCCGGCGGCCCGGTGCAGCCTGTTTTTGGCCCGGACCGGCTGGTTTCAAAAGTTAACAGTTCAGTGGGTAGGCTACTTTTTAGGAGTTCTCAATATAAACTTGGGCCAAACACTTTTTGTCAGGTCCGGGGACTTTTTGTAGCTGCCGGCCCTGTGGTCCCTGAGCAAATTTTGATGAGTTTCATACCCTGCTAATCAAGAGTCATACTGTCATACTAGTAGGTCCTTGACATCTTTGTCACACTATCATGACTTTGTTAAATCACTGGGGATCATACACTGCATAACATAAGTGCGCACATACTAATGAAACAGATTTAGGTACTCCACAGACTTGTACCTGTTACTAACATTAAAGTATGACAGAGGGGTGTGCACTCAGTAAGGGATGAATTTGCTCAACAACCACAATCAGACTGAATGGTGACTCAAACAATACAATACAATACAATTTAGTTCCCATTCTTTATTGAATGGTAGTTTGTTTGGGCATTATGTTCAAACATAACATAATATGGTCCTTGTTAGTACAGTGGTTAGAGCGCACGACCAACAAACAGGATTTGTCTGCGTCGTAAGTTCGTGGCCCATCCACGGCAGACTTCGTCTCACTCACTCGCTCGTTTGCTCGTTCGTTCATTTGTTAAGATGTAGATTCATTTTGTATTGTAGGAGCACAAACTTGCCGGTTCCGTACATTTTGAAATTGGAAAACCAGGAGAAGTTGTTGTAAATTCAGCTGATAAATTCCAGGTACAGTTGCACTGTTGGTTTCTTCATCTTTGTTTTATAGATAATTATTTGCAGTGCACTCCTTTATTATAATGAACTATTTTAAGATATATTGGTCTTTTCTGGTTCTTGTATGAATTTCAATTCATGGATTATCTCCAAAAGTGTGATATGTATTTATTATAAGTATACCGGGTACTTTTAGAAACCTCCACTGACATCTGTGAAAGTTTCCCTTGACTATAGCAAAATTTATTTTTGCGTTCATTCCACAGGCAGCTCACATTGTGATGGGAACGCGCGGCTTTGGCCTTGTAAGGCGAACGATACTGGGCAGTGTCAGCGAGTATGTGATTCACCATACTAAGGTTGGTCCATTGTAATCCATGTCATTGACAAAAAAAAACTTAAGTATTTTTCTAGAGTTGCTTTTCTTCTGATATTTTAAATGGCTATAGATTTTTTTTTATAGTAGAAATAATGCTATCTTTCAATTTATTTTCTACTGGTTATTTTGTTAACCTAATTTTGACTTTTAAAACCATGCTTGTATAAAGAATAACATTTCAGATGTTTTAAAAATAATGAAAATTATTTCTTTTATCCTGAAAATTTTATTGTTATTTAGAGTCACAACATGATCATAATAATTATGCAGATAAATCTTTAGATATTCAAATTTTACATTTGTCAAAGTATATGTGATATCTAAGGGATCTTGTTTATAATGCAGAGTGGATAGTTGAAATCATATTCAATTGTCTTTTGATATCATCTAATAGGTTCCAGTAACTGTAGTTCCCAGGGAGACAAACCATTGGTTCTTCTAAAAGAAATTCACAGCAGTACTTATTTTCAATTTCCTCTTTAATGTGATGTTTTTATTGTAATGTATTTCTTACTAACTTACCATTTGAGAAAAAATATATTAGCCTTATTTGGACATTTGTCAGTACGCTTTGTGACTTTAGATTTGAAAAGGGTGTCTGCAGATCCTTGAAAAGTATAATTTTTTTTTTTTTTTTTGAAAATAGTAGCTATTGATATTTGTTATTTAGCTCGCCAAACTCTTAAAAGGCCTTAATTTCTATTCAAGTACCATATAATATACATGTATTATACTTTTTAATTATTGAAACTTTTCATAAAACATACTGATATACATGTAGATGCTGTTATTGTTAGAAAAGAGTCAAACATACACTCAGAGCTTTCTAAATACATTTGGTAATAGTTGATTAAGTAATAAGTACTTATTCATTCACAATATTGCATTTTTAGAAAAAAAAATTGTGGAAAAACGGTCTTACTTTAGTTCTGATGAGGTCATAAAAAGTTTTACAAAGGTTTTAGTTTTTTGGTTCCTCCAAAGCTGCAGGCAGACACCCTGTTGGAGAATTGAAACAACATCTCTGTACATTTCTGCAAATGATTAGATAGGATTATTATATTTCAGAACATTTTGCTCTCAAATGGAGACCTTTCTGTAGTGTTGTTTTGTGTAAATGTGTAGCAACATAACTAGAACTGCTCTCGTGGCCATGACACATGTAGTAGGAGCTGTCAAAGCTGCACAAGTTCCTGGAATTTTACTTGTCCTTTAGACTGGCTCTCTAAATAAATTACCTGCCTTTGTGAACTTTTGTATGCCCAATTAATTTCTATGCTAAAATATATCTACTGATGTTGTTAATATTTACCTGTATGTGCTTTGTTAAAATGTTACCTTCCAGCGAAATTTTTACATGCCCTGGGCAAGTGAGCAGTGTAATTTGTGTACGCATGCACCAGTAATGTGCTTGATCAGACTGGCCCAAAAGTATTAGGGCTGGCAATTGGCATTGCCTTAACACTGATGGTGAAGTAATATTGTCTGTGATCAATCACTCTTGTTACTAATGTTGTTGGTAAGTCTCACTTTGCATGATGCCCGTCAACCATTGGAAAAGTTGAACCATTTTTGAAGAAAGATTGTAATGTGGTAACCTCTTGATTCCGCCATGCCAACCTGTGTACATGATAGTTGATTTGTCACAACTTTTTCCTGGACATGTTGGGTGTTATCATTGCCAACTGCATGATCACAAGAGCTTTCAAGCATACCTGTGATGACATCAAATCAGCAACGAATGAAGGCAGTGCTCACCCTACTACTTCCGTGGACATTAACGAATGACTCCAGACACAGTTGTGCAGAAAAACCTAACATGTTTTGTAAATGGGTAGTATTGGTAGTGAGTGTAATGGTTAGCTTGTGCAACTTCCAAATAGGATTTGCCTCATTGGTGAGTTTGTCGCTCGTGCATGGCAAACTGATACGGCAAACAGTTTCATTGTATGTTTCTAACCATAGAAATCCTAATTTTACCAGTGTCTCCAGGGTTTGGTTTGGTTGGTTTGGTTTGGTTTGTTTGTACTCCGCAGCCATCAATTTTGATGATTATAGCAGAGGGAGGCCACATGGTGTTGGTACATGGACCTCCAGAGGCAGGCTAGGTAGCCAACTGAGCCTCGGGTTGTGGAGGGATCACACTAGCTGTAGTTTTCAAACTGGGTGAGTTCTTTTATGTGCAATGGGATGGCTTTCCTCTACATGGGACACGCTTTTTAACGAGGCTTCCGAACCTCGGGCTTGGTGTTGCCATCGTCTTGTATGATATACTCGACAACAGCGACACGCTGAGTGGAAATCGGCAGTACAGTGGCAGACGCACAACGTAACTCTTTGGCGCCACGAAGTCTGCCAAGGCCGGGGCGCGAACTTATGACGCAGGAAACTCCTGTTTGTTGGTCGTATGCGCTAACCACTGTACTAACGAAGACCACGTGAGTACTATACACATGAGTACTATATAAAAGTTGGCGACACCAAGTACATGTAACAGGTTTGGAAGCTTCCTAAAAGCCGTATCCAGTGTTGTTTAGAGTCACCCCTCTGCACGCAAACGAACTCACTTGATTTGAAAACAATAGCTAGTGTGATGCCCTTCACCCTTGACTCACCTGCAGCTGCTCAGCAGGTTAACTAACTTGTCGCTGAAGGTCCATGTATAAACACCACATGCCCTCCTGCTATCATCAGCAATTGATTGCTGCAGAGTTTTCACAAAATAAACAAACATGGATCAAATAGACCCAAATGATCTAAACGCTTGGAGGGGACGGTTGTGAAGTAGACTAGGCAGCAAGCCCACAAGCTCAAATTAAGGAATAACCTGGGCCTGTCCAGATGATTTTAGGATTTGATTGATTAAGTGATTCTTTATGCTCACTATAATGCAGTTTAAGTGTACATGAAAAAATATACACTATGTAGTTGTGCATTGTAGTGTTATGTAGTACAATGTATTCCACATTACTTTGTTATTTGTGCTGAAGAATGAAGATATGTCTAATATATTCAAACACAAAATTATTTGTTGACTCAAATTGTATCTATATCTAATTCTAAAAGTAATACAGAAAAATAAAATAAAGACAAAAAAGTAGTTAATTCAAGCTTAGAATAAATATTCCAGGTACTAAGATATTTTATATGTATGTTCATTGTTTTATATCATATCAGTGAAAGCAAGTCATTTTACAACACAAAATTTTGCAGGTGCCTGTTACTGTGGTTCCCAAGGAGACACAAAGCTGGTTCTTCTGATCTCCTTTAGTCTGTACTAGAAGCTTTCACCAAGTTCCTGTGACTGATGAATGAAATGGAAGAAATATTGCATATAAATAGGGTTTACATAATTCTTTTACTATTGAAAATTATTAGGCCTGAAGCCACTTCTATTCATTTTGCAACATAAAATGAACCATATATTGTATGTATATTCTTGATTCATTGATATTGCATCATGTTATATATATATACATAATATATATATTCAAATATTTGTATACAATTTAATTTTCAATTATGAATGTAAATGAACACAAGAATTATATGAATTATAATCTAATGAGTGTTTTCCAAGCTTGCTTGTCCATTTAAGATAATTGTACAATGTATCATTTTGGAGTTAGAGTCCCATTTGCACCACTTGATAAAGTATAATGGAATATTGTCTTAGATATTTCAATATAGTTTTAAGTCTGTACTTGCTTTAGAGAACTGAGAGAGATGGTTAGAATTATCTATAAATTATGGCTTGTAAAGTATGGACGTATATGAATTACTCAATACCGTATCTAAGAGTTTGGAAAATTAATACATAATTGGATTCACAGTTACACAAAGGTAAATCATGAATTATTGAAAACTCGGACAAATTGGAACATCTAATTTACGCTATAAGCAACTGGAAGGAAAATAATAATTTGCTCAAGTTATGAAATGAATCGGACGAGGATACATACAATGCATGACCATGATTTAATTGGCTCTGATTGAAGTTAAATTATACATTTCAAAACTACCATATCAGTGCCTTTGGCGCTTTGTTGCTCATCTAAGGTAATATAGGTCTTAACAATTATGAAAATATTGAAATATTATATTCATTTAGAAATTGAAAGTTATTGGAATTCAAAATATGAAATCAATGTAGGTGAATAAGAAAAGGAATATGGTGACACTCCATTTAGAAATGGTAAAATTATGTTCTGTAGACTCTAAATTACTTCAATTACATACATGTACAGAGTACTGGATTTTTCTCTTTATAAGGCTGTGAATATGATGCCGGTACGTGTAATTGGACATGAAAATTGCTGTTGTACATCACATTTTATTTCAAGTGTATCAATATTTTGTGGTTTCAAAACATAAGTGTGTTGTGTATGTCTTAATTTTCAGCTGTTTCTGTATTTTTTTTTGTGCTTACAATAATGTTCACAAGAGGGAAAATATGACAGATATTATTATATTCAAATTATTTCTTTTGAATTTACATGGTCATATCAAACGAAATCATGAAATCATTGTAAAAGTGAACTATTGTATGACGGACAAAAAACATTTCCTTCAGAATCAATCTGTAGTAGTCATTCCATGAAATGGATCATTCCATGAAATGGACCAGTACAAATTTCTACATTTCTAACAGGTAGAAGTACAATTTGATGTACAGAATTATAGACAGATCCTCTAGATAATATTTATCCCGGTGAATTTTGTGTGTTGTAGATTATGTAAGAATTCTCTTATTTGTGATATTGAATAAGAATATATTACTGTTTATCTCTTGTGTTATTTCATTGTCATTATTATTTATATTATTTTGCAATTGTTTTGGACATTTTATATACAAATAGCTATCTTAGAATAGAAGACTTATTCGATACATTAAGTAAAGAAACTGATTATGTCGTAATTATGGCATCCATATTCAGATCCCCAGTTTGAATTAAAGCAATTAATGCTTTAAAAAGATGTTTGGGAGAAAATCAAAGATGATGGCGTATTTAGATAAAATGCATATAGATGAGGGCCTAAATTAAAGGAACCGTCTTTGGCAGCCTTTCTAAAGCTGGTGGCTGTAAAATTTTTGGACCAAGTATATTATGTAAAATTTTATGAAGTTTTTAAAATGTTTTGGAATATTCTAGGAAAAATGCTTTCTACCAAATTTTTGGTCAGTGCGCCTACACTGCTCAAAAGAGTTTTCTACAACAAAATTAGGTGGTCCAATTAAGCTAGGGTTTTAATAAAGTATCTGACAACAAATTTACATTTCAACCAATACCATACATTACATGTAAGATCATGTAAGTACATTGTACATCGTAAAAATATTTATGTATAAACCCTTAACCTCAGACTAGATGGAGAATTTTTGGTCATATTTACACATTCCATAATACATATGCATATTGCAAACATGGGTATGCATAATGCAAACATGGGTAAGTGGGCTCAGTAGTACCACCCGTTCACTTTGTAGAACTGGAGAGTAGATCTGCCATGAAGCAACCATACTAAACCAAAGAAATTAGATTATTAAACTAGATTTAGTTCAATATTTATTGCCAATTACATTATTGGTGTGTCATAATATGTCAAAATATGTCATAATAGCAGTGAACCATTAATTCAAGGTAGAGTATTGATAATGATACTATATATAGATCTATTAAGATATGAGGTATTTATTAATGAAAACTATCCAGAGATGTTGTTGGAATAAAACCAGGCACAGTAATGAAAAGGATACAATATATCAATACCCAAACTACCACAGAATATAATTCACATAATCCACTACAGTATTGTTACACTATTGCACTATTACTTAAGGACTAAAACCACCACCATGAAGTTAAGGGTCAAGAAACAAACACATATAATGGCGTGACCACTTTTTTCTCTTCTCCCCCTACAAGCCAACTCACATATGTACACAAGGAGAACGCGATTAAGGATAACTCACTATATCCATGTAACATTCATTATGTCCTTCACTACATGAAGATCTACAAGTACATGCAAAATAGACATACAAACCCTACACTGTAAATATACAAATACGTGTAAAGAAAGTCACAACCTGTGCAAACTTGATTCTCACAACCTAAGCGCAACTCGACATAGCATATTAGTGACAATTTACATTCACATGACAAAGTCATCATGCCATCCTGGCCTTTTCCGAGTCCTGCTGGACCGCCTAACTCTCTTCCTGGTTCCGATGGAAGAGGATCTACAGGACATGTGGAGGAGTCAACCCCTTCCTGCGCCAGCTCAATGCCACTCTCCAATGGGGACGAAATCACATTTGGTATTACAGGCAACTCAGGGGGTGCCTCATGCAGAATACCAGGCGGTTCTGGGGGTTCTATCAACTGCTGACACTCTCCCTGAGGACAGTTGTCTGATAGGGGAACACTCTGATTGTCATGCATTGTAGCTGAAGTCTCCTCTAATGAAGGCACACAAACACTAGGAGGTCCAACTGAATCATCATCATTCGCAGACACCGCAAACTCATCATTACTGTAACACTCATATGATGGTACTTGGTAACATTCTGATGTCTTCACTCTATATGCAGTTTTACTTAATTGTGAACCACTAAACTTTTTAACGCTGCACCATTCACCATCCATTGACACCACTATATATCTGTCCCTACATCGGTGCTTGTCCTGGTCAGCATACAAATACACAATGTCACCAACCTGAACCCTGATTGGTGTAATCTGGCTGCGTCCTCCCGCCTTGCTCGTCTCACTGTATCTGTGATTAGTCAACTTAATATCATGCTGTGCAGTGATCAACTCTTGGTCATTCAAAGGTAACTGACAATTTGTGAACTGGTCCCTCTGACTCCACATTTCCCTACTCGACAAGCCACGATTCCTAATGCGCGTGTTCAGAAGAGATGTTGCTACAGCCAAATCTCTAGAAGATATTGCTCCTGCCCGTGGGTATGCTCTTATAATTTCTCCCTCTAACTCCTTAACAGCCTTATCAGCGACTGGATTTTTGTTTACATTTTTTGTCCTTCCGAGTTCTATTTGTATGTTGTATTTCTTTAACACCTTGTCATTTACTAGGGCCTGAAACCCCACAGCACAATCCGTCCTAATGACACAAGGGGGGCCTTCAAGTGGACAGAACTCTATACATGACATTATTAAAGCATCTCTCAGGGTATCATGTTTTTCATTGTCGATAAACTTAGAAATTGTAAGCGAGGTTACATACTCCCTGACAACCAGTATCATTTGACGCTCCCTTCTCAATACGTCAGCGGCAAACATAATACCGACATGTTCAGGTGGATCCAGTGAAGACTGCACAATAAGAGATTTGGGGGCATTCATAAGGGAGCAACACGTATGACATCCCTTGGTGGCTCTTTCTACTGCTTTTGGCATGTCCAAAGCAAACAGATATCTATTCACCACTGATTTGAGCTGATGTTCCGTTGGGTGACCAAGTTGAAGGTGTAGTGCTGTTAACAAGGCATCTACTGCTAACCTTGGCACAATTATGCACTCTCGATCTGATGACAGCGGAACATTCCGTTTTACAACAAGTAGGCCATCTTTTGCAATAGTCGCCACCTGAAGGTATCTCTTAATGTCTCGTATATTAGTTAACTTCTTAGAAGGTCTTGTCCCCTGAGTAAGGTGCGCCTTCGTGCGCCTCAAATCTGAACATTCCGCCTGGATGGGTGCCCATGTACTACGATTTGTGAAAGGAGCTCTAGCATTGCCACTTAAAATATCTTCAACTGATGTTGAGCGCACCACAGAATTTTCAGTCTGAATAACGAAAGCACACACCTGACACTTTGGATCCTCGCACTCAGGGGGATTGCGGCTGGCAAAATCAGAAGGGACATTTGCCACTCCCTGAATGTGACGTACAGAGGCTTGATATCGACTGACTGTGGACAAAAATGTGCTGACACGTGGGCTTGCAGAAAACTCACCCCTGCAGAGTTTTTCGTAGGCCTGTACACAAGGTTTGCTATCGGTCAAGATACACGTATTTTTGGCTGACTGGATTATATATGCACTGAAATGGTTAACTGCACAGGCGATGGCAAGTGCTTCAATCTCGCACGGCAACCACAAGACTTGTCGGTCTTTCAGCTTAGCACTGTAAAATCCCGCTAACTTTGGTTGGCTATTTCTCACAACATACAGTGTGGCACCAATGCCACGTTTTTTCACTGAACCATCCGTTATGACCCATAACTGATCACTTGCCTTTGGTAGAACAATACTCTTGCAGTTCTCTAACCCCTTCTGCGCAGTTTCGAATGCTACATTCAACTCGTCCGTCCATTTGATGGGATCATTGGATTGTAAGCCTGCTGTTGAGTCATCTAGAGGTTGCAAATATCCTGAACATTGGGGGAGAACGCGAGCAAGAATCTTGTATGCGCCAATGAATGACCTCATGGCCTTCACATTGACGGGTTTGCAGCATGATACGAGTGTAGCAATCTTATGTTTACTTGCTTCAATTGAGCCAAGTTGCCACTGCCAACCGAGAATTGTTGTGCTTTTGGGGCTAATTACAGTTTTAGAAGCTGATAATTTCAGGTCATTTTCCCTTAGCGCCTGAAGTACTCTCCTCCAATTGTCTAGCAGCTCACATTCAGTATTTGCACCACAATATAAATCGTCGGCGAGTTTGGTTACTATGCCCTCTTGCAATAGATCCCCCAACACTCTACTCATCAACTCCTCCAGGGCCGTCTCACTGCCTGGCATACCCATTGCGCAGCGTGCGTAGACTCTGACGCCTCGGAATGGTGTAGCAACTCCACAATAGCGCATAGAGTCTTTGGCCAGGGGGATCTGGTAGAATGCTTTTGATAAGTCTGTACATATAATGTACTTCCATTGTCCGACTTGTTGCAGAGTGGAATCTACACTTGGCAATAGAGACGGTTGTGGTTTGCTGTAGCGTCCAACATCTGCGAAAGCGGTTACAAGCCTTGTGCCTCCCGATGGCTTATTCACCAGGAACGACGGGTTTAAGTATTCCACATTGACGTTCACATCCTCAGGTTTTCTGAATACTCCCAATAGCTCGAGCTCATCGAACTTTTCCTGTAGTTCCACCAGTCTATTCCTAGCATACTGTGGCATCCTCCCTTTCCTCTGAGGAGGCTGGGTGGGACCCATGTTTACAACAGCTTGAAAAGGACCTGATTTACCGTTGTACCCTGGGAAAGCTGAGTCAAACACTTCATCATACACCTCCAATTGCTTTGCAAATTGTTCCCTAACAGGCTTTGACAGAATTCCATCTGGGTCAATGGAAACTGTCCCACTATGCATATGGGTCTTTCTTACAACAGGCTTCGGACAAACTGTGTTTGGGGCTGACTCAGTGGCTGATACTTGAGGGTTGTATATATTATACGCTTTGCATAAATGAATATTTTTTTTAATTGTCAATGGATCAGGAGTGGTGTTTGGTATTCTTATCCGTCTGGCAACGCTTGTAACAATGCTTGGTAGTGGCCACGCGGTGCCATGTACTGGGGTTTGAATGGACGTTGTAGGTTCGATCGCAAAGGTTTCGTGAAGATCCTCCGGTGCATCTACTTCTAAAAACTCGCCAGGCCAAATGGTATACGTCTGGGGTGGTGCTCTGAGGATGTGAGATACTCTGCAAACAGTGTGCTGTTTAGAACCTTTATTGTATGAGCCATACTGACAGACGGCATTGTCTTTTAATATTATTTGTCTTTTTTGCGGGTCTGATTGCAATGTCATTTGACTCCATAAATGGCATTCCTCCGAGAATATCAACGTCAAGGTTTTCTATAGCCAAACCTTCAAAGGCATAATCGATATTGTTATGGGACAGCATAAATTTCACTTCACCTACTACTGTGAGGGGCGAAGACCCATCTGCTTGGCTTACACTCTGGGAACTTTTGTGTATTGGGATGCCTAAGCGTCTGACAGTGTCTATTCTGATCATATTTCCAGTGGCTCCAGTGTCTATTATCACTCTAACAGTATGATGTTTGAAAAACATGTCAAGATACGGCGACTGTCTAACTTGTACTCTGTATGCTACGTCATGCTCTTCTTCGCTAGGAGCTATGTTGTCTTCATCCTCATCTTCTATGATGTCAGATATTTGTCTTGCTTTGAGTAGGAAATTCCTGTCCGCATCAGGTAAGAACTTACAAGAGCTCAGGTAGTGGTCATAACGTGGTCTGCCAGCTTGTTTGCACAAGGGGCATGCTTTAAATGTTGACTTCCTTGGCCGAGGTCTAAAATTTTGACGTTTATCATTAAAGGTATTCGCTTTCATCACTCTACCTGATGATACGGACAGTTCTTCTAATAGACTATCGAGAGCTTGTGATATCTCTGGTTTGATGCTAGCTAACGTTTGTGATCGAAGGTCTGGGCCATATTTTTGTTTCACCAATCTCGGTAAGTCTTTATGTAAGAGCTGCAACCAGATAAGCACAATCATGTTCTCTAATGACGGAGTGAGTAACTCTTCTTCTTCCATCATTTCACCATGGTGTGTGATGTTGCTCTCTGGTGTTAGTAGATTATCATCCACGAATGCTAAGATCCTCTGGTAGAGGTCTTCTGGTTTCTCATCAGGCAACAATTCTATGCTCGCCAAGTCGAGGAAGTGTGCTCCTGTTGACTGGAATCCAAAATGTAACCTGATGCTTTGCCAAATACTAGAGAGGGATGTACTGTTATTTACGATGCTGTTCCTTGATATGACTGGGCAGAAATTAGCTATCTGCCCCAACATAAGTTCCAGGTCAATAACCTGCTGTGCTGCTGTCTTACCATCCGCTATGTCCGTGAACCCTCTGCTCTTACCATTGGCTCTGGTTTTCTTCTCCCATTTCGCTCCATCACTGAGAAAGTTTGTGAATTTGTCATCACATGAGAGTGTGTAAATAAGGTTTTGCTTCCAGCTATTGAATGAGTTTATAGTTTCAGTTCTTGTGAGCATCCATTGTTTAGGAGCTCTATGGGTTTGAGCCATGGTTATGTATTATAATAAATACCTGTACTTTATGTATATCCTGTTTGCACCTCGCCTGAGGTGTATTGTCGTTCCAATGTTCACAACTCCTGCATAAACAAGATTCCTGATTGGAGGCTTCTTGGGTGTGGTTACAGCTGCCACCACGCCATTACACTAAGGTAAAGGTTGGGTAAAACAGAAGGAGTGTTCATATAACAATCAACATTGATATGAGGTATTTATTAATGAAAACTATCCAGAGATGTTGTTGGAATAAAACCAGGCACAGTAATGAAAAGGATACAATATATCAATACCCAAACTACCACAGAATATAATTCACATAATCCTTGAACATGTTACAGTGAATAATATTTTAAAGTCATGTTTATATTTTCAGGTGTCCTGGCAGCTGATGGTGAGTGAAATATTCTTACTATAAAAGTAAATATTACGATTTTAAAAGCAAAACAGGTTACAGCTGCTTATAAAATGAAGTGAAAATGTCACACCCATGAAGAACAAATTCAACATATCAAGGTATTGTGTAGAATGAGTTTTCGTCTATGATCATCTTTAGTTTGATTAATTGATGATTGGAGAATGAAAAGATGTAACTATATCAAAAAAAATGCTGGAACAATGCTGACTTAAAGCCGGTCACGTAGGCGCATGTGGCGCATGTACGCGCAAGTACATGGACGACCACAACACGTGGAGCAGTATTTATGATTGTCCAAACTTTCTCCACCGCATAAAATCAATAACATCACAAGACTAATACTGAGACATAGCGTCGGATATGTCGCAATTCATACGGGATCATCGTCATATCTCATAGCTATATACGCAGTATATAGCCGTGACACAACAGGGCCGTCACTACATATGAGGCAGGGGAGGCAACTGACTCCTCTATTTCATGGAGATCACCCTGTTATTGGAGAGATTTTTTAAAATTACATTTTCCACTTTTCTGTCATAGATAGCCTCAGAAGCTATGAAAAGGGCCTAAATTCAGAAGTTTTCTTATGGGTGGGGGGAGCATGCCCTCAAACCTCCCTAGCCTATGGTGCTTGTCTGCACCTATACCCAATATATTTGCCTCCTCTGTTTCGCAATCCTGGCTATAGCCCTGCACAACCATATCTAATTATGTGGACGTTGTCCTAAATCCATCCAATCAGACGGGAATTCACACGTCAAACGTACTTACTGCAATCTTATTTTTTAAATATCAAAGCATTAATCAACAGTTCAACAACCCCGTTACACGTGCACAACCTGAACTCACCAATGTCATCGTAATAAAACACTGACGATTACAGTATAGTATCATAGTATGGTAATCAATTAGAAATTCATTGAACTAAGTATGATCCAGCACTCTAGGCCAAATAACCGGAGGTAGTGTAGTGTTAATTAGATTCTTGGCGAAGATTCTTTAGAGAAAAATAATCTTGCTTCAAATGTATTTCTCATCTCCTACCACACAGTAAATCACAGATAATTTTAGCGAAAGTGTAAAATTAACCATTATGTGTGTGTTATTTTCTACAGCCGCCACCACATTGTACCTGACAACGGACGCACGTTACGAGCTGTTGGTGGACGGAGTGTTTCAAAAGGAAGACTTGGATGCGTCCACAGTCGAGATGTTCACATTCACTAAACCGCCCGGGCTGATAGCCTTGCGTGCGTTTGCTAATGTATGTGATTTGATTTGATATTCTTCAGGAACTAATGTTCCTAGGATAGCACATGAAAGCGTACATGTATATGTAATGCTTATTTCCAATGTGGTCCTTGTTTGTTTGGCAGGTTAGGTAACCAACTGAGCCAAGGGTAATGGAGGGATCACACTAGATATAGTTTTCAAACTAGGCGAGTTCTTTTACGTGCAGAGGTGTGGCTCTCAAATCAGCAACTCAGTGGCAGACGTACGACGTAACGTGGTTTTGGCGACACTGTGTATGCCATGACCAGGCCGCGAACTTACGACGCAAACACCTCCTGTTTTCAAGTCGTACGCTCTAACCACTGAACTACTGAGGACCACTGCGTCCTGTGTCCCTATTGTTCAGATTAGTCAATGCTTCATGAAGTATATTAAAAATCCTATTTAGTTGACTTTCAGCACCATGTCTCAATGTTTGCTTCACTTCAGCAGATGAAGCGAAAGCCTTGTGTTTCCTTTGTTTGTAACTATTATATGTGTGTGTGTGTGTGTGTGTGTGTGTGTGTGTGTGTGTGTGTGTGTGTGTGTGTGTGTGTGTGTGTGTGTGTGTGTGTGTGTGTGTGTGTGTGTGTGTGTGTGTGTGTGTGTGTGTGTTTCTGTTGTGTGTGTGTGTCCAGTTGTGTGTGTGTGTCCAGAATATATGCTATAGGTTTTTTATATATATATATATATATACTAGCTGTTTACCCGGCGTTGCTCGGGTTGAAACAGATGAGATCCGAAAAGATTAAATGCTCCTCCTTCCCCTTCATTCCTCCTGTTCCACATCCCTCGAACCAGTTCTCGTCAGTGTACAGGTCTGTGACAGATTAAATACACCTCCATCACCGTCCTCCCATGCGTCATATGTCACAAGCCATTTACACACTAAATGTACTAAATATGACAATGATTGATCCCTCTAATATCCCTCCCCAGCTACTGCTACCCATGGTTAACACGTGCGGAACAGATTAAATATCCCACTCATCCCTACCCTTCCTTCCACCGCCACCCCACCACCTCTTTTCTCCCCAATCCTCTCTACCCCATCCCCATCTAAACAGGTCCATAATTAATCCACACCCTTCTTGCTGCTGCTCTGGTTGAAACGGATAAGATCTGGAACAGATTAAATGCTCCTCCCTTCCCATGCTTTCCCCTGTCCCACATCCTCACGCCAGCTCCCGTCACTATACAGGTCTGGGAAAGATTAAATACACCCCCATCACCTTCCTCCCACAGTCATATGTGACAGCCATACATACACACATGTATGTGACAATGCTTGATGCCTCTAATATCCCTCCCTCCAGCTACTTACCCCTATGGTAAACACGTGCAAACCATTATAAATGTATGTCAATCACCCCCCTTATGCTGCTGCTCGGGTTGAAATTGCCAGGTGAAATTGATGAGATCTGGAACATATTAAATGCCCAACCACTATCCATGTCCAAACATATGCGTGTTTCTATAAATTTTTTTTTCCTGTTTTTATTTATTTGTTTTGAAATGTGATATTATAACGACCACCAATATATTTTACATTTTATTTATATAAAAAGCCTTTTGTGATATATATATATATATATATATATATATATATATATATATATATATATATATATATATATATATATATATAATGTTTATATATAAACATATATATATATTATATATATATGTATATATATATATTATATATATATATAGTATATATGATTCGCTATTTTAAAGAAGGTAATGCCAGATATAAATGGCTACTTAACACGCAATCATCAGTCACAAAGTAAGAACACAGAAGCATAGAGCATATGAACATAATAGGTTTTAATTTATTTATGATGTGTTAAAATGTAGTATCAAAAAGTGGAGGTTGAAATTATACTTTGCAAAAAAATATGGGTATACAAAACATGGGTATATAAGTGTATTGATGTATAGTTGCATAAGAAATGTGTCCATGTCTTCCGCCTGTCTGCAGTTGAGGCCACCAGTTCATTTCTGCTGTTCAACGTTTCTGGTTTGAAAAGTATGAAATATTTCACAGTAAGGCACAAGTTGCAGGTTTTTGAAGCTGTTGAATATGGTCGTGCATGTGCTATAATCTTCCAGGAAATAGTGTGGTTGATATTATTGTCTTTGAGTTGCCATATGTGCTTGCTGAGTGCTGTGACATGCCTTAAACGTACTATTGTTGAAGCTGTGTTTGTGGGTGTAATATCTTTATTTGAAGGTTCCCCATCAGTCATATTTCTCTTGAGAGTTGTTGTTATTTAGCACTGTATTGGTATATAATGATTTTATCAAGGCATTTATTTTCTATGGGACATGATGTAATCTACTTTTATACTGTTTTTTGCAAAGTATAATAACCTCCATTTTTTACACATTGTCATTTTTATTATGTTCATATGCTCATATGCTTTCTGTGTTCTTACCACTTTGTGACTGATGATTATATGTTAAAGAAACAACGTATAACATGATCTAGTTCCTTGTACTTTCTTTAAAAAAATATATAATTTGTGATCAACGTTGTTGTTGAGCACTTATGAGGTAGTTCAGATCAAAAAACACTACGTATAGGAAAATAATAATATATATATATATATATATATATATATACCATAAGATAAAAATAAAAATAACATAATGAAGTCCCAACTAATATTTTACAAAAACCTGCAGTCTCTATAAAACATAAGGAGATCCGATCTAACCACAAAACCAAGCATCGAAGAAGACCCTACTAGGGGCTTCGAGAAATAAGCTCCTTATTTACTATACGTTCAATTGTACACACCACGGCAGGCTTTAACCCACATAGAGGCCTCCGCCTTCTGACCCACGGAGCACAATGCGAGATCAGATCTGCTCCGGCCAGAAAAAAAAACGATATAATACAAGCTCGACCTCCTCGTCGTCCCCCTATTATCTTATATTAGGACATGCACCGCAAATGCCTCCCAAATGCCCTCGAACAGAGGTTTTACCATAACTATTCCCACTTGTCCTACCCATCTAGTCAGCTTAGACCCGGGAGCAAATAAAAAAATACATTAACTCCTCACATATACTACTCACGGACAATAAACATATAAATGTTAGCATATTATTGGACCAACGTCACCCCCAGAGATGGCATAATTATTACTGACCCATGTATATACATACCGTAGGATGGTGATTTTTTCGGCATCCTCCTCTCTACCTCGGACGGCGTGCGCACAAACACGTCATGGAAATGTGCGGAACTCTGAAAACATACTTCCAGGGTGGCATCTGCCCGATTACGATGACTCCGAGTGGTCACAGGCTCAAGTAAGGAACTGCTCATTGTTTCTGTACATGGTATGTGTGTGAAGATTTGGTCTGATTTTTGTGTACACAATTTATGACTGCCCATTGCTTTCATTTAGGGAGCGACCATCATTAATTGTACAGGGGGCAGTCATTTGGTGGGGGGAGCCCTCAATTTTCTTTGGCCATAGAACGGAGGGCGCTCAATTCTAATTCATTGACAGAGGGAGGGCACGCAATTCTCAAACTGAAACGGTAATATTTTACACACTTTTGTTGCAAATGGATGTATTCATGCAATGACTTTAGAATACAAAACTATGTTATTGTTCATATTAATCCGGGTATGGTG
Source organism: Streblospio benedicti (assembly GCA_019095985.1). Lineage (NCBI taxonomy): Eukaryota > Metazoa > Annelida > Polychaeta > Spionida > Spionidae > Streblospio > Streblospio benedicti. The sequence goes on along the minus strand of CM032660.1, from coordinate 22,165,702 downwards.
GTGGTGGTGGTGTGTGTGGGTGGGTGGGGGCACTCAGTTTGTTTAAGATCACATGGGCATTGAATTTCAATGTAGAGTTAGGGAGGGCGTTCAAGTTTTTTATCTAATCAATAATAAATGACCCCTCCCCCTGTACTACAACTGATGGTCGCTCCCTTACAAAACATTTACAAACGCAGCCCCTCTTCCACAACCACGTGCTCCCTCCAACTTTTTCAAATAGCATTTTTGCAATGATTATCTACCGTGTATAGTTTTATCTTACAGCTGTATTCTTGTCAAAATGATTTTTTTTACAAATACAAATTTTGATTTCATTAATTTAAATGTTTTTGAACCCATGAAGGCTCATGTTTGCATTAAAACACCAAACGATTTGTTTATTGAATACTGTACTAGAATGATGTTTAAACAATTTGTTTATCTGTTAATTAACTGCCTTCATTTGTGCAAACATTTGTATAGCTCTCTAAAATGTAATGTATTTGCCTGTGGAGGCACAACCGTACCTACTTTCAGGTAGAGTCAACCCCCCCCCGGTTAACATTGCTGCTGTAACTCTTACTCACTAACAAGCACAAACATGGTGCTTTACTGAATTTCTTAGGCCATGTTATAACCACGAGGAGAATGTGGAGGTAAAGTGTATCGATAAAATGTCCTTACAAAATCAATTGTGGATGATTGAAGCGTTTTTCTCTTGTCTTAGTCTGTAGGTGGTGCTCGCGACCCTCCATGGTATCCTGCCATTGGAGATGATATAGACCCAGAGGCCGAGTGGATCTGGAGCGAACCGTACTACCAAAAAGTTGTCTGCAGGAAGAATTTGAGTGAGTGGTCTATCTATGGAATTCGGGGACCACATGTGAGCTGCATGAGCACCTTTCAGCTTGCAGCGAGTATATTAAAGTAGTATCTAGCTAGCTGGCACTTGCAAACAGGGAGCAGTAAGTGTGGAGCTAGTATTTTAAAGAATACTTTAACATCAGACATATTTGCGTACGCTTTAAGTAGGGCTGTTCATGGGACCCAGCATCTTGAGAAGAGAGGGGTACTAATGGAAGACTGCATGTACATATGGGCCTCAGCATCATGGGAGGGTGAAAGGGGCATATAATGGCCCACTACTATGGTTTACAAACACTATATCATGCAGTGTACAGTATGAAGGCTTGGGATCGTGTAAAATGGTTTTATTATATAGAGGTGGTCTCAATAGAGATGTGATCATAATCGGAGGTTCTACTGTATATTATATATCACTCACCTTCTCACGATGCAGGGGCCCATGGCTCTGTTCTATCATACTAGCTCCACACTTGCTGCTCGCTGTTTGCAAGTAACAGCTAGTTACTCCATCTACCACCAATCAGCGTGCTCTGCCAGTTTTCTCGTTGAAAACAAAAACCACACGGCTCATTCATATATTCATGAGAACTGACTATACATAACTTTTAGCAGACGTTTGCAGAGAAGCTAAAATATATTTGATAGTCATATATTTCTCAAACACTCATAAGCTTATCAATCGATGTACAAAGGCATTATTATTTATATGATATAGGTTCAGAAATGGTTAACATTATTGTTATAAGAAACATCATAATACTAGTGCACACAAATTGAAGACAAACATCGACCATCATTTGTCAAACATTTCAGAGACTTGTATGTCAAGAATCCCCTACACTGCACTCAAATCACTTTGTCTCTGCTTTCCTAAATGCATTAGAATTAATCCTGTGTGATAATTAGTTTTGAGCTTCTTATGGTATACACAATATTCAATGGCAGATCAGGTTTTTAGAAAAGGGGGTGCAACTTCAAGGATTTCATGGGCCCTATGAAAATGAAGTATTTTGGTTGGAAATGGGGAGCACCCCCTGCCCCCCCCCCCCCGGATATGACTATGGTATCTCATTAATTATATGAAAGCATTCCCTCTTTCAGGCCATTGTACTTACACACAATACATCGCTGGATAACCTGTCAATCAATAGTACTGCTCTGCTTGGGGTAGTCATCCCTGGATATCCTCATCATAGCTATTGCGTTTGCAGGGCAAATGTGGTCAAAACATTGGGTCCCAATGCACATGTGTTCAGAAATATATTTTGTAGTCACCTTGCGGATCCATGCACTTATATTGCGGTCATGTTACAGTCATGTACCATGCTACTGACAGCATATTATTATACAGGATTCACTTTGCTAATTCTCTTTCATTTAGTGTAGTAGAAAATGACTGTAATTTAACTATACAATTAAAAGTAACTGCAATAGATGCATAACATTGTAGAATATTCATCAATTTAAAGTAGATATTAAGACAACAGCACAGACTACAATATGGCGGGTTATTCATCTCACGTGACTTGACGTACAAGCTAAAGAGTACACGTAATATGGACAAGCTCAAGAGAGTACACGTAATATGGATAATAAAAGGGTATTGCATGTATTGGAGTGGGAGATAAGGAAATATCTCACCGAGTGGAGTTGTCACACCCTATTTCTCCCACGTATTACGCATATTGATATTAACAAGTGTCCAAAACCATCACGTCAACCTACTTGTAAACAGACTATAGCTAAATCACCACCACAGAAAGCTCTTACGCAACATAGTTCTAGCGGGAGTAAAACGGTTTTATAGCAGGCAGTGCTGCTGGTGTTTATTTAGGTTTGTTTTACCCAGTGTAATACTTGTAAAACTTTATGCATGCTGCGATACACATACACATTAACTCATTTACTAAAGGACATATTTTAAACTCGCATTTTTTTATAGAAAAATAATGTACAAAAAGATAGTTAATAAAATCCAAAAACATACTTCCAAAAATTAATTGTTCTATTGTTTAAGCTACCGGTAATCTGAAGTCAGCATTCAAGCTGCAAACATCGCATTCGCAATGTTGGTTGGGAGACAGTCGGTAAAACTGTATAAAACCTTTACATTCCTTTATAGATTTTACTTGTTGTTGTGGATCATTCCATATAATGAGCTCACACCTCGCAAAACGAGTTGTGCTGCTTAGAAGCATTACATTAGAAAGGAGTTGTGCTGCGGGTGGATGATAGACAGAAGAACAAATCAATCAGACGATACAGTCCGACTTTTTTTTTGGTAATAATGTCTTTTTTTTGTGAAATAATGTAAACTCTATAATGTTTTCATATCGTCAAAACTTGCACAAGTAAACCAGTAAAAAAATATAGGGCAACTTCAGTACAAGCAGGTGGATTAGTAGCACGTGAAGTAAAAAAACAGATAGCATTGCTGCACGTGGCTGTAGTAAAGCAGTTCGGTTTCATAGTAAATTTATGCAAATTATACTCTGCGCATTTTTTGTCCGATCTCAG